>JARFJB010000762.1:2372500-2875000 GCA_036346205.1 Vesta saturnalis
TTAAAATCTACCCCACACGCTTTAGGTATTTGAAAGGCTTTTGACCAAGTGCCTACTTGCCAACCCCATCTCGTTCGGCTTATCCGATACACTCGTCAATTGGGTCTCCAGCTTTCTTGACAAAAGACATATAGTGTTGTCGATGGCATCTTTTCGAAAGAAACTACTATTAACGCGGGAGCAACACAAGAATCAGTGATAGCTCCCACACTTTTCCTGCTATGCATAAATGACCTCATTTGCTCAACAACTAACCCCATCCATTGCTTTGCAAGCGGCAGCACTCTACATTGTAGTTCTTCTCAGTTTTCCCACAACAATAAGTCGTTAGGAAGTTAAAGCGAAAACGTCAATCTCAATCAACAGTTTCATAGAACGTATCCTTGAATGGGGAACGAATAATCTACTCAAGTTCAACGCCGACCAAACCCAGTGTTGCCTTGTGTCCGCCAAGAAAGACCGTTCATTTCCTGTTGTAAATGTAAATAACTTAGATTTCAAGTTTTCAAACTCTATTGCTATGTTAGGGATGTCCGTATAACCGTGCCTTTGATGGGTTGACTACCGTTTGTCAGCTCGTAAACTGGGCGTTTTATACAGATCTAAACAGTACTTCACATCGCAATAAGTCCTTTTACTGTATGAGGCTCAAATTCGACCTTATATGGAATACAGTTCCCACCTCTGGGTCCGTGCTCCCGAATACGGTGTTGATATGGCAAACCGCATCCAAAAAAGAGATATGAGTCTTTAACTTCTAACCTACAGTTTCTTGAGTATAGAAGAATAGTTTCGGTTGTTTGCTTGTACTATTCCTATTACAATGCCACGTGTACCTCAGAAATACTCTGATTAATACCTTCCTAGGCCATCTTCGCTAGGAACACTCGGTTTGCACATTTACTTAAGTAAGTTTAAGCTAGCTGTTCACAAACATTTTTCCGCAGCTTGACAATGTCCCTAACCCCCTTCCAGTATTCCTGAGAGCTTCTGAACTTATTCGTTCATAACAAAAACTTATAATAATTTAAAACTAGTCAAGTTGCTTTGGTATGTGTGAATCCTTGCGGTATTGCAGGCTCACATTCCATTAATATAAGTAATCTCATTATATTTAGAATTCACATCAGTTCTACATACATAGAGGCAAAGTTTACATCGACTGGGGCTTGAATCTTGATAGCGCAGTTGGCTAGCGGGGTACTCTAGCAAAGTACAAGTCGTAGGGTCAAATCCGACTCGAGGTAAACTTTTTATTTATGTATTTAATAAAATTATTTTAATTGCATAGTTACCTTTGAACTTATTCGTTCATAACAAAACTTATAATAAAATATACATTACTTCATACATTTCAAATTGTGTAGCGAACTTCATTGGTACGTTACGATAATTTTAATTGTAGTTAAAAAAGTTTGTGTAAAACACGAGAATTCATTTCTCAAGTCCCCTTCAATTGACACACTCGCTGTATATGTGTCAAACTTTGCACTGGAGTAGAAAAAACACCATTTTACTCTCTAGTTAGTACAAATAACTACTTAAAATTTAAATAAGTTCCCGATTGCACTGTTCGATAAATTTTGTCAGTGCTTTCGGTTCTTTTTCGAGTAAGGTAAAGCGAGATAAAAATTATAAAGTATGTACAGTAACTTTTTTATCCGAGAGATATTGTAGTCGATCAGATTTTCTTTTTTTTTATAGGAATTAGATTCATGTAGAGTGGTTTAAGGAAGAAACCTTTAACCACCGCATTAAATGTTTTTCGTGTCTTTTGGACATACAGACTAACTTCAGCGTATCAATATTTTATAACAATAATACACTACGTTTCAAATGAAATGCACCACTTAGAAATAATAATGCTATGATCTTTAGTATGGCAAAATAATGCTTTATTAACATGTATAAGATGATGAAATTTTGAAGGCAAAATATTAACAGTTAACAAGAAAATGTTAATGGTGTGTAGCATCGCCACGCACAGCAATGCAGGCGTTCACTCTCCCAGACATGCTTTCTATGATGGTCTATATCCTTCTGAGACATTTCAGCCCAGGCTACCTGGAGATGGTGTCGTAATTCATCCAAGGTGTTTGGGGGCCTTGATAGTTGCACTAGTCTTTGAACCATCATGTCCCATACATGTTCAATAGGCGAAAGATCTGGCGATCGCGCAGGCCACGGCAATACTGGTAGCTGCACTTGATCCAGAAACCTTCTTGTAAGATGTGCGGTATGTGGTCTAGCATTATCTTGTTGCAAAATACAATTTGGCAACGTCTGCATTAACGGTACTACCACTGCATCCAAAACAGTATTAATGTAACGCTGAGCACTTAATGTGCCTAGAACACAAGAGTAGATCTTTCACCAACACGTATGGCGCCCCAAACTACGACTCCAGGTGTTAAGCCTGTGTGTCGTCTTTCAACAAACGCTAAATTTCGACGTTCTCCGGCCACCGTGGTGTGGTCTCGATTAATAAGTCTTCTGCAGATTGCTCGAAATGACAAACCTGTTTCTTTCATGCCGATAATTCTACCCCTGTCAAAATCTGAAATTTAGGCAAAGCTTCGCCATTATCAAACTGGGGGCATTTTTTCAGAATAAACGTGTCAGTTAAACAACAAAAAAATTGACACTAAGCTACTAGATTTGTTAAAATGTATAAATAAAAATTGTTGATAATTGATGTTAACAGTGGTGCAGAGTACAAAATGACTTGTTCTTTTTCATTGAAACTTCCATCGTTTTCTATATGATACTGAAACATTATATTGTCAAAATTTCAAAATCGTAGCATTATTATTTCTAAGTGGTGCATTTCATTTGAAACGTAGTGTATTTGGAAATTCAGAACTTCTTTCAATAATCTTATTTTTGTTCCATTCAATTTTGTCATATGTAAGGTTGTTTTATTCTTACGGATCTTTTTCTGGTGTGCAGACTAATCTATGGAGAAATAAAGTTTTGTACTGGGTAATTTCTGTTTTATTTTATTTGGACTTTATACTTTACAAGTGTAGAGTTTCCCTTGCTGTCATGTCGTAATCGCCATTTTCCTCTTACATTGTGTACGTGCGAATTCTAGCTTTCTTGTTACTCACCACCTATCTTGAAATATAACTTTTCGGTCGGTTTATGTCAAAGGGCCTTCAGTACTCTGTAAATAATATTTTTCGTCACGTGAAATTTTACTATCAGTATTCAGGGCGTCTTGTCATCTTCCAACGCGGAGATATATCATAAGGTTTTCATCCCAGAAAACCATTACTTTGTAATTGCGGTCTTTTGCTACAAAGCTACAAGCTCTAGCTTGAAAATCATTAATGGCCAAAGCTTGTATCTTTCGATAATGGAAAGGTCGCAAGAGTTCCGTTATAATAATTCTACATACCGTGGACTGATTTAAATTATTTTCTCTTGACAATTGTTGTGGGATCAACGTCAATTGCATCCAAAACTCTTTGTTCTAAAACTGGCGTTCTTGCAGTTCGCCTCCTATCACTGTCAATTTTTGGTGGCTTCAAACAACCTGTGAGAACCCGATATGAATAAAATTTTTATAAATTGATACTATGTACCACTTTCACGAAGACGCCGACTTTTTATTCGGTATCCGCCGATTTGGAAATGCCTGGGAATATAAACGAACAGCTTCCGCACAATTCCCAATAGCTCTGCCATACATTATGTGCATATCTGCCATTCCGGAGTTGTTATACCGATTATTATTCATTATGGATAAATAAATTGTATCAAAACTGATCAAAAATCACAATATGACAACTATGACCTTTAGTCCACTGCCCACTTACTACATTTTGGTGCGGTAGATTTAATTGACCGTGATTGATAAAATTGCAAATAACTCGTAAACCGTTCACTTTATCAACTTCAACCAAGAGAACCAAATTATTTGCAGAAAATTGAATAACGGACCCAAAAAAATACCTGAAAAATTACACACAAAAAAGTTGGAATAGAAAGGTTTTCGAGTTATTTGCGAATTTGTAGCCATACATTTTAGAGAAAAATTTTATCTGACGTTTCGTCTTCAATTTATGTGCAGAATATACACTTGAAGCAGGGGTACGTTTTTTTGGTTCACGTTGTATAACGGTTAAAACGAATTAGTGTGTTTGTCAATGACCACGGATAAATGGTTTGTCCGCTCTCCTGCCACATCTAATACCTGACCCAGGAAATATTCGAATAAATAAACACATAAGAAACCTGCTCCCACAGGCGCGACGTAGCAATATAGTAGGAGCGGCCCAGGAGGATGCCGGTAGAATATTAAGAAGATAGCTTCTGCATTAGAAGCGCAATGAATAAGGTTGCTGAAAGAAACATGACAACATCCAACCAAATGACGAATGACTCACAGACATTAAACTTTGTGACGCCACTTTTGAAAGCACAGTTGCTGGTGAATTAAATGAGAAAATGAATAATTCTGAGGCTAATTCAGACCATTTTATTAAGAACATTCAAAATTTGGCTGGTATGTCAATAAACGAATTAATTCCGGAAAAACCGTGAGGTAGAAATAGGAAAGAATTTTCTTGTTTTGTAAGAGGCAAATGGAGAATGGGGATAGTAATATCAATGAAGAAATTATTTTAGCTTGCATTTATGAGAAAGTATGTATTTAGCCTATCCTTCAGAATTTACTTTATGATTTTAGGTAGAAAAGCTGAAATAATCTGCACTATGGTAGAAATATTCAATGCTAAAAGCAGAATCTATATTAATAAAAGTCACTGACACATCAACCAATGCCCATGACACCGTTAGGCGTAGGAGCTTCAACTTTGGGTAACATGCACCCTTTAACGCGTAGGTACACACTAACCGCCTCAACTCAACCTAAAAGGGGTAGAAATTGAGGGTTGATGAAATAGGCCTTTTTGTAAACCCTGGCAGATGGAAGTCTGAAAATCGGGGAATCAATTCTACTTAATAATCGAACGGACCCATGTATCACCATTTTTTAAATTTACCTGGGGGATGAAACGGGGGGAAATTTTTTAGTTTTGGTTTAATAGAAAGTATATTCTGTGTAAACTTATGAGGTGGCTACCATTTTCGGTGGGTACCGAGCCTGTCGCCAGAATGAGCTAGATCATTGTCAATTTATGATATCGAAGACAAAAAAATCTAATGTTCACAATTGTGCCTGAATCGTCGTCAGTAAATGCCATTCAATAGTATGGACGGTATTTGGAATTAATACCAGCACATGTGACGAATTCAAATTTATTTAATTATTATAGTTCTTGAAGGTATACCTCTCAAAGAATTGGCATATATGCATTTGCTTTGTTGCGATGGAAAGCCCAACTTTTAAAACCTTCAAATGTGGAATGCTACACAGGACATTGTTTCGCCGGTCTTCGGCGACTTTATGGGAAAATTCTGGAGCTGATAATACTATACTTCATCGTCAACGTCCGTAGCCGGAGGTTACAGCGACGAGAGTACTGAGAATAAATCAAGGATAGCACGAAGAATTTTTTCACCTTCATCAGAACGGTCATCCACCGCAATAGAATTTCAACGAAGAGTAGCAGTTATAGACCAGGAAATAAACGATGTTACTCTTGCAGAACCATCGTCATCACACAGAGTATTTAGGAGCAAAGTGCAGCGATTGTAGAGCAAAAGGTTAACCAAGCTGTGTAATGTGTATATTTTTGTCTATCGTTATCTGAATCCAAGTTTTAGATTTGTGTTATTATTTGTAAATGTATTTACATTATTTGTGTATATTTAGGCACTTCGTGGTACTTTTTTCTTCGAATAATTAAATTTTAGTGGATATGATGATTTTTTCTGCTTAGTGTATGTAATTAGGGATACCAGTGTATATATTATTATCGCATATAATAGGTATTTAGCCACATCAATTTTTGTCTTATGCACAACGCGGAGTTGGGCATAATTTTCCGTTTCTTCCTGCCTTGTACATCGTTGTATTTTAAGTTGACTTCCCTGCATAAGGTAAACTCCGCCCTTGCGTTAAAAAATTTTTGTACATTTGAAAATGGGATATACATAGTTCGATTTCATGTTAAAGGAAGCATGGCGAATGACGCCCCGAGTTCTAAATGGGTTATATACAGTACGTTGAATGACGCAATACTTTATCCTAAGAAAAATTTGAGTAGACACCTTTTGTTTTATGTCACTAAATATAGAAATCGTCACATCACGTCAGCTGTTTAATTATGGTGGCTTTAGTAGCCTAAATATAGCTGTGCAGGTTGCGTTGGATCGAGGATACAGTACCTTTATCTTTACATTATTCAGAAGTGCTGGAAATTAGATTACTTTACCTGATGTTTGCCTTATCGTATTGTCAAGAAATGAAGTTCTCGACAGCAATTCGTTTTGATACAATACATTAACTTTATGTTGAATATACAAGGAAGTACGTACAATTCTTAGCGCCAATTACGTTTTTACTAAGTGGACAAATGAGATGAAATTGATTTATAAACATTAAAGTAAAGCTACTCTAATATTGCTTAGGAAGGTTAATACTGCTGGAATGAAAAGAAAACAGCTGACTTCAGTTAATGTTTTCTAAGATAAAAATATTTGAATGCATAACCGTACTTCAGTTGAATTTTGTTGGCAGGTCTCATTTTTCAATAATTGTACGTAAACATAGGTTATGTTTTATGCATATGCAGTTTCTGTATCAATTAAGAACTATCGTAAAGCTTTGCGAAAAGTTAAGTACTATTTTAGTTGCTTACATGCTGAAATTAATCAGCAGATATTTTAATTTATTAAATATACACATAAATATAGCTGTTATGGTGCTTACTAAGACTGTATGTGGTATTAAAGTATGGCTTTCTTATTTTTTGTTGTATTTTAGTTAGTTAAGCTAAACAATAAGGGTTGTCTGACTTGCTTATCTGATCATAGCTATGGATATTATTTCTGCCTTGCTTACGACTTTGTAAAGAAAAGAGTTCTCAATCTACAATAAGTATCGTAACTAATGTACTGAGTTCAGCCGTGATGCAAACTTACCTTTTTTATATAAGAAAATTTATCTTTGCTTAAGTTGGCTTCCGACAAGCAGTTTTCTATTCGGTATAGTTCTTTCATCTACAGCAGCTAGTGCAATAATTTATGGACAAACCATTTGCACAATCAAAGCAAATATGTGTAAATGAAATCATTAAACTACCTACACTTAGGTACTTCTTGTGATGAAAATAAAATAATGAATAAATGGAAAGTAGTGACCAAAAGAAAAATAGTGACAAAGAGTAGCAGTACCAACTTTTAGTGGGGAAAACAGGGATTTTCGATATAAATATACGCAAAAAGTACAGAACGAGAGAGCATTAGAAAACCACGAAGTACGCCAGTGATACACATTTACTTATTCCTGAAAGTTTAATAACATGACAAAAACAGGAAGTTCTGTCAACCAAGCTTCTGTAAAGTCTAATTAGTTACAGTTCCAATTTTAAGAATTTTTCTACTTTAAACATTCGGTAACATTTAATTACATGTCAACCTGTTAACCATCGTGCTCAATAAACGTGCAGCCCTTTGAGTTTACTTTATGTACGTATCCCTTTTTTCGATCTACACAAGTGATCAAAGAACTAATTTTAAGAGCATCTGTTTTTGTACGCTATTCTTGTATTATTCCTGTATAAAAGTTTCTGAAATGTTACCGTCTGCTTGTTACAATATACATGTATAAATCACACTCGAGAAACATTTGGTTCCTTACACATCATTAGCAAGTTTGTGTATTTTCGTATTCAAGCTGTATAACTTACCCTTTGCCATTATTTATTCAGATTCGGAGCTTCTTGAAATCAAAAGGATGATAATGTACCTATAACAAAGAATACAAATCAATATCAAACAACTTCAAAACATTTTCTATATTTCTAATGTAAGGTTTGTTTCTTGTTTTCATTTCTAAAGGCTGTGTTACTTACTATAAATGTGTTTTTGTTTAACGTTCTAATTTCGTTTGGTACAAATAAGAACGTTTATGAGTAAGAAAAATAATTATTGTATATTCACAGATTTACTTTACTATTTGAATTAAAAGTTGTAAGTTGAAACGTCTATAAAAAGCTGTATTTACTATTACACACTTTCTTACTTATTAGATACCTCTAAACAACAAGAAAAATTGGTAATCCAGATTTATTTCTCTCGTTTCTATCAAGTTTATTTCAAATTTGTTTAATTAAAATATAGATAAATTGAGCAATCTGAATTACAATTTCTTCTTGTATGTAAGCCTTGTAAACGATTATACAGTCCGTTAGGTATATCTTAGTTAGTTCATAGTTGGAACTGTTAAAATCCTTGTTTACAATCTCATGGTGTAATAATTTACTAAGTTTGGTCGACAAAGTTAGAGCCTTTGCTTCGTGTTGTAATTAAACTTCTGCATATCAAAATATCGCTTTAATTATGTTCAATCAATCATTTAAGGGAATAAGATAAAAAATATATTTAAGAGCATATTACATTTGTATAACAAGCACATATTGTGCCATTTTAATTATAGTGAAAATAATATCTGTGTGAGGATAAGCGTGACTCAAACAGACGCTAATTATTTTCAACCCACTTTAAATATCGTGTACTGCTTTTAACATTGTGCGTACAACGTGTTAGCAAACTTTGGTGATTAGTTTTTAATTAAGGGGAGTCGGCATGTTTTATAAATTCAATGTAATTACATGGGGCGTCAAGCTCAACTTTAGGAACTACTATATGAGTTATCAACTCCAAATTTTTACCACTTCTTAATTAGATTAGGTTTGACATTGTAAGGTTATTTTGACGCACCATGTATATGCAGTATTTTGATAACGTATGGAACGTATTTTGAATGCAAATGAAGTGAGTTTGGACGAAAACAATTTTTTTGTGAATGCAGAATGTAAGTAGGTGTAAATGATACGACATTAACGTTTAATGAAAAAATATTTGAATGTTGTGGAAAGATTTTCGTGTTGAAATAACGTTTTGTGACAATAGTTACTGGGACGGCACTGGTAAGAGACTACTACTGTGGTAGAGGTATGAATGAGTGAGATTATGATATATTGATTTGTGCAGTAATAAATGTGTATGCATATTTTTGTTTGTAGAAATTTTTGTAATATTTTGCAATAGGAAAATGTAATGCATGCTCAAGAATGGGGTTGTTAGAATGTGAGGTAGTTTCCTAAATTGCGCGGAAAGAGAAATCGCCCACATGCAAAATTTGCATAAAAAGTTTAGTTATGATATACAGAGTAAATGTAATTGCAATTAATGTTTTTTTTCGGAGTTTTCAGTGAATGGAAAAGTACATTCAAGATGACTACGTTCTTCTTACTTTTCCTTTGCGTTGGATCCATACGGACTTCCAATCGGCAAAGAAACGCACGAAATACACAATTGTGATAGGTGAATTTTGATGTTGGCGCGAAGATATTGTAACGTTTTGGTAATATGGCGGGCAGAAGGTATATAAGCGATTGCCCAATTCAAGGGTCAGGCAAGTTCAGATAGTTCGAGCGGAGCTTAAGTAAGGGTCGCACGTGTTGTTTTTTGAAGGGACCATTAGAATGGTCAGTGTGGTTTTGTTTATGAAATTTCAGTAGCAGCGCTTATATAAGAGGCTGCAATAACCCAAAAGGGGATAAATCGTGTATAGACATTCATAAATAAATAGTTTATTATGAGTTGAAGAAAAAAATAGTGATATTCTTGACAGAGACGGAGACGAAGACGGAGACGGAGACGGAGACGGAGACGGAGACGGAGACGGAGACGGAGACAGAGGAGACGGAGACGGAGACGGAGACGAGACGAGAGAGACGAGACGGAGACGGAGACGGAGACGGAGACGAGACGAGACGAGACGGAGACGAGACGAGACGGAGACGGAGACGGAGACGAGACGAGACGGAGACAGGAGACGAGACGGAGACGAGACGGAGACGGAGAGACGAGACGACGAGACGGAGCCGGAGCCGGAGACGGAGACGGAGACGGAGACGGAGACGGAGACGGAGACGGAGACGGAGACGGAGAAGGAGAAGGAGACGAGAGACGGAGACGGAGACGGAGACGAGACGGAGACGAGACGGAGACGGAGACGAGACGGAGACGGAGACGGAGACGAGACGGAGACGGAGACGGAGACGGAGACGAGACGGAGACGGAGACGGAGACGAGACGGAGACGAGACGAGACGGAGACGGAGACGGAGACGGAGACGGAGACGGAGACGAGAGAGAGAGAGAGAGAGAGAGAGAGAGAGAGAGACGAACACGATCAACCTCTATTACAGAAAACGTTCATTAGTTTTTACGCCACTAGATGTGGCCACAAACAAACCCTAATTAGTCCTAGAGATACACCGCCTCTGCTACACAAAATATTCATGTGTCCATACACAAGTAGATAGCGACACAAATTAAAATTGGGGACCACGACAGGAGGGCGTAAACCCTAACACAAGTTCCTGTACTTGTCTTATAAGTTAATATTAGGGCCCCTTATTAGAATACTATTTATCGTTAAGGGGATACAACAAGGGGATCAGACACTAACACACGTTCCTATACTTGCCTCCTGAGTTACAATTAGGGCCCTTTATGAGAATAATATTTCCAGCCATGGGGTTACGGCAAGGGGGCGAAGGCCAGAGGACAAGTTCCTATATCTGTCTTATTTGATTAACATTTGAAAATTCCAGGGTCGTCCGCTTCTATAAAATATCAATACCACAGGGTCATTTTAAATACTTCGTAATTTAAATATGTTCTACTGTTAGTGGTTCGCTAAATTAGTAAAATAGAAAATATCTTAAGATAAAATAGAAAACGTACTACTGGCCCGAAATCGGGCAAAGATAAATTCTAGGAGCGGTACAACTCCTAAGAACGAGGAAGAAGGTTTGAAATCGTGTGTAGTATTATCAGGGTCGTGTTGAAAACAGCTAATTTAAGAATAATCACACATCTATGTAGTAATAATAGTGACCGATAAAGGCTGTATATTATCCTTTGCGTGTATTTAAACTGTAACCATCATCGAATGAGCATTATTATTATTATGAACTAGCATCAGGGATATTAGATGCCTTATTTTATACTAATACGTTATAAGCAAATAAACCCTTAGTTACCGTAACCATAAACACTTCCCTTGGGAAAATATGAACTGGTATCTTGGCAGTTATAGATGTATAACTGCCCTCTAATCTTTCCAATGTATTTTGACAAATATTTGCAAATTTGTCAGTTTTCTTATCCATAGCAACCTTGCCTACTTAATTTTGAAAACAACCTTGATTTAATTTTAATAACCAAAAAATTTCATTTGCATATTTCATTTTTAACGTATTAGTATGAAATTATTTATCTATCACGGGAGTTATGTATGTTACGAATCTCGGGCAACTTAACAATTCCTCAAGACTAACGTCCCTCGGGATTACAATCCGTTGCCCTCGGTAATTAACAAACCCATAACTCTCTTGATATATAAATAACTATTACGGCTTGATAATAAACTATTACAATATAAACGTTGATGAATACGATGAGATGAATGAGGTAAAATGTATTTCAGATCTTGATGATAGTGATGCTCTCTTTATGAAATTTCAAATGAGCTAAATTACATCACTCTTATTTCAGATTAGAACATTTAAAAGTGTTTAATTAGCATGACTATTAAACCCCAGCTGGTTAAAGCCAATACAACGTGAGGTACATACGTAATTGAACATACAGATAAATCAGGAGTATATTTTTTCGCGTGTATAGGAGTTGATAATCAATCAATCAATAGTTACCAGAGATACCCGATAAACGAATTTACCGATAAAAACGAGACCACATCAAAGAAGAAAATATTATTTTACCCAATACTTAATTTTAGTCATTAATGTATTTTGCAGCAACAGCAATAATTTAGAAAATATTTTTAAAATACATTAATTTAACACGATGTCAATGAGTGGTTGTTACTTTCCGATTGCATTGTAAAACAGCTTAATAAATGCATTCTATAGGTAATAGTTATTTACAGTTGAGTGCGTGAATAGTAGATTTTACAGTGCGACAGCTTCTTTTGAGAAACGAGCCCGCAGGGCGAGTTTCTCATTAGCTGGAGCACTGTATCCTAACGCACGAGACTAGTATTCAATTTTTTGGCCGACAACAAATGCGAAAATGCCACTCAGCTAATTCCAGGTCTTTTTTCACATGTTGAAAACTGTACTATTAATGTAAATGATTACAATTACAATAACTGCGTTTTTGATAAAGAACCTAAATAAACAAATGAACTGTGCTTAACAATGTTCCGTTTAATAGTGTTGAATAAAACAGTATCAAATTATTTGTTTGTAGATTCAACGATAAACATAACCAACAGTAATAAATTGCTAAAATGTCAAATTTTACTAATTCCTGTCAAGCCTGTCAATGATCGTCATCACTGTTTAAGTTATCGAGAGATGGCGATACCTTACAATTTTAACTAAAAATGTAAAATAACGTTGTTTTGAACATTTATTTCATCAGAAAAGGTATAAAGTAAAGTTTCCTTAAACATATTTCATTATTTTATACTTCGTATATTCTATGTTTCTGAAAGCTTACAATTTACTGACCATTTTACCGCACTGTAGCGGTATTTTTACAATAGTGCACGTAAAAATGAAGTTACACTTGACGTTCACAAGATTGTAACGTCAATCTTACGTTTGAGGAGGCCAAAAAATGATTAAAACCATGTTATTGCCGTAAGCAAACTAATTAAGTAAACTGAATTACACATTTATTTTAATGACATCGAAGAGAAATAATTTAAACTAGGTATGAATAAATTCTCGTATAGGTGAAAGGTCACAATCTGTAGATAGGAATTAAAAGAAATGTAATAATAATTTTAAAAGCAATTATTCAGTGTCTTTTGTAATAAACATTTACGAAAAGTAAGCCACATTGTAAAAACAAAAACATAATGATATTTAAACTTCATGTTAGATAGACATAGACACTTTGTTAACTTAAATCATCTGCTTCTAAAAGATTATAATACGCTTTAATCATTTTCATTCATATTTAATTTTAGTTTTACGCTACCTGTAGTAATTTTTTAGGATAATTATGCAATCTCTTTTATAATAATAAACTAATTACGAAAAATAAAATTATGGTGTAAAACAACAACAGAATGATATTTAAACTTCATGTTAGATAGCCATAAACACTGTTAAATTTAAAAATTCCAAAGCCACCATCACTTCTATAAGATAATGCAGTTTAGCTATTTTCGCTCATGTTTAATTATTTTTTTTAGCCCTACCGTGCATTATATTAATAGACATAACATACATGTTAACTTAAAAAATACCAGGTCTATCTGCTTCTATAAAATATCAATGATACAAGGTCATCTCAAAAATATCATTCATTACAATGGATGAATCATCCGTTTTTATGTTGAAGGTGACTTTATTTACAATCTGGAGGTCATTATTCAGATATTACAAAAATTGAGACTTAAAGATGGCATAGAACATAATCGTTTAAGGTGTAGGTTTTTATATCTTTGATAAAAATCAAAACTGGCCCTAATAAATAATAATAATGAACACAGGTTAAATAACATCTTTTTATTATGAAAAAAACACTTGTCATCATCTTTACATATATCTATTAATTCTTCTTCCCCATTATTAGAATACAATTTTTAGGACAGGGGCGAAGTCCAAGAACAAGTTCCCGTCTTACAAGGCTGGGACTACTTATTAGAATACAAATTTCCAGCGCAAGGCCAACTCCGACGTCGATCTCAAGGCCAAAATACAATCCACACGTGGGCATATATAAAAAGTGAAAGTTAAAGTCCCCAGAAGAGACGTCATACAAAACAAAATGGCGGCCAAAGGTGCCGAGGTTCTACTTTCACTAATTGAATTAAGCGTTTAAAGCAACTACTAAAACAGGTAATTTACAAACCCTATCCAATAACTTTTAATTAATTAAACAACTCTAAAGAACCCTTCATTACATTAAGCTGAGTAGGTAAATGTATATGTAAAATTAGCATAATTAATTATTATTAGTTGCCAATTTTCTTAAACCAATGTAAACACGATGTAGCGTACTTGTTGCGGATTAGTCTTTATTCTCACACATATAGGGTAAAGATATATTTATCTTCAAATGCAAAGCAAATAAAAGCATAAAGCAAATACAAAAGCTTTAGCACATTTTACGTCTTAAGTTTTTAATTTTAATTTTGCGAGATATAAAGTTTGACGATTACCAGCAGATTTCCATGACGACACCAAAAGATTAATTTAGGCATTTATTTATTAACATTAATATTGAATCCATAATAGCAATTTACCGTATTTTTTTGGTAGTTCTATATCGTTTGAATATGTATTAGAATGGATGATTCGTAACGAACTTTTACCGTCGGCCTAGTTCAAAACGACTGCTAAAACTGTTCAAAGTCTCTTGATTTACCAAACACAGGGTGATCCTGCGAAATATAACACTTTAACTTTAAGGTCCAGTTTTTCAACTAACATTTTATCCTAATGCGGTTTATTTAGGACTTAGGTCTAGTGGACCTTAATTCGTGAAAAATTGCCGATGTTCAGGGTGAAGTGATACAATTTCGTAGTCACATTTTTAGTTTTAATTTTTTTGAATTGAGAACAAATTTATTTTAATGTTTGAATTAAATATTAAATTTTTTGTAAATTAAAATCAAGCTACGTCACTGAAAGGAGTTGAAAATTAATTGTGAATGGGTTAAAACCCTTTACGTAAATGTGGCATTAATCATGTATTCAAATTCAGTATAAATAGATGAAATAACGTTTAGACTGTTACATAGTTTTAAAGGAAACATAAACAAATATTTTACATAAATGAATACTTTTAAATTCAATTCATAAAATGTAAAAAGGCACGCTACTTGACATAAATGTTGGTTAAAATGAAAAAAAATTGAGGTAGTACTTATCAACAAAAATATTGGTAAATTTCGTAAAATTTATAAAAGATTCAAATTAATTAATATGCATTTTTTAGCGCGAACCCTGTTTAATAAAATTTACATATTACTTTTACAAACAACATATGCATTCTAATTAATTCCTTGAGAAAAACTGGTAAAATCATACTACTTATAACAAAATTACAAAACAAATCATTAATAACAACGTTAGGTTGGAGTATTAATGCTCTCTAAAATTATATTACTTTTACCGATGGTGTCAATTGAATTTGGTCAATGTTAGTAAAGATTATTAATGAAATTTGGAAATATACACATAGACCAAACTTGCAAACTTAATTAAATTAAACTTGGAGCAAGAAATGACGTATAAACACAAGTTTAATTAATTAGTTAAATTTTGATATATTCTTTTAGATGACAAGCAAATGCGTATTCGCCATATTTAAACATCTTTCTTTTAACAAGAGAAGGGTTTAGAACATGATTACATACAGGGTGTTTCATTAAGGCTGGCCACCGGCCATATTTCAGAAACTAGTGGACATAAAAAGTGGAGAAAAAAAATTCTTTGTAAAAGTCGCCACGAGAAAATCCTGGAAATTATTTTTAAGTTCCGTAATTCATCGCAAGGGGGCGCAATTGAAAATTAAAAAATAAAATTATAAATTTCTCCGAAAATTCCCACATTAAGGCATACCTTTGGTAACATCGTTAGAAAGCTTAGACAATTCTGCATCATTTTGGTCTAAGGCTCATTGGCGTACCGACCTTAATAAGAGTGGGGGAAGCTATTGAATGTGTAATCATTTAAATCGCTGTTATTTTTAAACGACTTATCCGATTGTAGTAAACCTAGGCTTGTTTAGAAGAAAAAGGTAAGTACTTTTAACTGTCGCATCCATTGGTACGCGATAGCTCATAATAAAATTGTTAGAGGGCGCAATTTGTAATAATACCAGTATTTTGATTTTATTCAGAAAAATTAAATCATACGGTATAATTATGACATCATAAGCGGAAAGTAGCTTAAATTTGTAACAAAAACGTAAATAACGCAATTTGATATCTTTATTTGTTCCAGAGTTATGGCGAAAAGAAGACTTTTTAACCGTTTAATTTAATAATTGATTGTTGCTATGGTTTCTTAAGGTGTATAGGTTGGATTAGTAATGAGGAATCTGCATTTATCATAGTCTGTGCCTCCTTCACACTCTATCTAGGCTTAGGACTAGTCCAAACTAAGCAAATTGCAAAATTTGGAGCGTGTTTAGAGGCCAACGGGCCATAACAACGATATCAAAGTAATGATTGATTTTTGTTTAAGAAACTTTTAATAGAATGGTACAAAATCATGAACAACTGTTAAAAAACTAGTGAAAATCTATAAATATTCAAATTGACGGCCGTTTTGTAAAAAACAACTATTAATTCTTCTTCTGTACGTTTATAACATCATATAAAACTTCTAAGGCATAATTCTAATGTGGTGTGTTTTAAAATAATAATCTAATTTGCTGCGGAACAAAGTCGGCTCGTTTCCATGGAGGTAAATAAATTGAAAAAGTTGTCAACTTACTTAATTTTGATTGATGTTGTGTTGTAAAAATTTTTTCCTTCATTAGTTTTAGATTTCATTGTACCTTATCAGAAATTAGTGCTATCCTTAAAAAATGTCGTATACCAATGCCGAGGCTTACGACATGCTTGCCGTGTATTATGAATGTTTTCAAAATGCAGCTATTGCGGAACGACAATACGCTATCAGATATCCTGATCGAAGGCACTACACTAGAAAAGTGTTTCGGCGAATGGCAACACGTTTAAGACAAACAGGAAATGTACGACGTATTCCACTTCCTGTCAGAAGACGTCGCATAAGAAATGAAGACAATAGTATTAATGTTCTTGCGTACGTAGAATCGGAGCCTCACGTAAGCATCAGGGAGATTTCCACAGAACTAGGTGTAAGTGTTGCTTCTGTGTTCAGAATTTTAAGGGATTTTAAGCTGCATCCTTATCATCTAGTTTTACACCAGGCTTTATCAGACACTGATTTTGACAGGCGGCTCGACTATTGCTATTGGCTGAGA
This sequence comes from Vesta saturnalis, assembly GCA_036346205.1. NCBI lineage: Eukaryota > Metazoa > Arthropoda > Insecta > Coleoptera > Lampyridae > Vesta > Vesta saturnalis. Next base: position 2,389,645 of record JARFJB010000762.1, read on the forward strand.
GACATGTGTAGTGAAAATCTTCGATTCCTTTCCAAAGTTTTATGGACCGATGAGGCTACTTTTACTAGCTGCGGCAGAGTTAATTTGCACAATATGCATTATTGGTCGCAAACAAATCCTCACTGGATGCGCGAAGTGGATCACCAAAACAGATGGAGTGTAAATTTGTGGTGTGGTGTTTTAGGTGACAGAATTATCGGACCATTTGTTTTTCATGGACACCTAAATGGTGAATCTTATTTAAACTTTTACAAAATGACTTGCCCAATCTTTTAGAAGACATTCCCTTGACGTGAGAGCATCCCTGTGGTATCAACATGATGGATGTCCTTCACACTATTCCCGAAGAGTCCGTGATTTCTTAAATGTTAGATACCCAAATCGCTGGATGGGAAGGGGTAGTTTGTTTCCGTGGCCACCTAGATCCCCGGATTTAACTGTATTAGATTTCTACTTGTGGGGAAGAATAAAAGATATTGTTTACGAAACGAGACCAACCACCCGAGAGGACATGATTCACCGAATTGAAATTGCAATAAATTCGATTCCACGAGACGAAATCGAAACAGCTGTTTCCAGTACAAGAAGAAGAATTAATAGTTGTATTTTACAAAACGGCCGTCAATTTGAACATTTATAGCTTTTCACTTGTTTTTAACAGTTGTTCATGATTTTTTACCATTCTATTAAAAAGTTTCTTAAACAAAAATCAATCATTACTTTGATATCGTTGTTATGGTCCGTTGGCCTCTAAACACGCTCCAAATTTTGCAATTTGCTTAGTTTGGACTAGTCCTAAGCCTAGATAGAGTGTGAAGGGAGGCACAGACTATGATAAATGCAGATTCCTCATTACTAATCCAACCTATACACCTTAAGAAACCATAGCAACAATCAGTTATTAAATTAAACGGTTAAAAAGTCTTCTTTTCGCCATAACTCTGGAACAAATAAATATATCAAACTGCGTTATTTACGTTTTTTGTTACAATTTTAAGCTACTTTCCGCTTATGATGTCATAATTATACCGTATGATTTAATTTTTCTGAATAAAATCAAAAATACTGGTATTATTACAAATTGCGCCTTCTAACAATTTTATTATGAACTATCGCGTACCAATGGATGCGACAGTTAAAAGTACTTACCTTTTTCTTCTAAACAAGCCTAGGTTTACTACAATCGGATAAGTCGTTTAAAAATAACAGCGATTTAAATGATTACACATTCAATAGCTTCCCCCACTCTTATTAAGGTCGGTACGCCAATGAGCCTTAGACCAAAATGATGCAGAATTGTCTAAGCTTTCTAACGATGTTACCAAAGGTATGCCTTAATGTGGGAATTTTCGGAGAAATTTATAATTTTATTTTTTAATTTTCAATTGCGCCCCCTTGCGATGAATTACGGAACTTAAAAATAATTTCCAGGATTTTCTCGTGGCGACTTTTATAATGAATTTTTTTTCTCCACTTTTTATGTCCACTAGTTTCTGAAATATGGCCGGTGGCCAGCCTTAATGAAACACCCTGTATACCAATTATCTATTACAGATTGGACCAATTAAACAAATTCAAGATTAAAGTTAATATTTATGATTAATATGGTCAGATATCAATTTAACTACAAATTGTATAAAGCCAGTTAAAAATATTTTGCGAAATAAATATTTATGATTGGCATACTTGATACGTAATTAAAGTACCGATTAGTGTCACCCATGTCGGGGTATTGCATCCCCGAAAACCATTTCCACCCAGAAAACCTTGCTCAATTCCCTCAAATCCTTCAAACTCCCGTGGACGAACTTGATGTTCAACCTCAACCAAACATGTCTCCTCGAAACCTCCTCCTCATTGCCGGATGGTACGTAGCTTTGGTTACGTCATCATTTTGGTAATCCCGCGTATCGCTACCCTAACACAACTCTCCGATCCTCGTCCCTTAAACTCCACTCTCAGACTTCCCCCCTTTTCCTCGATCCGATTGCTTTGTCATCTGTACGCAACATCATTCGTGTCACCTCTAAGACCACCAACACTCCAATATCCCTTATCCGCCTGATCACCCCATCCCAAATCACTCTTGATTTCCACCTCGCACGTGGACAATGGAATCACGTAATAAAAGCCACTTATAAGATTATAAAATTTACAAAACGTAATAATAACTCTGATTACCTGTGTAAGTAGTGAGTTAAATGTTTTGCACCAAATGATCGCCAGATATGATCGTTCTTTATTGTTGTAGATAATTAATTTTCAAACTGCATTAACAAGAGGTAATCTAAAATAATCAAAGGGATTTATGATAACGCTCATATAATGTTTAGCTCCAAAAATTCTAACATAGGACCAGGAAAACCCTAAATACATATCAGTCTTTGACATGAAATTATGACAGAATATCTACACACTGACCAGATGATTATATGTGAAGAACCTGCACCTTAAGCAAATTTGTTATCGAAATGTATATTAAGAAGAAAGTTATATTATTAGGGAACCAAAATACAATTTCCAGGCTGAAGAGGGCACCATCTATGGAGGAAGGCTTACAAAAGCTTAACATAAATAATTATCTGAGGTATATTACCTATTTATGTATCAATTCTATAAGTTAAGACTTTATGGAAGAACCAAGTTAAGGCTGAGAGAGCGTAACGATCGACGCATTTAAAGAAAGCACGTCCAAAAAGTTTTCTTGTCACGTTGACTGCCGAAGTGGTTTTGTGTAGACTTCCGCATAGGCTATTCTTGTAATTATACAAGGTGCTTTGTTTATAATTTTATTTCATACAAATAGTATATATTTTTTATTTTAGTTTTTGTGTTGTGCTCTTTTGATATTTTTTTGATGTCATTCAAATATTAATGACGTGGCCTGTGCTGCAATGTTTTATAAAATATTTATGCGGTAGGATGCGTCATTCGTATGGGGATGACCCGTAAAAGCCTAACAATGTCGTTCCTTACAGATTTAGTTATTTGCCACTAGTAAGAGACGTCGTACTGACCCCTAATTCCATACCCAGCCTGCGGCTATTGCCGAAAAGATTCTAACAGATAATAACATTATCAGACATATAGTCATGGAAACCGATAGATTTTAAGAACAAAGTGCTGCGATTCGCCCACGCTGAAAATATGCACGTATCTATAAATGGGTACCAACAACTACTGATGAAATGAAAACTTCTTTGGGTAAATGACGTGGTGGGGTCTAGTCAAACTTGGAAATCTGAATTCATATTCGGATACGCGACCTATTTACGGGCTACAGCTCCCAAGGTCTGCCATGTCTAGGAACAGTTTCCTGCTGTTATTGACTATGATCCATTTCAACAACAATAGAACTGAAACGGGAGATAGCTTGGGCAAAATTGAACCCCTGGTAGACATTTTACAAAATAAGTTCCAAAGTTTAGCTTTCCGTTCATAAGACATTGTTGTCGATGAGACTTTGGTTCCATAGAGGGGCCTTATATTTAGAGAGTGCATCCCAAACAAAGCCCATAGATATAGAATAAAGCTTTTTAAGCTTTGCTCTACCTCTGGGAATACATGGGCTCTAAAATTTTGTGGAAGAAAACCCTTGTCGGACGAACGTGAAATTGGATTGACAAAAATGGTCTGCTTAGAGCTACAGAATGGACTCTTGGATGAAGGGAGAACGCTATTTGTAGACAATTTCTATGTAACTCACGAATTAGCAAAAGAGCTATTAGAGAAACGCACGCATTTTGTAGGCACTTATGGAGCCAACAATAAAGGTTTTCCTAAAGAGGTTGGCTTGGTAAAACTCAAACGCGTTGAACTTATTTCGAGAGAGGATTTAAATGGTAGCGTATGTCTAAAATGGAAAGACACCCGTGATGTTAAACTCCTGTCAAGAAAACATGCTTCAATTTTGGTCGATAGCCTAAACAAAAGGTCAAGCTCTAGTACTAACCCCAACCTGATTAGACAGTGCTCTGGAAGATTCTAATCATCCTTCAACTAGTACTGCTCATAGCCCAACTCCCATTATCAATCAAAATGACACATTATGCGTAAACCCAAGAAAGGGGAGAGGCAGAAAAAGTAAATGCCATCCAACAAAACCAGCGGATTTTCTAGCACATAACAAGGAAAAATCTGGTATTGAGCTTTCGGATCAAATGGGGTCACATGCCACTACCCTACACGCAAGGGATTAAATGGTATCGGATACTAGGTGTAGAACTACTCTTAGGAATATCAGTAGTTAATGCGTAGGTTGTGTACAAGCAGGTAATAACAAAGAAAATTCAAATTCGTGCCTTCCTGGACGAGCTAGCTACGTGATTTCTCAATTTGACAGAAAAAGACGGCAACTCACCTAATTCAAAGGATGAATGAAAATGAAAAAAAAAAACGTTGAAAGTGTTGCTAATGTTAGGGCAAGTTACAGAAGGAAAAGAGCCGTGAAAAAGCACACCGAATGAAATTTACTTTCTGCGATTAGTGCCCTAATAATTCACAGTTATACTTAGAATGTTTTAATATTATACACAAAGGATTGCCTTAGTTTGTTATAAGTTTTTTTTGATTAATTTTTTTTGTTTATATGAAATAAAACCGTAAACAAAGATAGTATTTGTTTTCATGTCTGTTCAGGTCACACCAAGGATACCTGCTTTTTGTGAGCCATGGAACAAACTCTCCATATAAAATCGCGCTCCTATCATTTATGTATAAATGACAAAGCTTATAACAGTATAGCGCCTGTACCGAATGTTGCAACCCAACGATTTGGGAAACAGCCAAAGCATTAGGGGATGGGGCACCATCTTGTTGAAAAAAAAATATTTGGAAAATGTTTTTCAGGAATGTCTATAATTATATTTTTGGAAAGCTAAGAAAGAACTGCAGCTGATGATTGCCAAGCCAACAATGATTCCCATTTTAAAAAATGCAAGTTTATAATATTACTCAAAAAACCCCTAGAAAAATTTTAAGTCCGCCACTGAACTCGGCACTTCGCAATATATAAGTACGGTTGATAAAATATATCAGTATAATACTACTAAGCGAGGTATAAGAGCTTGAAAAAGGGGTACAAATATCGACGTGTGGCTATAAGTCGAAAACAAAAGAATATACTAAATTTTCAATTTTGCAATGAAATCTAGGTCAACAAAGTAGTACATGAATGTAAAACCTGCAAACTTCTATCTTTGGTAATAACAACGTTATCTATAAAAAACAATGAAATCAGGACACACGGTACATATCTTCGATTAGTGCTTATTTAATTACCGATAGCAGCCAGTTAATAAAGTTTTATTTCAATATGCACTGGTAGTTAGTAGAAATTTATTTCCTGTAAATAGCAGTAATTAAGTGTACTTACGTATTCATTCCGGTTCACTTTAACTTCACAACCTAAGTCTATATTTATTAGCAAGGATTGGTGACAACGGAGATTGTGGTAATGAGAAACGTGATTAAAGGGTTTTTAGTATTGATTTTCTTTCTCTTTGAAACATTTTGTAAGAAGCACCGCGTAACTACAATTAGCTTTAGATTAATTAATGTGCATTGTGTTGATGTAGGTGTGACTTTTAAGTAAAAAATTTCAAGACATAACTGTAACGTAGTTTTCCTAAATTTTGCTACCTTATGGCCATTATTAAAACGTTAATGAAATATTTCTTCAAATTTCACATATTTATTTAACGTTTTAATAAATTTTTTTTTTAAATATTACTATTTACTGAAGATGAGTGTTATTGTTTTCAAAACGTTTAAATTTGTAAAAAATTAATAAATATACACTATTAGATACCCAAAAGGATACGTATTTTCATTATCAGTGGTAATTCATATTTTTGAATGGTTTATTCTATACATTAAAACTTATTTTCAGAATAGTAAGTGTTTCTTAAATCCACATTTTATAACCGGCGCAAAATACTTTAATTTTATAAAAAACAAAGCAATTGTTAAGTTAACGAAGCAATTGACAAATGTCTTTAAGTAATACACACAGTTTGCAATTGTTCTTGCAAACGTATAAAAAACAATAAGCTAATATAAAACTCAGTTTCCTTCAAAATCATTGGAGATATAAAGTTTGCAGTGTGTTGCACATTATTTTTTTAACGTTAAAGTATTGTCAGAGGAGTGTCCGATGTGGTAAAGGTAGCACAAAACGACGCAAACGAGTAGTTAACACAGATTCTATACGAGCGATAGTTGCTTGCAATGAAGGAACAATGCTTTATTACTTTATTACTTATCGAAGAGAACATATATTTTACATCAGTGGTTCTCAAAAATCAAATGTTTGATTTCCATGTGATCAACGTTCCGATTCCATACACATGGAGTTATTTTGTTTAAAGCATCATTCCATGTTTTCAGAACGTCTCTTTCTTTTCCCGACGTCAATTCTGTATGTTTGTTGTATTGTAATCACTCTTAGCAATTCCCCATTTCTATCGCATTAAAGTAATAATGGTAGAGTGGTAAACGTAGGAGCGGATCGTCATGTTGCAAAGCGAGATTGTTAAAAGAAAGTAAAGAAAAGAAAGTTAAGTGTTCATATTTCGCTACCCGGGGAGCCGAATTTGTAGTGATTCATCTTAGAAATTAAATTGAAATGTCATCTGTACTGCACTTTATTAGAGTAATAATTTATAATAATTCTAGTTATAATTTACGTTCAACATAAATCCGTTACACTTTGACAAACAACAATAATTCAATGGTCCTGAATTCATATTCAGCAACTCAAAACTTATCTCTGATATCGAGTATTGATACTGAATTATGAACGGAAATGCAATTTAATATTCGTTCGCTTTAAGGTGCCTCTAACTTAAACTATGAATCAAACTATCTCGATATTACTTTATAAACTCACTTTAATTTTAAATCCATTAGTCTAAATTTGCAATCGTTATTAATATTTAATATTGAAAACTAAATGCGAAAATAAAATGTTACTGTAAATGCAGTCAGTATTCATATCAGGTCACTCAAGCTAACGGTTCTTTCAAGGTTGCTTTTTTCCCCTTAAGTTTATTAATAATATAAAATTAATCACTGACCTATGGTTATAAATATAATAGTGTGTTATATACATTTTTCTACACTGCGATAATGACAAATCTTAATGTTAAATTATGATCATTTAACACCTCAGACAAGTAAAAAAATTTAATTAATTTTCTAAATATATGGATGATACTACATAACTGTAATTAATATGTGTACTGAATGTCAAATATATTAGGAGCATATCATAATAAATTTAATTACAGTAAAAATGTTCTACCACCATTATCTAAGTGGACCATGTTTGTACTCGGTGAATAAAAAATCACCACGATTAAATGCAATTAGCTTTCAAGATTTCTTTGAAATCAAATCTGAATAGTTTATTAATTGTTGTTATGGATATATACATAAATTTTTAAAAAGTATCTATCTGCATAGCTAAATTCGGCATATAAGTTCAATGATCGTATTCCGACCACAGATATCTTACTTACTTAATAACTAGATAGTCAGAGCATATGAGCTGCGCGTTTAAAATACGAGACAAAAAAAAAAGGAAAAGGCCTCGTATTTCATTCTCGAGCTTTCCGAGCTCCTTCATCATGGATTCCCAGCATACATGCATACGATACATTACGTATATGTGTATGGTGGGATTAAGAATTGGTGTGGTCAGGATAGGATCGCAAGGAACGGAGTTAGGGTTCTGAGGGGAAAATACTACCCCAGAATTCGCCTAAGTAGCCGCACATGGTGTGCATATACGCAGTGACCTTGCTGCTACATATGTATGAGGAAAACCCCCTGAAAAATCCTCATACAAGGTAGACGATAACGGGGAATCGAACCCATTACCTCCCGAATGCTAAGCAGGTCGTGTCACCACTACGCTACTAGCTCGGTCAAATATGAGACAAACTGAACATTTCAATAAGGTCGAAAATGGTCAAAAATTTACAAGTATTTAGGTATTCGCACATGCGCAGTCGTATCAAGTTCAATTTTTGACATCAATTGTAATTGTCAAATAGTTTCTATAACCTCGGTTTTTCGCGGTTTTCGAGTGTACTATTAGTAGAAGTGAAATATGAGAAGCTGTATAGTGCCTTTTTTCAAAATGACAGCAAAAAATTAAAAGAAAATCTACAATTTTTCAAGTGAGGTCAGAAATAATGATATAATTACAACTATTTACCTTCTTGCACACACGGCAGCTTATGTTTACACAGTATAGTATTTACTAGTGCGCAATTGCCAAACCCGCATGCGCAGTTTCAATTCGGATCATACATCGTTTCAAGGATTGTTTATCTAGTTATTAAGTAAGATATCTATGATTCCGACACACCAGAAGTGGTACCTTTACGTCACCAACCATTACACCATTTGTATCGGTACATGCTTGTCTAACATATTTATCTATGTATACATTGAACAACCACGGAGACATCACTCAGCCTTGTCGCACTCCTTGCTCAATATTAAAGTATTCACGCACACCTTCTCTCAACCTAACACATGCCCGACTACGTTGTATACTGCCCTTACTCCATTTATTAGACCTTTATTTACGCCATATTTATTTAATATTTCCCACAGCTTCTCCCTATTCACTCTGTGATATGCTTTCTCCAAATCTACAAACGCATAGTACAACTTCCTTTTTACCTTTAAACACTATTCGATCACCTGCTGGAGAGCAACCATCTGATCGACACATCCTCTCCCTGACATGAAGCCCCCTTGCACATCCCAAATCTTAGTTTGTGTAGTATTTCGTACTCTATCAATCAGTATTCTTCCAAATACTTTACCAGGCACGGTGAGCAAACTTATTCCTTTGTAGTTCTTACTCATCACTCTTGTTCCCCTTACCCTTATACAGTGGCACAATGATCGCGCTCTTCCAATCCCTCGGCACTTTTCCACACATACGGTATACATTGTACACAACCTTCGTATAAGCTTTGCACCACCATACTTTAGCATTTCACCAGTGATTTCATCTATGCCTGCTCCCTTGCCGTTTTTCAACCTTCCTACCGTTTTCTCTACCTCATATATTCCAATATCCTTCTCAGTTTCATTCACCATTCCTTCTATATTCTCCTTATTTAACCCTTCAGTCTTACCTTCCACACTACTGTACAGCTTTCCGAAATATTTTTGCCAGCATTTCCTCACTTCACAATCGTCCCATACTATTTCGTTGCTAATATTCATCTCTCCTGCAGCCGTTCTCTTTGGGCCACGTTTTGTATTTTTGACCCATTTCCAGAAGAGTTTTTTGTTTCCCTCCAAATCATTCTGCATTTTCTCTCCTTCCATAGCCATCACTTCCTCTTTACTTATTCTCACTGTCTCCTTCGCTTCTTTGTTTCTTAATGTGTACACCTCATACAATCGCTTCTTCTCAGTCTCATTTTTTGCAGCAATCATTGCCATGTACGCATTTTTTTTCTTACATACTGCCTTTTTTACCGACTCATTCCACCAAGCACATTTTTTCTGTCTACCTACAGTCGCTCTTCCACATATCGCACGGCACAATTGACAACAGAATTTTTCAAGCTTATCCATGCACTTTCAACGTCAGTGTCCTTTATTTGTTGGTTCCACACTATTTCATTCACATTCAACTTTTTACTCACAGCATCTGCGTATTTCATTCTCGCATCATTATCCACTAGTTTGTCAACCATTTCTAATTCTGGACGTTCGCACTACGTTTGCTTTCCTTCTCCAGGCCCACTTTTGCCCTAAACACACTCTCGATACAACCAAAAAGTGGTCCGATCCACACTCCGATCCGCGCATTACTCTTGTGTCTTTCACCAGGTTTCTAAGCCGTTCATCATACACTATCAAGTCTATCATACTTTTAGATTCACCTCTTTGCCTTGTATACATATGCACATTTTTGTTTAAACCCTCTTTGGTCTCCGAACCTTCCTAGAACGCGTTCACTATGTTCGCTCCGTACACCCACCCATCCGTTCAAATCCCCCACTATCATCACTCTTTAGTTTGGCTTACATACATTCAACACGTTTTCTACTTCATTCCAGAAGTTCTCACGCTCCTGGTCTCTTTCTCCATTTACCCGTGCATTTTTTTTTATGATTGTGGACCCGAACAGGCTAAATTTGGCCTATCTTGCTAAAGCACTCAGGAACATTTAGGAGGATGGATAGAGAGATAATGAATTGCCAATAGATGCCTATGAACAGCTACCTTAAATTTTCTCATATGATAAGTAAGAGGAAAACAGGAACTAGAGAGATCATTACAGAGTTTAGAAGCCGTGTAGAAAAATGTGGATTGCGCCCATTTGGTACGACTAGTGGAGATTTGTACTACATACTGATGGTGAGAATGAGCGAACCGAGTGTTTCTCGCAAAGATAGCCCGAGATGGTATTAAAGAATATAATTCAGCAGCACAATAGCCGTTGTAATAACGATAATACAAAGAAAGAACTGAAACCATCCTTCTATGGTCAAGGGGCTGTATGTGAGAAGTTAAGGACGGGTTATTCATTTATAAGCCTAATCGCTCTCTTTTGAATACGATCAACGATATCGAGAGCGTATTGGGGAGCACTAACCCATAGGTGAGAATTATATTCCAGATGAGGCCGAATTTGGGCCTTATACAGCAGAAGGAGTTGTCGAGAGGTAAAGTACTGCTTAGATCTGTACAAAAAGCCTATTTTACGAGCAGCTGTTTTGGTAGCTGACAGAAGATGGTTAACCCATGATAGATTTGAAGATACAGTCATACCCAACAGAGTAATAGGGTCTGGAAACTTAAGAACTGAGCCATTCATACTTACAACAGCAAATGATCGATCTTTTTTGGCGGACATAAGGCAATACTGAGTTTTGTTAGCATTAGATTTAACTAGATTATTGCTTCCCCATTCGAGAATACGTTGAATGTCTTTGTTGATTGAATTTGCAATTTCACCTTTAATTTCTTGATTTGACATAGAAGGTGGATTATCACTATGAGTAGACTGATATGAACTACAGTGAATTATATATATATATATATATATATATATATATATATATATATATATATATATATATATATATATATATATATATATATATACATAGAGTGGAAATAAAAGACCAAAGGTTTTAATGGTTTATTATCATACGCGAATTAACAATAACTACAAGTTTAAAATCTACCAATACGTACCAGCTATTGTAGATCTGATTTTATGACGTCATCCTATAAGAGTAATAATACATTTAAAAATCTTTATCGACTTGTTTGTTAGCAATATCAAGTAAAACATATATTAAAAAATAATACGCATACCTTCAGATATGTTTTTCTTTCAACTGTTTTAATAATAACCATATGTTGAACTGAAATATTTTTTATACAGCTCACTAAACACGTTTTCTACTTATGAATGGCTGGATATAAACTGGCTATTGCTTTCCCTTATTAACTAATTTAGAATGTAGACCTAATTATCTTTATTACACTTACTGCTGCCCGTATTCACTTTTCACTAAACAGTTTTTATGGAAAGCACTGATGAAATGAAATGGAAAGTAATCACCCGTCAACATCCCGTTAATTAATTTGTTTACAAATATTTTTAAAAATTCGCTGTTGCAAAAAACGGTAAAACCGAGATATTAGTTGCAATAATAATCATTTTCTACTCTATAGTTCTATACAGGCAAATTCTCTATCTATTTAAGCTGTCATCACCTTTACATGCGAAATTATAACTGATTTATCTGTATGTTCAATTACGCACATACACACACACACACACACACACACACACACATACACATACACACACACACACACTACACACATACACACACACACACACACACACACACACACACACACACACACACACACACACACACACACACACACACACACACACACACACACACACACACACACACACACACACACACACACACACACACACACACACAAATTGCTTTTAAATAAATAAATAAATGAGATGCGGTTAAGTAAACAGGTAATTAGACATAAATAAACAGGATATTGCAGATTTTTTTTTCAGCTATTAAAAGTTGTGATGATAACTGTGTCTGCTGTACAGCTTTTGAAAAAAATATCTGGTTTTACGGCAAATGGCAACCATTATTCAAAGATTTCTCAGTGGAATTTCAGAAAGGATTACCTGATATGGAACAACTTGAAGGAAAAAAAACAGTCTTAATAATAATTGACGATCTAATGCGCAAGACTAACGGTTCGGTGGTTGATATTTTTACAACAGGTTGTCATCATAGAAATCTAAGCGTGTTTTTCTTAACGCAAATCATATTTCATTAAGGACGTGGGCAGGGAGATATCTCACTCAATACTTATTACATAATCCTATTTAAGAATCCACGTGACAGGGCACAGATACAGCATTTAGTTAGACAGATTTCACCCGACAATCCGAAATTTTTAGAGGCAGCGTACCAAGATGCTACTTCTAACCCGCACGAATATTTATTGTTCGATTTAAAACATAATACACCGGATGTGCTACGCTATAGAACAAGCATATTCGAACCTCAAGGTATTTGCCAAGTATATATATATATATATATATATATATATATATATATATATATATATATATATATATACTTAGCGAAAAAAGGGTTTAAGCCTCACAGTCATAAAGATTACATCATATATGATGGTTGACGCTTTAATCGAAAATCGGTATCCAGCGTGCATTAGTCAGATCAAATAAAAGTCAACGTGACGCTTTATTGAAATGTCTGAATAGTAAGCAGGTGGAATGCATTTGCGAGTGTAAACATAACATTTTAAAAGGTGGTGTACCTCTGTCAGCTGATTAGAAGCAGCGACACTCTCAACATAAGCACTCTTTAAGGCGGTTGGCGCAGAGAGGTGAATCTATAAAAAAGAAGAATCAGTTTCTCGTACAGAAGGGCGGCGCATTTCTACCGCTCCTGTTAGGACCATTACTTGGCGGAATTCTAGGTAATTTGTTTCAATAACCATAGACCACAGTTTGAAGAAGATGATTATTGTACCTATGGATTTTATACAACGCCTGCAAGCGCCAGATGTCACGCAAAATGACCGACCACGACAAATGGCAGCAGTACAATCAGGTTCTTCAAAGATATCTACACTTTTCTAATCAGTTACGTCAGCCCGCTAGTATAACAATTAGCGTTGATGAGGATGATATTAGGGATTCGTCGAAACGCAAAGGTCTGGCAGACCTGTTTCACACAGGAAGAAAGGTGAGGCTTTCTTGCGTATATTGAATGCGGGAAGTGATGTATTTTGGGATAAAAGGGGTACTGTCTCAATAAAAGGTGAAATCATCTCTCATTCTAACATTATCGATCTGGTTCACGAAATGTTAAGACAGCGAAAAACTATAAACCCACACGGCTGGCGACAGTTTGAGACGTACATTAAAGAAATAAATACACCACGAGAGTTTATCGGAAATACTCGAAGACGTGATGTTACTGTATCACCTAACATTGAACCGAGCCTCACAACTATAGGTGAGAATTACGATGCCGATAGTGAATCCAGGGAAACCCCGCGAAGATCCTTTCGAAGAAGAAGACTTTCACTAGATTGGGATACGTGGAGGACGTAACATGGATGTTGTGTACTATGATCCGCAGCATCCTGCTGGGTATGCGGGTATAACACCTTGGTGAAGTGGAAAAATGTCTGCAGGCTCAGGAGGCTTATGCGGTTTATAAACCTGTCAGAAAAAAATTTCCGCGAAATAAATATATTGTGAGCAACATTTACGAGCTGTGGCAAGCGGATCTTTGCGATATGCGAACTTTAAGTAAACACAATAGTGGATACAACTACATACTAACGGTTATTGATGTGTTTGGCAAGAGGGCCTGGGCGAGACTTCTTAAAACGAAGACAGCAGCATCTGTAATTGAAGCATTCACCGATATTTTTAATTATGCCAACATAGAAGAAATTGCCAGTGAGCTAAATAATCGCGAGCTAATAAGCAAATTCCTAACAATCGAATACCATAATATAAATAAGCACGTCACTACGAAATTAAAAACCTCCCTCTCTCTATTCGGATTCTCACAACGTTTAGGCTTATGGCTGGGTTATCGGCCGTATCAAAACATAGCTATGGTACCAATACCCCCACAGCCCGCTAGTATATGGATGGGATTACCAATATCGTTGAACCACAAATTGGGTGCGATGTTTTATCTCCGTTTATGCGTATAATAAACATTACAATGCCATTCGAGTTTGGGACGTCGTGTCTGAAGCTACACTTTAAGAAAGTGCAATAATGGTTTGTCCTTATCAACAATATTATATGAATCAGGCCGGTAACGGCATTAGATCCATCTATAGAGGTGCACCATATCAACGTGGTCACGGGATAGAAAGCTGAGTAGGTGGCATATTTAGAAGTATAATACCGTTATGTAAGTCTGGTGCAAAGGCCATTGGAAAGAAGCTCTCAGAACGGTTGCTAATATTCTTGGTGACGTCATAGAGGATCGACCTATTAAGGCAGGTAGAAATCTTAAGCGTAAAGCCGATGAGAAAATCGATAAAATGATGGAGGGTTCGGGCTATAAAAGAGTACATCTGGCCGATAATAACCAGTCTCTACTGAGAGCTGTTGCCGCTAAGAAGAAGAAGAAACCTGCTTACAACGATATATTTTCAAGATGATACAGCACGCACTGATGCGGATGTTGTAGCACCGGTAAACAATTGGATGCATTCGCTTTTCTCACAAGTGGAGGCTTACTTAAATCAGAAGAAGGTGTCACAATCAAACAGCACCTACGCCCACCGCTCATATTTCGAAAAGTTGCTAAATTATGGAAAGGAGGCCAAGAGTACACATATAAGTTGTACCTTATGGCACAATGATACAGCTGGGCAGATGAATACACTGGGAAACGCAAATAACCGTTTCTCGAAACATCAATTACTTGCAGCGACCAGCAAACATCGAGATGATTGGTCACGTGAACTCGGATTTATTTAATCAGGAAAAGTTTCTCATAAGCGGTTAAAGACTAAATTTGTACGATCGAGAGATACCTTTAGTCTAATGGCGGCACACGCTTCAACTTACAAGACGCGAATTATAGACGCTAGTTTACTGGTGAGACGTATGCGAATCAACCACACCATTCTAATTGCACACGCTAAAGCTTTAGAAACAGCTGCAGCAAAATATCCTGTTACAAGGACCGACGTAAAAGTGTTAGCTACACCTACAGGCATATAGCGAAAATCATTGGATAATATCTTCCTTGGTCAGTTACCTAAACGATGTATCATAGGTTTTGTCGCAAATAAAGCCTTCAACGGTGATTAGCCCTCAAATCCATTCAATTTTTATCACAGCAGTATTAATTACATGTTATATATTGACGGCCAAAAAATTCCTTCGAAGGCTTTACAACCAGACCTTACACATAATGGTTTATATGTAAGGGCATATCACACCTTATTCTCCGGTATGGGTATTCACTTTTTGAATGAGAGCAACAATATATCTAGAAGTGATTAACCCATCGGCTACTGTTTAATGGCCTTCGACCTAACCCCTATTTCGTCTGCAAACGCTAGCACACACTGGAATTTAGTTAGAAACGGCACCCTTCGCCTAGAAGTCGGCTATGAAGAAGCTCTCGTAGAAACCGTTAACTGTTTGGTGTACACCAAATTCGATAACGTGATTGAGATCGATAAACATCGGAATGTGGTCGTGAATTTCGCTTGTTAAAAGGGACAGCTCTAGATCACTAGCTTTAGTGTATACAACAGCTGAAAGAAGATGTACGCATACTTGGACGCACAAGGGTTTAGAGGTGTTGATAACGAATTCATACTGAAAGAAATTGCCGTGATTACAGATCATGGTTCGTTACTGCTGAAGCTGATAAAGTCACCTAGAGATTATTTGATATCAAAGCCCATGTCAAGATATATAAGATACTTAGAGGATAAATATCACGGCTTGAAATGGCCGTCAGGGTATATGCCATACAACGATTTCCAAGAGGAGCTGATAAGAACTCTGCTACCGTTTAACAAAATTCACGTTAAGGGTAATAAAAAACAACAGTTTTTAAGATCCCTTAACAAACCAGTACTAAACTTGGACGAGATTGGTTGTCCGTCGATGAAAAAATTGAAAAAAGAAGCAAAGGCGTATAGCTGTTTAAACCATAAGATCGAGGAGCCTATGTGCGCTCTGGAAAACGCATTACTACTGCAAGACTGGGCGCATACCAACTCCAAAGATGTATGCGATACAAGTGCTAAAATGTTCGAAATCAATCCCCAGCCACAAAAATGTGTTTCGACTTGTATGTGCTTCTAAGCCGCTGCCACGACACGTGCCTAGACCTTGTGCAATTATTGTAAACACGTATCCAGCAAACAAACCTGGTCAGCATTGGACTGCTATCTATATTGTCGAGAATGGTAATGGGGACTATTTTGAATCCTTTGGTCGACCCCCGCTAGGTTACCATTTACGTTTCCTTGAGAAGAATTTTAGATGGTTCCGCTACAGCAAAGCAATACTGCAGGATTACCATTCGGATGTGTGTGGACTTTATACGATAATGTTTTTGTATTTTAGAATAAATAATTTACCAATGCCTGATTTTGTAAATAAGTTTTTCACTACATGTTTAGTTATAATTGATGAGATAATCAAGTTACTGTATAATGCTTGTTTTTCAACCATTCTACTCTGATAAACAAAAACGTTTTTAGTACTTTAATTGTTTTAATTAAGAGTTCCGTAAAAGAGAGACGTGCATGATCAACTTCTATTACAAAAAATGTTCAGTAGTATATACACCACTAGATGGCCCTACCAACAAATTCAAGTTTCTTAACAAGGGAGCCGGGGCGCAGACCCTGATACAAGTCCAGTCTTACAAGGCTAGGGCCACCTTATTAGAATGCCATTTTTTTATGACGGGGGCGAAGGCCTACAACTGTAAGATTGGGTTAGAACCCACATACAATTGCACCAAGAGGGCCACGATAGGGGCCAAGGCCGAAGAGCTAGTTTCTGCACTTATATATAAGGTTAGGGCCCCATACCATTACCAACTAGGGGGCAGCGACAGGGGGCGAAGGCCTACATGGTAGTTCCTATACTTATCTTACAAGAACCTCTTTATTATTAAAAACAATTTCAAATTTCCCACGCAGGACCAGGTCCCAGTGATAGTTCCTACACCTGTCTTACAAGAACCTCTTTATTACTAAAAAGTGGGGCGTGGCCTAACCTTACACCCTCCAATAGAACACTGCATGTACGCGCAATTGCGTAACCTCCAAGGGATATACAGCCAAAAAGGTTCTTAATACTGACAAATTAGGGGCTCAACTCCGCCCAAGGGTTGAAAAACGCCCCCGAAAAGAAGCCGACCCCACCCTATAAATATACGGTTGTTGCAATCCCCAACGACAGTAATTTAATCTATTTTCAAAATCATGTTCATCGTGATGATGGATGATGGAGTTGGATCTTGTATGGATGGTATTTATATTCATTAATTATATTGTGCATTATTAATTTCTGTAAATCATGTTCCACTGAAATTTTTCTAATACCTATTTGAGGGTTTTCTTGTATAACTTGAAGCACTACTAGTTAAGTTTCCTCGTTGTTTACAGGTTTTGGAAAATTGTTCTTTTTATAGAATATAGAAGAATTGAAAGAAAACTCGGTTACTGCTTTTAAGCACAAACTCATTGAGTTGATGTTTCCGAGACAGGTTTAATAATGGTTTATTATTAGTATTTGTTGGTCTCTCACATTTGTTCTCATATTTAGTCTGTTGTTTTCATTTTATTTGTTTTTAGTTTATTGTGGACTATTGTGTAATGCAATCAAAGTGGTTAATTCATTCAAGCACACCACAGTTTCATAGCAGAATTTCTTTCCTTTTTCATTGTTCACCTCGTATACCATATTCCTTAGTTGCAAGAATTTATTCTCTGATTGTACTCATTGTATCCAGGGTTAGATGAAAGAGCAGAAGGTATGTCCCTACCTATCTAAATCTCGCCTTGTGATTAAAGGACGATTAAGTTTAGGTCTAACTGTATTGTGCCTTAGGTACCTAATGGTTTAATGTAATCCTACTTTAATAAAGCCCTCTATTATTATTATATGCAATCGATCCCGTTTCCTCAAAACTACTTTTTAAATTTTCAAGAACTCAGACAACGGGCATCGGGAAGATATTAAAATTTGGTTTTATTGTTTATTGTTTTTAAGTCCTGCCACTTTATTAAATCGTTACGTTATAAATAATTATAGAAAAATTAAAAAAAATGGAAATATTTAAAAACTATACATTTTAGGGGTATTATTGTATTTAGATAAAAGTTAGGTATTTAAATATACAGGGCGTTCCATTTGAAATAAGAGAATTGGTGTACGTTGAACATGCTAAAGTTTCACACGGAGCCTTCTCTATCCTATTCAACGTATCAATAAAACGTTTACATCTTTTCAAAGCCTATACCTAGCTTAATTATATTCCTGAACTAATTTGCCTCAACTTAGATAATAAACCAAGAATTAATTTTTATTGCTAACCTTACATTCAAGAAAAAATACATTTTTGTTAAATAACTTGGCAACGTTGCATTTTATATGTACAAATGTATCATCGTTGAAAAGCGTATTCATTAGGACATCAAAAAATATAATTATATACAAGGTGTTGAAAAAAGTTGATAACCCCCCCTATTTTTGCGAATCACCCTGTAGGTGCTAAAATATTTTTAAGTTGTGCACGTATTGGAACCATATAACTTTTGTATAAATGATTTTATTGAAAAATCAACAGCCACAATTTTCCGGCGCGTGACGTTTTGGACACCGGTATATATATATATATATATATATATATATATATATATATATATATATATATATATATATATATATATATATATATATACACACACACACACACACACACACACACACACACACACACACACACACACACACACACACACACACACACACACACACACACACACACACACACACACACAGCACACACACACGCACACACACACCCACCCCACACACACACCCCCACCCGCCGCGCGCACGCGCACACGCACACGCACACGCACACGCACACGCACACGCACACGCACACGCACACGCACACGCACACGCACACGCACACGCACACGCACACGCACACGCACACGCACACGCACACGCACACGCACACGACCATGACAATTGAGAAAAAACCATTTTATGTAGACACAAAGTGCCATTTTGGTCATTAATGAAACAAGTGTTATTAAGGAAGGTTATTGGTATTGTGATTTTAGGACTATGCGCAAAATTTCACAAATATGGGATCATTTTGCGGAAACACATAATACAGTACTTTTGGTCCTGTAAGAATACAAATCAGTTCGATGTTTGGAAATTTGGCTCATACTATATATATATATATATATATATATATATATATATATATATATATGTATATATATATATATAAAATTTTTTCGGACACTAAAAGGCAATGGATCACATTTTATAAGAAAAATTATTTAGAAAATACATGACAAGCGTGAGAATCAAGTTGCAGCAACTAAACAACAAAAGGTAAACTAAAATAGATAAACAAAAATTTTGTCAAGTGTTATCGAGTGAAAATGGAGATAAATAATGAAAACATCTTGAAATATCGGCATTAGCACTTGAAGCTGTTGCTAGTTTATTACCCTTGAAATCACGAGATAAATATGAGAAGACCTACAATATTTTCAATTCTTGGGGGACTTCAAAGAATATAAGGGATATCGACGAAGAAGTTATGCTTGTTTTTTTTTCATGAAAAGGTTAGTTTTCCGGAATACATTTATTTATTTTAAGTTTTATCTTTATATTTGATTACAGGCTGAAATACTGAAATCTTCCACGCTGTGGTCGACATATTCCATGTTTAAAAGTACGTTGAGAGTGAAAGAAAACGTCGATATATCAAATTATGGGACGTTACAGTTATATTTAAACCGTCAACGTGATGGATATGAAGCAAAAAAATCAAAAATTCTACCGCAGGATGATGTGATGAAAAGCGCCTGATGATACTTTTCGTATGATTAAATCGTCACTATCATTTAATGATTTACAGTTAATACATTGTACAGGGTGGTTCATTTTCGATGTTTTCTTATGAAAGTATCCTTCCTATTCCAGATAGACAAAAAGCAATATAGGGTCTTTGTGCTCGATTTTGGTGATAATTAAGATCCAATAGTCATAATCAAGATATCTCTGACCGTTATTGTGCAATTAGCCAAAATTGAAAAGATGGCGATTTTGAAAAACATGAATAACTTTTTTATTTCTAAATGTATCGACAAACTGTAAAAACATTCTTAAGACACTTTCTTAGTTAGTGCATTCACATTTTTAATACCTTCTTAATTTAAAAAGATAAGACATAAAGTTGTATTTTTTATATGGAAACTATAGTTGGCTATGATGTTTTTAAATTACGTTTTTTTGTGCTTTTCAAAAATATATCACTTCTATGCTATTTCAATAATTAATTGATTTTTCTTATTTACATTTTATATTAAGAATACACAGTAGGCATAGGAGGCTGAGATTTATTTAAGTAAAAACAAATGATACCTATATGTCCAATAATAAATCAAAAATTAGAGTGTGCAACAAAGTGATCTTGGAATTTAGTTATTAACATGCCTAATTATACAAATTTTGCATGTTAAAGTGTTTTATATTATCCGAAGGTGATAAGAATGTGGCATCGGAATTATATTTACAAAATTTTCCTGAAACTAACAATATCTTAATTAATTTTAGGTTACAGAAAAATTTAATTGAATTCGGTTCTTTTAAAAATCCCAGGCCAAAAACTTACTTTAAGTGAAATTCTGAAAAAAAATCAATGGTCATCTTAAGGCAAGTCGAAGCAGAGCCAACAGCTTCATCTAGACAAATGGTTAATCTAGGCGTTTCTCGAAGCAAAGCCTTTCGAGTTTTAAAGAAATATAAATACCATTGCTATGGATATTGGAAAGAACATTTTTTGACTCTAGACGACAGAAGGCGGCGTACTGAGTTTTGTAACTGGAATATAAGTCAGTGCCAAAACCTACCTAATTTTTCAAATTCTATTGCATGGTCAGACGAGACGCATATCAGTAGTGATGGTATTTTTAATAATCACAATTTACCTTACTGGGCAGATACTAACGCTCATGTCAGTGTTGTCTGTAGGAGGCAAGGGAAATTTGCAATAAATGTGTGGTGCTGCATTAAAAATGGGCGTTTTTATTATCACATATATGAAGGGACATTAAACTCAATGAAATATCTCGATATTCTGCGAATTCATTTGGAGGGATTTCTAGAGAGTATTCCTTTAGCACAATATTGCAATGTCATATTTCAGCAAGACGGAGATCCCGCACATAATTGCCGTGTAGTTAGTGACTACTTAAATTTATGTTTTCCTAACAGCTGGATGGGAACGACAACACCGATTTTGTGACCTGCTCGTTCACCCGATCTTTCGCCTCTAGATTTCCTTTTAAGGCTTTTTTTGAAATACATTATATACAAAAGAACTAATAATACTGTGAATGAGTTAAAAGAAAGTGTTCGTATGGCTTTTACACAATTAACACCATTATATATATAACTCTATAAATACGATTAGAAGACGATGCGAAGTCTGCATCCAAAAAGAGGGCGCACAGTTTAAAAAATATTTGTAGTTTTAGTGTGTTTTTTATATTGATATTTTCTGTTCATATTTTTGTTCGTTTATAGAATTAGGCAATTAAAAATTATTATTAATTTTTAATGAACTTATTCGTTCATAACAAAAACTTATAATAATATAGAATTAGGTGTTTACATACGTATAAAAATTGATTTGCTGTCAGCTTTTCATTTCTGATGATGTTATATTGTTTATTTTCATTTCATTTCAATTTGCATTTGAGGTTTTTAGCTAATTTTATATTCAATCTTTAGATTTTATAATTTGTTACCATTCCACAAGAACAACATTACAACTAAACCTATTTAAATTAGAAAATGTCTCTAAAATATTTTACTGGAAGTGAAATTTCTTTTTTGAGCAGAATATCTTCAATCAATTTCATATCTGGTTTTCTAAGTCAACTGCTATCCTTAATAAAGATACCAATTAAGAAAAACTTAACAAATCAATTAATTATTAAAATAGCGTAGAGGTGTTTATATTTTTAAGAAGCACAAAAAAATTGTCATTTAAAAATGTCATAACCAACTATGGTTTCCATATAAAAAAATACAGCTTTATGTCATATCTTTTTAAATTAAGGAGGTATTAAAAATGTGAATGCACTAACGGATTCTACTTAAAAAAGTGCCTTAATAATGTTTTCACAGTTTGTCAATACATTCAGAAGTAAAAAAAATATTCAAGTTTTTCAAAATCGCTATTTTTTCAATTTTTGCTAATTGCGCAATAACGGTCAGAGATATCTTGATTATGACTATTGGATCTTAATTAACACCAAAATTGAACACAAGGACCCCATATTACTTTTTGTCTATCTGCAATAGAAAGGGTTCTTCCCATAAGAAAACATCGAAAATGAACGATCCTGTACAGGCGTAAATAATAGTTGTACGTTTAATATTTATTCTAATAAATAATTAATAATTTTTTATAAAGAAATCGTTACTATAAAGAAATGGTTGCTATAAAGAAAAGAGATACTTTTTTTTACAACCGAGCGAAAAATACAAATTTGCGCTTCCAAAAGAAAGCGCACTTTTCCGAGGAACAAGCTTTTGTTTTACTTTGTCGCTCACCGAGAGGCTAAGTAACTGAAACCCTCGCTTAATTACCATGGAAACCTTAATAAAGAAATGTCTAGTGTTTCTGCGACTTTTGTAACCAGCGCGTGATGTTAAGATCGTTCTTGTACATTAAATATCTGGTGTGGAACACCGCACGACCTTCCAACCTACAAATTGGAAATTAAAAGAAATGTAATAATTTTAATAACATTTTTTTTAGGATAATTGTGCTACCTCATTTATAATAAGTTCATTACGAAAATAAGCAACATTGTAAAAATAAAAACAGTTTTTAACAAACATTGTTACAAAAACACATGTGAAGCGCAAAGTGATGCTCACGTTTTGAAATAAGAACTCTCAAATTTGAGGTTATCAATAATTATTAATTTTACCAAACATTTTTATAAAAGCACCGGTTGTAGAAAAAATCATGTGTAATTCGAGCACAAACTGACATTGCCGCTCTCTTGCTAGATAGCCAAACTTCTCGCTGAGCAGAAATGTGGAAATATGGCCCATTTCCATTGAATGTCCGAAAAAGATAGATTGCCGGCAACACCAGGAAACAATTGATGTAATTTAAGTACATCAACTAGAAAATTTAAAACTTTTGTATTGCAGAACCTAGGTAGTACCAGACCCACAATTGCAGATTGACTACATATCAACCAGTATAACTAATGATTGTGAATCTATTTCAGAGGTTAATTCCAGCTTAAAACTAATACACTTTTGTTGCGGTAATAATAAATTAAAACCTAACATAACTTTGTTACAGGAAAAATTAAAAATAATATTTTCTAACAGTAAAATAACATTTTTTTGCAGCTATTTAAAAATTTTCACACTATAAACCTGCAACAAAAAACATATTAAAGTTGAGTACATCGAAAAGTACAGAAGATATACGTGTTAGCTGGCTATACGAACTTGAACTTATCGAAGAAGCAAGAAAATATCACCTAGACAATTCCGCAAGTGTAGATGAGTTGAGAGCACGCCTGACTCACTTTCTACGCCCGGGAGAAGGTACATTGAAATCACCAGCAGCCGCCACCTTGATTCCAGAAGATTTATTCTCCATACCGTAAAGTTTACCACCAAAGATGCCACCAGTAAATCAAATTAATAAACCTGCAGAAACCTGCGCTAGAGTACGCAAACGGGGTCTTAAAAATGATGGTGTAGGTGATCCATTGTCGTTATTGGAAAAAATTCAAGAAATACAGACATGCTATCAGATACCAGGACAGGAACTTCTGTTAACAATTCTCGAATTATTAAATGATTATACACTCTTCTGGTACAGGAACAACGAGGATCTCTGACAAACCTCACCAATTTCTGTATGTATTTCACTTACACTTTCTACCACCAAGATACTACACTTGTCTTGCGGAAGAAATTAGAAATCGACTACAACGTCCTAAAGACAAGGCACTTGACTAAGTAACTGCTATCTCAACACTGATGAAAAGACATGGAAGCATGTCCAGCCCTGCACAGTTGGAAAGAATTTATGACAACCTACGAAGAAACTATAAATTCTATATTAGGCACCAACACTTCTCTACATTACCCGAACTTCAGACCGTGGCAAATCAATACGAAATGCTACCCCAACGTGCCCAAAGTCCACCGATGACTCGTAGTCCTAGTCGTGTATAATTCAGCGGATTTCCAGAGATAACTGTGTTGGACCTGCGGAGAGAAGGGCCACTTCAGAGGAAATCGTAGTGGAACCTTGAAAGCCTTCTGCTCGAGATGTGGTAAGCAAGGAGTCCTATACAAAACCTGCCTATGTCCCAAGTCGGGAAACGGATCGCGCCGGGAAGGGAGATGCAGGAACCCTTAGAAACACCGGACAATAACCACAAACACTGCAGCAAACTTACAACCTCTCGAGAAGATTGGAATGAGTGGTTACAGCAAGACAAGCAATTTTTCCAGAAGCCACTGTCACAATCACTTCAACCCATGTCGACAGATGATAGACTATTCATTTTCCTGCATATACTCCAAAAACCAGTGAACGCATTGATCGACACAGGAGCTTCCAGAACATATTTCGGTTCTTAAGCGAATAAAGTATCGATTCCCTGCAAAAATAGGAACTAAAAATTACGAAACTACTTACCAAGTTTATCCAAAGATGTTGTAAGAGGACTAGACTTCCTACAGTCAACCCAAGCCATCATATAACCAGGTAAAAAACGTATGGAAATCCAGGATGACATAATTCACTTATGAGCAAACTGTAAAACCGGTCTGAATAGAATCCATAGCCCAAAAGAACAGCAACTGCCGCTATTAAACGAATTCCTAGAAGAGTTAAAAAAATTTAATTAGTCCCCAGGAATGACTAGCAGCGTAATTCACCGTATTAAATTACTCGTTGGAGCAGATCCAGTTAAACAGAGATATTATCCTAGAAATCCTGCTATGCAAGCAATCATTAACCGAGAAGTGGATCAAATGCTTTCAAAAGGCACCACTGAGCCAGGCTAAAGTCCGTGGAGATCTTGTCTCATAGTTCTGATGAAGAAACCATCAGGTTTTTATCGATTGTGTATAGATTATAAAAAAGTAAATGCGATAACCGGACGAGATGCATATCTTATATATATATATATATATATATATATATATATATATATATATATATATATATATATATATATATATATATATATATAGGGCATCTAGACCAACTTCGACAAGGATAGTACCTCAACACTTTAGATCTCAAGCAGAGATATTGGCAACTACCCACGGAGGAAGGAATCAAACCCGTTACCGTGTTCACTATCCCTGGTCGTGGACTATTTAAATTTAATGTGTCACGCTCCTACAACATTCCAACGATTTTTAGATATCGTCATTGGACCTTAAATGGTAGGAAAAGCATTTATATACCTGGAGGGCATCACAGTAATTGGGAAAATAGTCGAAGAACACTTAAATAATTTACGAGAAGTATTTCAACGACTTCGCGAACATTGTTTACAATTACAGGTGTCCACATGCCAATTTTGCCGGAGCCATCTCAGATATCTAGGACACGTCGTCACAGCCCGTATCGTACATCTGAAATGTAGTGTAAGTTCACGCAATTGAAATGAATAACGCTTAAATGTTTGGAAAGCTTTTAAATTGTAACGTTTTATTTTGTCTTTCACGTATTTAAAAAGTAGAAATCGTATGTAATGTGAAATGTGATTTAGAGATTAGTATCGATAGTCAATCAAACCCTTTTTACTGATCTGTTTGAAAAGTTAATTAGTTTCGTGTAAATAAATGTTTCGTCATTTTAAATTTAGTGAATTTTGTTAAATGAATTTTAGATTGCATTATACAAAGTTATATTAAGTATAACATTTATTACATCGTATGGTACATCTTTTGCAAAATCAATTTTAGCCATCAATCTGTCGCCGTTTCTTTTCGATAAGGTTTTGGTTTTAAACGAAGAGTTTGGATTTTATATACGTTAATTTAAGATTTAATTTCGTCCAGATTTTCTTTGGCCCGTATATTGGGTTGCATTGATAAGACTCGCGCGTTCAGTAATCTTTTTAGGTGACGTAATTTGTTCTCTTGCTTTCGGGTTCAATTCGTTTTTGGCGCGATTTAAAATTTTAAGTAACTCTTTTCTTGAATGGCTATTAAAGATTTAAGTTAGATGGAAAGGGTTAGAAGGGAAGATGTGGGATCTGAGCGTTTAGGGTTTTTTAAGCAGATGCAAGTGCCGCCGGGCTAAGTGCAGCTTTAACACAACTCCAGGGACCAGACGAGCATGTAATGGCGTATATCAGCCGTGTCCTGACTTCAGCCGAGAAAAACTACTCCACCATCGAAATGAAATCCCTGGAAGTGGTATACCTGCGTGCGTGCGTGCGCGCGCGCGCGTACGTGCGTGCGTGCGTACGTGCGAGCGTGCGTGCGTGCGTGCGTGGGTGCGTGGGTGCGTGCGTACGTGCGTGCGTGCGTGCGTGCATGTGCGCGGGTGCGTGTGTGTGTGGGTGCGTGGGTGCGTGCGTGCGTGCGTGTGTGCGTGCGTGCGTGCGTGCGTGCGTGTGTGTGCGGGTGTGCGCGGGTGTGTGTGTGTGCGGGTGTGTGTGCGCGGGTGTGTGTGTGTGTGTGCGTGCGTGCGTGCATGCGTGCATGCGTGCGTGCGTGCGCGGCGCGTGCGTGCGTGCGTTCGTGCGTGCGTGCGTGTGTGTGGGTGCGGTGGTGCGTGCGTGCGTGCGTGCTGTGTGTGTGCGCGTGTGTGTGTGTGGGTGTGGTGTGGGTGTGGTGTGTGTGTGTGGGTGTGTGTGGGTGTGCGTGTGGGTGTGCGTGTGGGTGTGCGTGTGCGTGTGCGTGTGCGTGTGCGTGCGTGTGCGTGTGCGTGTGCGTGTGCGTGTGCGTGCGTGTGCGTGTGCGTGTGCGTGTGCGTGTGCGTGTGCTGTGCGTGTATGCGTAATGCGTGTGATTGTCGTCGTGTGCGTGTGCGTGTGCGTGTGCGTGTGCGTGTGCGTTGCGTGTAACGTTAGTAAATATTGCGTGCGGTGCGTGTGCGTGTGCGTGTGCGTGTGCGTGTGCGTGTGTGTATGTGTGTGTGTCATACGCATTAAATAGATTAGTAGTGAATTGTCAGTCAGTGTGGTATGAAGCATAGTTCTGCGAGTAATAGCTACAAAAAAGGTTCTGGATTAATTAACACCTTAATAAATAAATTACCCATGGAGATGCATATACCTGCGTACAGATATTGCGGTCGGGGTACCCGTTTACGAGAACGATTAGCTCTCGGTGTATTCACGAACTGGACGAAGCGTGTAAAGAACACGACATTGCATACTCGCAGTCAAACGATCTAAGGCATCGCCACATAGCTGATAAGGCTTTGCAACAAAAAGATTGGAATAGATTTCGTTCCTCAAACGCTACCTTTGGAGAAAGAGCAGCTGCATTAACCATAGCCGGTATAATGAAAGGACAAAGAATAATGGGAATAGGAAGCAAGTCACGACGTTCGCACAGAAACAGACCAATTTCATTCAACAAAGCAGTGCTTCTAGTGCGACGTCGTGTTGGTGGTAAACTTCGGTCATAGTTAAAATCTACGGTACAACAAGCCTTAAACGTTTTAAAACATAAAAAAAGTCTTGACACCCAAGAGAAGAATATTACCAATACCAAAACATTCATTCATACCTCTTATTCCCCTATTTGCAGCATTAGGAGCTTTAGGTTCTTTGGGTGGAGGTGCAGCTGCAGTTGTAAAAGCGGTTACTGACGCAAAAACTACATCAAAAACGTTAGAAGAAACCAAACGACACAATCAAGCAATGGAAGCAGCTACCTTAGGAAAAGGCTTATATATAAAACCATATAAGCGAGGTTTAGGCCTATATCTACAACCGTATTCAAAAAACTCCCACTGAAGCTACCAAGTCACGCCTTAAGCAACGTTGAGCTATCAAAATTTGTTGAGAAATTAAAAATCCCCTATTTTAGAGGGACATACATGCGAGATAAATTACCTACACGAATCCGTCTGAATGAATGTGGTATGGTGATTCTGGATGATCAAAATAACAAGGGAACACACTGGATGGCTTACATCAAGCGTAATGGACATATTACATATTTTGATAGCATAGGACATATTAAACCACCATTACAATTAATCCACTATTTTAAAAGTGATGGTAGCAGAAACACGATTGACTATAACTATACCAAGGTTCAAAACTTCAATACATACAATTGCGGTCATTTAGTCTTACGATTTTTATATGACGGTTCGTTTTGATTCTCAGCAGTCGTTGCTTGATCGTAATGTCGTACACATTTACATTTACCGATGCAAGCAGTACTTTGCAAGCCAACTTTAACCCACCGATTTATCTTCATAATGAGTCCTAACTAGTTTTAAATCTTTCAACACTATACAAAACGTTACTTCCAAGAATAACCAACTGATATTTGAAGGAACTAGAATTACAATACCGCCAGGATCATACGAAATGATACAGTGAAGGGTTCAAATAAATTTTTTAATTTACGGGCGAATAGTAACACTATGAAAGCAATTACGAAAGCAACACATGATATTATCTTTAATGTAGAAAATTATATAGGACCTATGCTGGGATTTAACAAAAAAGTTTACAAAAGTCATGAATTACATACTTCTGAAAATCCAATTAACATTATTAAGATTAATTCGTTAATTATCG
This sequence comes from Vesta saturnalis, assembly GCA_036346205.1. Taxonomy (NCBI): domain Eukaryota; kingdom Metazoa; phylum Arthropoda; class Insecta; order Coleoptera; family Lampyridae; genus Vesta; species Vesta saturnalis. The sequence continues at coordinate 2,418,823 of JARFJB010000762.1, forward strand.
AATGCAATATAACAAGTGGAAGTTTTTAAAATGGGGAGGCGTCACATATTATTCATCAACTTTTTCCCACTATACCAGCGGGATACAAAATAATTGAATCCCCTCTACATGTCATCTATTTACATATAGATACATTCACCATTTCAACCAGTTAAAATAGTAGACCAAGACCAATTTCAATGGTGAAGTCATAACAACAGGATTACATTTGAAGAAAAGATGGTGATGCGGTATAACACATGTGCGTGTAACCACAAGGTGAACTATAAAAGATCGAAGTGTGGAAATGCGAGGGTCAGTAAGCGGTCAACCCTCAAAGCATTGACAGCGCATAGTAGAGCATACTTGCAAAGTCTTGGTTTCATAGTAATACAATGGGTATATTAAACGTAAACGAAAAAGTTGTTGTTGATAATTCCATAGTAAATTCGGAACTCCACACCCATCAACCATACACTACGAGATTTGGAAACAATGGAAATCAGAATACCCATTCAGAAAGACATGTGCACTTTACCATCAGAAAGTTATGTCTACGTAGAGGGAAGATTGCTAAGGGAGGATGGTACCGTCTCTACCACCGCGCGGTTTGTTAATAATGGCATTGCATTTTTATTTAGTGAAATTAGATACGAAAACAATGGAATAGTGGTAAATTCCGTGACGAAGGTATTAACGTCTACAATGAAAGGATTGGTATCATTGAGATCCAACGACCTCGCTCGTCATGAAAACGCAGGTTGGTTTCCTACCTCAAATAGCTTACTAACAAATGCGTTAGGGTATTTTAATGTTTATGTCCCTTTGCGAATGCTACTTGGCTTTGCGGAAGACTACAATAAAGTGATTTTGAACATCATACAAGAATTGGTTTTAATTCGCAGTAACATTGATACCGATGCGGTAATTTCAACTGTTGTAGATGAAGCACTAAAAGTTAACATAGATAAAATATATTGAAAAGCTCCGCACATCATTACGTCATTAGCGGAGGAATTGGCGTTAACGAAGTACATTGACAAAAATGTGAATACTCTAGTAGCGTTTAGAAGTTGGGAAAGACACATATATCCAGCAGTTCCCACAACAGATAAACATACATGGGCAATCAAAACATCGACTAGTATAGAAACCCCTAGATACATTACTATCGGATTTCAAACGGGGCGAGAAAATAATGTTTCTCAAGATAGCAGATTCGATAAATGTGCACTACAGAATATTAGGGTATTCCTTAACACGAATCGTTATCCGTATGACGTGAATTACGATAATAATTGCTTTGCTACATTGTATTAAACGTTTGCTAAATTCCAAATGTCCTATTATCTAAGAGATGGTCAACCATTACTCACACCTAATCAATTTACGACAGTCGCGCCATTGATAGTGGTCGACTGTTCGAATCAAAAAGAGACATTACACTCTAAAGCAGTAGTACTTCTTGTAGAATTCGAAACAGCAGTCAACATACCCGCGAATACGACAGCATACTGTGTTATCCTCCACGATCGCTTAGTTACGTATAACGCGTTAACCAAAGCAGTAAGACAGCTGTAATACGACGCCAGTCATAGTCGACGTACAAGGCTTTAAACTTTCAAAAGTTTTTATACCGAAAGAACTCGCAATTTTTAATGGAACACAAGTGACCCACTATATGTTTAATCACCGTATCCATGGCATACGTTAAATGCGGAGAGTCGCCGTCAAGCTACATGGTTAATTCATAATCAACACTGTATAAAATGGGTAGAGGGACATACACCACCACACCAAGTTCGAAGAATTCTCAGTCGCTTGATTCAACCTGCAGATATTGTCTACGTCAAGGGTAGAGAGAAAGCGGATTACATCAGAAAATTTGTTACACAACCCGTTATAGAACTTGAGGAACATCCTACTCTTCCTGTTTTGCAACCAGTTTGTTATTATCATTGGAAACTGTCACTGCGCTCTATCTAATGTATACCATCTATACGATACTTATCTAATGCATAAAAGCTTGTACACTTTTGTTAAATAAAAATTGTAAATATGTATTTTTTGTTTATTTCTTTTATATATCACACAATATGAGTACATTCTATATATATATATATATACATATATATATATATATATATATATATATATATATATATATATATATACATCATTCTATCATTTTTGCGTCCATCTATTTGGCATTTACCATCAATTTGGCTACACTTTGCAAAGTGGCGTCTGTATATGGACGCCAGATTACAATCCTTAATAATTTTCTTGGTATGAGTGTTAGAGAAGCACCGTTGACAAAAGACAATTCTGATAGGATCCTATAATACTCATTCTGAGTATGGGGCCCATTCCATATTCCTACGTTGAGATTTTTTAAAAACTTGTCGACGCCAAAATCGTGTAATTCGTAAAATTGTATACAAACTTAGTTCAGCACTTTGCCGTCACGGCGCTATTTCTAAATATACTTTTATTGTATTTATTCTGTACATTTACAATCTTTCAGACGTCTTTAAATGGCAACACTGTAAAACCAATTTCTAATATTCTTTCTTATTTAATTTGAAGTAATTTTATATTTACGGTCTACAGCCTTCTGGCGCCATTCTACCTAGATATACAATTGATGTTACTTAACATCATTATGAACTCACACATGCATTATTTTGTAAATCATTCTGAAGTCATATTTTAACATATATACATACTGTTTATTCTAAGCAAGATTAGCTACCTCATGCACCTCAAATACACCATTCTATGCACACACCCAGAAAATAATAAAATTTACGGATAAATGTAAAAAATTAAAAATGCAAATTGGTTAATATGTTTTACAGTTTTGTCATAGGTAGATAACTACGACGGTTGTTTGTATTAGTAATTTTGCTTGGGACACCCAGTTGATTCCAACGTTACCAGATGATATAATCCAATGCAAAATTTACTTATTATTAACAGATGAGATGACATTATTACCCTTATTTTAAAAGGGTGACTTTTTAAATCGCATTTCGGATTCGCTTCTATATTTGTGTGTGTACAAATATAAAAAATCCGTTTAAAATTAATTAAATAACTTTGTACACCAAATTCATAGTTTTAATCGACACTTCATAGTTTTAATCGACACTTCATAGATTTAATTTTGAATTAGTATTTGTTTCAATTCTTAGAGGTAGATAGTTTAACCGAAAGTTTTACCGCGAAGTATATTCATCCTCGGATTTCGCTTAGTAAACCTCTAACGAACTGCAGAATGTAGATTAAGAAACAAGTGTCTTAATTTTGAATTACGATGAGACCGTTTATTTATCAAAATTATTTTTTTAGTGCGACCAAGTTAAATTAGTTCCGTTTAGGGCGTTTAGAAACCAGTTCTATAATTAACCTCGTGTCTGCGCATGCGCGCATCTGTGCTTGTGCGTCAGTACATGTGCAAGCATGGGTGCATGTGTGTTTATCGTTTATTAGGACGTCCATGTCGCTGGCGTATTTGTACTTTTAGAACTAAAGTTGAGTACTTTGTGTTATACTCAGAGAGGTATAATGAGTACGACACCCATCCATGTCCATAAACAGCACTACTAGTTCCTAATAATAGGGCGACACACAATGCTTCCACTGAACCTGTATCATTCTTTTCCCTGTTGAAAATTTTATTGACTTTCAAAAGGCGGGGCTTTATGCAAGGCTGCTCTACATCTAATTCACTATACTTAAAAAACGAATGTACGAAAAAAGGTCGCGGACAATTGGTCGCGCGAAAAAATGTCGCGCACATTTGAACGTATATCAAAAGGTCGCCAGCGAAAAAAGGTCGCGGACAAATGATCGCGTGAGAAAATGTCGCGTAGGGATGTATACTCCATGCCAGCCGGGGAGGTACCATGGGCTCCTTAATATTGGGTCTCCGATTTTCTGAACTCGGTAAGGGCTGCCGGTTACCTTTTCCATCATCCTTAATCTATTCTCATCCTTATTCTTCCTTCTCGCCCTCACTGTCTTCCTATCGGATTAAAAGTCCCAAATTAAAAAATAAGATGGGTGTGGTTTCTAGGGTTATAAATTCCGGACGTAAAATCCTGCCCCACTCGGATGTCCGGGAGGGCAGGGCCCAAGCGACCTCGGTCATCGAAAGTATCAACTTTCTGATTCACTACTGCAACATCCGCGGTATCAGGTCTAATCTTAATGCTATTCACCAACATCTTGAACAATTACAACCTGATATATTGTTTCTTTCTGAAACACAAGTCTCCTCTGAAAGCTCCGAGTCACCCGACTTGCAATTTCCTCAATACCATCTTCACTCTAACTTTAGATATAAAGGAGGCGTATGTGCATACATCAAGGACAGAATTGCTTGCAAGAGGGTTTCTTCCTTAGAAAATAAACATTTGGCGTGATTTGGTTTAAACATTCTGGTCCTAATTTTGTGAAATTCTACTGTTGCATTTATAGGTCTCCTAATGGCAGCAACTTTCAAGACTTCTTCGATTACCTTAGTATGAAAGTTGACTATCTCCTGTCTCAGTTTCCATCTTGCGATATCACATTTGTAGGCGATTTCAATGTTCATAACTCTAATTGGCTTCAATTTTCATCTACTACAAATCCCGCTGGTCATAGTGCAGAAACATTTGCTATTTCATGTGATCTCACACAAATGATTTCTGAACCCACAAGAAACCCTGATAACCCTAACCATACTCCACATCTTCTAGATCTCTTTCTTACATCAAACACTCTTGTTTATAAAACTTCTGTTCTTTCGCCTTCAGGTCTTTCCGACCATTGTCTAATAAAAATCATTTCTACTGTACCTAATTCCACTGTTGTTCGCAAAACCAATAGAACCTTGTGGTGTTTTAAGTCAGCTCGATGGAGTGATTTACGGGATTTCTTTGCAACCTTTCCATGGCGTGAATATTGTTTTAAGTCGTCCTCTTCTTTGGACATCGAATGGAGTTATACATTCCGAAAAAACAGTACCGTGTAGGTCATTCACGTTCCCAACCCTGGTTCAATAAGGCTTGTTCTGATGCAATATATTTAAAAAATAAATGTTACATTAAATGGGAATCTAATAAATCGGTTGACAGTCATGTAGAATACGTTGGTGCTAGAAATATCTGCAAAAGTGTCATCACTAAAACTAAAAAGTTGTTCGAACAACGAAAATGCAATGAACTAGCTACATCTCCTTTAGGCAGTCATAAATTTTGGTCTTTAGCAAAGCCATTAGTAAAACTTTCGAACATCTTCATTCCCCTAACATCTATTGACGGATCGGTAGTTGCTGATTCTGTAGACAAAGCCAACGTTTTTGTGGATTTGTTTGCATCAAACTCGTGTCTCAATGATTCTGGAAAAGATGTGCCCTAGTCAACTCTTCTTCATACGTTATGAAACCAATTCATTTTCGGTACAAGCTCTTGGAATCGATCATCAGTAGGCTTGATCTCAATAAGGCGACTGGCCCAGACGGTATCCCAGCTATTGTCTTAAAGAAATGTTCCCCGAACTAGTACCAGTCCTTATCTAAGCTCTATACGATCTCTATATCTTCTGGGGAATTCCCTTCATCATGGAAGTTAGCAAATGTTCAACCTATTCCCAAAAAAGGTGATAAGACCGATCCCTCAAATTACAGACCAATTGCCATCACTTCCATTTTGTCTAAAATCATGGAAAAAGCCATCAATCAGCAACTGCTCACGTTCCTTGAAACTAACAAACTCCTTAGTGACCACCAATATGGGTTTAGGCAAAGTCGTTCAACAGGAGATCTTCTTTCATATGTGACCCAAGTTTGGAACAATACAGTAGAGCAGTCCGGTGAAACAGTTGTAGTCGCTTTAGATATCTCAAAGGCATTTGACCAAGTTTGGCATAAGTGTTTACTTGCCAAATTCACCTCGTTTGGGTTAAATGATACGCTCATCAACTGGGTTTCTAGTTTCCTTGATAAAAGACGAATACGTGTCGTAGTTGATGGCTTCTTTTCAAAAGAAGTTAGCATTAACGCGGGTGTACCACAGGGATCCGTTATAGCGCCTACACTTTTTCTGCTGTACATAAATGACCTTATTTCTTCAACAACTAACCCCATCCATTGCTTTGCTGACGATAGCACTCTTCACTGTAGTTCATCTCATTCTACTCATAGTGATAATCCACCTTCTATGTCAAATCAAGAAATTAAAGCTGAAATGGCAAATTCAATCAACAAAGACATTCAACGTATTCTCGAATGGGGAAGCAATAATCTAGTTAAATTTAATGCTAACAAAACTCAGTGTTGCCTTATGTCCGCCAAAAAAGATCGATCATTTCCTGTTGTAGGTATGAATGGCTCTGTTCTTAAGCTTTCAGACTCTATTACTCTGTTGGGTATGACTGTATCTTCAAATCTCTCATGGGTTGACCATCTTCTGTCAGCTACCAAAACAGCTGCTCGTAAAATAGGCTTTTTGTACAGATCTAAGCAGTAGTTTACCTCTCGACAACTCCTTCCGCTGTATAAGGCCCAAATTCGGCCTCATCTGGAATGTAATTCTCACCTTTGGGTTAGTGCTCCCCAATACGCTCTCGATATCGTTGATCGTATTCAAAAGAGAGCGATTAGGCTTATAAATGACCCGTCCTTAACTTCTCACATACAGTCCCTTGAGCATAGAAGGATGGTTTCAGTTCTTTCTTTGTATTATCGTTATTACAACGGCTATTGTGCTGGTGAATTACATTCTTTGATACCATCTCCGGCTATCTTTGCGAGAAACACTCGGTTCGCTCATTCACATCATCAGTATGTAGTACAAATCTCCACTTGTCGTACCAAACGGCGCAATCCACATTTTTCTACACGGCTTCTAAACTCTGGAATGATCTCCTAGTTCCTGTTTTCCTCTCACTTATGATATGAGAAAATTTAAGGTAGCTGTTCATAGGCATCTATTGGCAATTCATTATCCCTCTATCCATCCTCCTAAGTGTTCCTGAGTGCTTTAGCACGATAGGCCTTATTTAGCCTGTTCAGGTCCAAAATCATAAAAAAAAAGAAAAATATAACTATTAAACATTCCTCCACATTTTATCCAGGATTAGGACTGGCAGTTAATAACTGCCATGTTTAAAAGTTTTTTTTTTATGTTTTCATATTTTATGATTTTTTATTTTTTTGTTGGTTCTTGCTTTTCTGCTTTTTATATTTGTAACTCGAAGTTATGAGCAACCGCCCTTAAATACTCCTAATGTGGATGATTGGCATATTATTGACAAATAGTTTTCTGTCGTTGCGCCGTATCTTTACAAATTTTTTTTTAGTGGCGGTTCGTTTCCAGCTATGTAGTGTTCAATTTTCAAACAATGTAAACTTTCCTGTTTCTTTAACGAATTGATAAATTTCTACAAATTTAGATGTGCTGCATTTAATATAGATGAGACACTATTGTGCCATCCTTCTGCAGAATAATTTGTATATGGTATGACTTCCTCTATGAATTCAAAACAATTCCAAAGATTTCTTGAAAACTGGGATTGTCGTCTCTGGTGTCGTCGATCCAAACGATCTATACACTCACCTTCAAATTTAGAGTGTACTGAGTGAAGTCAACGCCGCGTCGCAGTGTTCCAGTCTGGTATTTAGATAATTGTTAACAAAAATTTAAATCTTTTAGTGCCACCATTTGTCCGCAATCTTTTTTCGTCGGCGCCCTTTTTTCGCTGGCGATATTTTGAGGCGCGCTCAAATGTGCGCGACAATTTTTCGCGTGACCAATTGTCGGCGATCTTTTTTAGCGACACCTTAACAAACATCCACGCCTAAAACAGGTTCGAACCAGGGACTTTCTTTGGATTGAATGGTGATGAAGATATTATAATTTTTAAATAACTAAAAAAGTGGAGAAAATAAATTCATCAAATTGTTTGTCTGATAATTAAAGTGGTTGAAATAGGCTGATTGTACCAAACTCAAAATTCTAGTACGCACCCATTATTCACTGCTTTCCTGTACTATACCCTTACTTGATAAATGTATCTCTTCTACATTGGGAGCTATTTAAATAACATAAGTATTGTATTGTTTTATTTAAACATATATGAATAGACCCTGACGCTCATATGCTGTAATAATAACAATATGTATATCTTTAACTAAGACGTCAAAATGATCGGCTAGTTCTTTGGTGATAGGACATATATTTTTCGAATTAGATGAAAGCAGACCTAAAACTGATTGCACATAAACTATTAATTGCAATATGTAGACGCCAATATGTTTGCAACAAGAACATTGTGTATATTTTAAACTAAGACGCCAAAATGAAACATTCATAAAATTTTTGGATAATATGAAAGCAGACGTCAAACTGGTTGCTCACAAACTATTAATATAAAATATATTGACGCCTAAATGTTTGCAACAACAACATTATGTATATTCTAATCCGAGATGCCAAAATGATTGCTTTGTTACATTAAGAGGGCATGCAACACAGCAAGACGCCGTAATGATTTTTAGTGTAGTACTTTAATGTACGGGTTCCAGAATGATTGTAAAACGTACAAAAATTATGTATATAGTAAAAAAAAAGCTAGAAACATATGGAATAGACCATAGAACTTAGAAAAAAATGCTGACCTATATACTTCAATAAAATATCAGAGAATACGTCTTGTTCTAGGTGACGCCAAATTAAGGAATTACGTATATATATATATATATATATATATATATATATATATATATACCACTCAACGCAATTCTGCGTTTCTAATTATTGCGGGGTGGCACATCGCATAATCACATGAGACCGTCTCACGTTCACGGCATGTATTGTCTAAATACTACTTTATTTATATTTACAATACTTTTCTTTCATTACAGTTGACAACCATAGTGTCATTTGTCCGGAATTATGATATCTTGATTACGGAGAGCTCTCTAGAAGAGCAGCTCGAACGGGTCCACACTAGGCTTGTAACATTATACCTTGACTGGCATAGTGTTATAAGCCTAGCTATACTAAGTGGGTATGATCACGCCATTGTACATCTGGAGATGATACTGGAAACTGTCGAAGAGATTGGTGGACTTTACGAACTCATCCGAGTTCGTAATGCAGCTATTCGACAAGTGGTCTTTGCAAGTGATCGAGACAGGTATAGTAAGTATAACTGATAGAGCTCTCCTTCTACTTATGATATACTTCCAGAAAAACGTCGACCCCAATAGTGCGACCCCAGACCATACAGGCCGACACTAACTGACTGAGCGCGGCGACTACTATACAGACAAACAGACAGGTAGACAGACAGACAGACAGACATACAGACAGAGAGACGTACAGACATACAGATACACACCACACGGTGTATATGCTCAAATATATCAATTATATTGTGATGGTATACCATCATGTACCGCTGATGAACATGTGATAGTCCTCTAGAGCAGCATCTTCAGACAATCCGGTTGACTGCTTCATGTGTGGAATTCGAATAAACCAATGGCGGTCATCTGGTACTCCGCTACAGGAGCACCTCCGATGGGCACCACGCTGCACGTACGCTCAATTACTTGCATCACGTCCTCGCAGGTGTAATAGTACAGAAGTGGAAAGGACCTTTTGCACTTGTACTAAATCAAAATGTTTTATTCCTAGAAAAAATCATATATCTCAATAATACACTGATTACATTTGTACATACAACATATAAATATATTAGCATATCATTATCTTTTCTTAATTTGGTTCTAAGTGTGGTATCAGAGAAGTGTAAAAAATTACATGAGCAAGCCTTGAAAAAGTGAGATCTATCTGAGTAGGTAGGGTGCGCAAATAGCGTTGTGAATGTGTTGAATGTTAGTGACCTTCGTATTTTTTACACCTTATAGTGCGGTATTCTTAGAAATGTGCGACCTTGGGAAAGTTCTATGTAAACATGACCTACTTATTTCGTAACCTTGGGCGGGTGGTATCTTGAGATTGTGATAACCTTGGAAATGCGGTGTGTTCCAAAAGTCTCCAATCTCCCCTACTATTATTACTGGCCAGGACTTAAAGGCGACGTCATCCGACAAGTAAATGCATGTCTTACATACAACCAGTTTAAAACACCAATCCAAAAGTCAGCAGGAGAACTAGATTTCACAAAAATAGGACATCCTTGGTAGACAATTCGTTCAGACCTAATTTGACCGCTCACCCGCACCCGGAAAGGTAATACATTTCTTTTAGTGTTTCAGGACCGACTTACAAAGTGGATAGATCAATTTTATCCCCTTCGGCAAGCCACCAGTGGACCCATCATCCCAGCAATGAAGGAAATGACCGGAAATCCAGCTCAGCTAACTACCGCTAATGGGCCGCAATGTACGAGTCGCACTTTCAGTTTCTTCCAGTAGAAATTTGAAATTCAACACCGCCGTAAACCAGCATGGTCGCCCCAGGTCAAGCCCGTCGACCTTGCTAGCTCAGATGACCACGAAACACGATGCCGCCGACCTCACTGCCAAGGAGAAGCGAAAACACATGAAGAGGGTTGAGGAGCTCAGTCAATTGGCCAGGGACGCCCTCTCGTAGGAATTCGCAACGCAGAAGCAATACTATAATCTGCGACGACGGGCATATCGTCCACGCCAGGTAGAACACTTGCTTTCCTGCACTTCTTCCGAAATTATGTGTATTCGAGAAAATCCTGACCAGTGCTATTAAAGCGTTTTCTTTGGAATTATTAAAATTATTTTTATTTTATACTGTCCTCCAGAACTTTGAAAACAATTTCAATTTGAGAATATTAATAGTAAAATACCCGTCAATTCCTGTCATACTCAATTTACGTTGTTACCACAGTGAGCGTGTAAATCTGTTGCAGATCATTCCTTTCTGAATAATGACGCTCAAAGCCTGTCTGATGGTGGTCAATCGTAGTTAATTCCTCTGAAACACCAGGTTCTAGTCCAACAAATCAAATTACATTACACCGACTCCGCTACGTTTTAAAGCTGACAGATTTTGGCTTCAATATTTAGAGTGGTTAGTGCCTCTATCAGACCAAGAGGTATATAAGCATCGGCTAGAAGGAAGCTACGATAAATAAATCACCCTGTATAACCAACCTTCTGTAACACATAAAACCCGAATTCCGCATACTTAAATAGTCGAAAATAGTAACTTGTTTGTTTTCTAATAACCGGAATACGATTTAATATAATAAGAATTAAATACGTATAAAATGAGGTTTTAAAATACCAATACTAAATTGGAATATTTACATCCTAAGTTTAATTAAAACCACAAATCATGGATCCTAGTTAAAACCTTGCCGTCAATAATTCGACCAGAATTTTTCTGCTTTATTTTAAAGAAAAATCCATTTAAAATACGCATTCCCACGCCAAATCTGTGTTTAAGTAATTTAAGCTGATATAAATTGCATTCCAATTCAATTCACGATAGGGCGAATATCAACCATTCCGTATTCACTATAACAATTCCTGTGTGCATATTATAATAGATATCAGTTACCCTGTTTCAGTTAATCAATTTCCTATTAAATTGGCATTATTCAAGTGAAAGAACATCTGCGTTTTTACCGAGCCAGCAGAGTTGTGGTAACACGATCTGATTAGCATTCGGGAGGTAATGGGTTCGAGTCCCGTTACCGTCTACCCTGCATGCGATTTTTTCAGGGGGTTTTTCTCATACACAAACGGCATGGTCGCTGTGTATACGCACACCATGTGCGGCTATTTCGGTGAACGTTGGGGTAGTACCTTCTCCGTCAGAACCCTACCTCCGTTCTTTCCGATGGTATCCTGATCGCACCTATCCTTAATCCCACCATGCATACATGATTGTGTGCTAAAGGAGCTTGGAAAGCTCCTTCTTGAGGAGGCATTTTCCCTTTTCCCCACATCAGCGTTTCAACCTGTCATTGACGGTATATCGAACGGAGAGTTCGCTCCATTTATTTACGTTATAATTGTACCCATGCCCTAATTATTAAATAGTAATTAACGTTCAATTATTCACTTGAAATTCAAAAGAAAACTCTGGCTTACGACTAACCTCATCACCCGATTTTGTTTATTTAACAATAATTACGGTAATTGACCGAATACGTGGACAAGAACTTATTACTTAACAAAGGCCAATTCGGTTGCAGAGCGGGGATGTGTACAACTAACGCAGGACAAGAACTTGTTCGCAAAGTCTTGACAACTCTCGAAAGTGGTGATACTGGAGTAGCCACTTTACATGGTCTGACAAAAGCGTTCGACTGCGTTCCGCACGAATACTTTTTAAACAAATTAAAGTTACATAACTTCTCTACATCAGCAAATTGATCTTTTAAGGTTTGATTTCACAGATCGAATACAATTTGTTTCTATTGATCTGTCTTGGGTCTGTTCTTGGTCCAATTTTATTCATTATTCACATTAATGACATTTTTAATCTCGGCTATCATAACTTAATATTATACTCAGATGACTCACATTATTCACGCCAAAATTAGCCTTAGACAACAGCTTAAGTGTAAGCACTAGTATATCAAACTGGTTTAGTTCGAATGGATTACACCTCAGACCATGGAGTTTTCGGTTAAACCTGGTGTAGACAACTTTTATCAAAATTCACTAAATGTCTTGGGATTCACCTGGACACTAAATTAACATGGGTCAACCGCTGCAACTATGTGTCCAATAAATTAGTAGAAAACACATATGCTTTCAGAAATTGAGCTAACTTTGTGACTCGACGTTTTAAAAGTTGCTTACTTTTCGTTAATTCACACGCACATATCCTATGGAATCATAATGTGGGGAAGATCTAGCCATATCACTACGGTGTATGCAATGAAATTCGGCGCTGTAATAATTGCTGCGGGCATACTTTATCGTAAGGACGTAAGAACACCTTTGTTAACATAATCATCTTAACTGTTCCTAGTTTGTACATTTTTGACTGTAAAATACATTAAAATTAACGTGAACTGAACAGTCACACAAAAAATCAGGCTAACTACATTTGAACATTGCGTTGAATTTATGGGGATTAGACTGTTTAACAAACTTCACTCTACCATAAGAGATCTTGACTTCGAAACATTTAACTATCAATTGAAGTCGTTTTTAATAAAAAAGGCGTACTACTCTATACATGTGTATACCAGTAGCACTATCAGATGAGAAGATTTGATGGAAGAATTCTTTTATACTAGTTGTTTGTTATTTGTAATAATCTATAGAAGTTGTGCACTGTAATTTTATAACAATGTACTTTTGTGTACTGTCTGTATTTGTTATTTTATATATGTAGATTTCTTGACAAGTGCAAACTTTGTAATGTAAGCAACACTTAATAATAAATAATAATGCATAAATAAACACATTGATGCAATAGCCGAAAATTATGGCTGCATTTTAGATGCCATTCCCACTAACTCACTAGAAATAAATACGATATTAGGGTTTTTATATCCATCTGGATCAGACCACGCAAATCGTCTCATTTGTCAAACTATATCTCTACAGGTGTTCAAATTTCTACGATGCATTCAAATCTAGTAAAAGAAACAGGTTTAGAGCGAAAGAAAATAAATAAGCACCTATTCGCACCATTTTTGAAATTTTTAACAATTGCCAAAATGACTACCATGTTTCTGCCCTTGTTACTGAAAAAAAAATATGTTATGTGCGGGACCATTACCAAGGAATACAATACCAGTATGGGTGGATCATACTTGAACGACATGCTTATTTCTTTGTACAAAATTGGGATGGGAGTTAAACGGTGTTATTTGAGTATATTATTCCGACGTCACAATGCTGAACATGCAATTCCATTCAAGAGGTTCATGGTTTTCGATCAGAAATTGCCCATAATTTAATAAATTAATCGTTTTGCGCGGGAGGTCCTCTTTGCACAAAATATCTACTCCGGATACCCCACCTAAGAGGCAAGTTACATTTAACCCTATAAAAGATCTGAGATAAGATAACACAAAAAATAGGATTTTTTTGTAATGTATTTTTAAGTATAAGAATTGTATCCTTTGCTTATTTTTAATAATGTAACTTTTTCAGAATAGAGTGCAGTTTATTACCGGCTCTTCCCATTGATTCCATACGGAGTCATTCAATTTTCTTTATTGTTCAACACTTTTTAAAAATGTGATTTTATGTTTATATCTTGAACAATTCTATTCACAAATTATAATAAAATTTATTTTATAGAAATATTTTTTGGGATGGAAAGGGTTAACTTAACAAACCGCTAAAAAACTACCAGTTACGTGCAATTAATCGCGATTAGAACAGTTACCGGAAAATATAAAATGGTCGTCTGGATATTGTTAGCAAAATTAAGCCGTCAGGGTAAAAAACAAATTTTAAAGCGTTAGTTTTGTAGAAACTTCAAATGATTCAGTCGATTTCTTTAGACGTAAACAATTAAAAGGAAACGTACAATTCTCAAATAAGTTTAACAAATTTTACATGTTAAAAAAATAGTATTTTGTGTCAATAATTTCTGCGGACTTAATACCAGTTGTCAATTAAACGTTAAGATCATGAGGAAGATTTTACAAAAGAATTGCACACTCTGAAAATCCATATCATGAAAATGTGTAATCGAATCTTAAATATACAGATTACTTATGTCTGGACCCTATGACTCCGGTTGAGTAAGAATTTTATCAATTTTTATTTTTCTCACAAAATGTTAATGCATGACTGAAAAACTAATGATTACAAATTCTTATATCCAAAATATTTCCTAAACATCTCCTCTTTTCTCTTCTCCCTCCCACAAAACATCAAAATTTCTCAGTTGGTTGCAAATGGTACCCACGTTGTTACCTTTGGTTATACAAACTTCGTCACAAAATCGAAACGCTATAAAAAAAAAACTAGAAAAACGTGTAATGAAAATTATACACGTCTAAAGGAGTGCATCTTTGAAAGAAATAGATCCAAACTTCTACAGAATCTCTCTCCAATACCTTTCAATTGTCCTTGCAAATTTTAATACTAGGAAAATCCATTCAGTTACGCGATCAACTTCCTTCCACTTCTACCAGTCATCAAATATATATATATATATATATATATATATATATATATATATATATATATATATATATATATATATATATAGATATCTTTTATATCCACCATTTATTTTGTAAATTAGATCAAGTAGTATACAATAACAGAATTGCACTGTAAGAATGGCAAAAAAACATAAAATTTTAGACTATACCAAAAAAAAAAAATTCGGAAATGCTAATTATAAGAAACGTAATTTTTACGAATAAAAGTTTGTAATTTTCACAAAATTACAACAAAGGTTGTGTATTTTGTCTTCTAATTACATTTTTTCCTGCATGTGGAGTAAATCTTCTCTGATGACCATAATACGCATGTTGTCAAAGTTAATACGTTTAAAATATAAATGCAGTTAACATAACTACCAGTTAAATCTTTGACGGCACCTTAAAAAAAATGATGAACAAATAATTATTCAAATAGCCTTTACCTCACCTAATGCTGGTCCAAATCCTAAACAAAATATACCATTAACTGCCATCTGTATTCCTTCAGCAGAGGCTAATTGTTTTCTGGGAACATTATCTGCAATAATGACGTTGCAATAAACTGTTTTCATACCCCTAGCAGCTCCCCAGTAAATTGAGACCATAATAATTGTTGTACTCGACATAGACATCAACGCTAAATATTTCTTGTTTGCACTAATTTAGAGTGAAAATTTCAGTTACTTACCAACACGTCCAACAACAATTAAAAAACAACTTAATCCATACATAAATTTTGATGATAGCTTAAAATAGTCTCCAATAAATGGTATTGTTAATGTCATGAACAAGTTAGAAATGTAAGAAACCGAAAGAAATGTGGCAATTTGATTATCTCCAAACTTTAAATCAGACAATATTAGTGGACATAAATAACCAAAGTTTAAATCAGAAAACACAGAAAACATTAATCCAACAGTTATGATGCTAAGTTTTCCATTTTTTAACAAAGACAAATCACAATAATTCAATAAACGTGTTAAAATACTGCAGTTGCCTTGTATTTCTGGAATGTCACCTAACTTGCTATTTTTGTTTTCCTCCTCTAAAATATGGATCTCGGCATCTAACCAATAAAATATAAAAGAGGTCTTAATAAAATTTAGATGTCACCTATTACTGTTGAACTTAAGTTTTCAGAAGGGATCGGTTTCATGTACCAATCCACTGGTCGCAACAGTAAGCAGGCACAGGTGGTATGGAGACAGCCCCCACCAATTAATAAAACAGCATTAGCTGAACCGTAAGATGATAGCAAAGTGGTAACAATAAAAGGATAGATGATGGATCCAAGAGATCTTAGTGCTATTCCTACTCCCATGACTTTAATTCTTCTTTTAACAAAGTACATATTTAGAGCTATACCGGCAGTTGTTCGTAATACTCCCACTCCCAAGGCTGCAAAAATTAATAGTATATTCATGTTACAATAATATTATTGAAGTACCACTTATAATTCCATACGAAATTAGGAAATGTGTGAAAGTTGTTGCAAATGTCAACGATATTATTCCAATGCTAAATACGATAGCCCCTCCAAGTGACGTTTTGCGTAGGCCAAACCGTTTGATCAGAGGTCCTATTGTTATTCCTTGAAACATTGCGACAGAAATATACGTACCTACTAAGGACGTCACATTTGTTCCAGAGAAACCTATAAGTTCAAACGTATCCTTAAAAAGAAACCCAAAATTTTGGACAACCGGAACAATTATAATCTGAAATAAGTAGACATAAGAGAGGTGTATGTACAGGGTATCCCATTTTCGGCACTTTTGCTGGGTATTTCCCTTATTTTTAAAGACAGAGGGATGCGGTTCTCGCGACAGCGTGTTAATTCTTTGTAATGCTAAATATGGCTACAACGGAATTTTCATAGCACCTTTGCTTTCTGAGATACAGGGTAGAATTGAAAAGTACCACTTTTAAGGCACCCCTCGTGTCTCAGTTATCTTTAAACTTATCGAAAAGTTAAAATATATTCCTATAGAATCTGTTTCGTGGAAAAGCTTTGCGGTTTTGTCAGTTTTTGATTATTAGTAAAATATTTTTGTTGTTTTGGTGTTTCTATTTTACTATATTCTGTATTTAATTTATTGTTTTATAATAAGGGCAGTTTACGAAAATAATAAAAATTATGATCTAATGAAAATCCCCAAGAAGCTTCGGAATTATATTTACAAAGATATATTTATTTTGAGCGCTATGGTTAGAAGAATATCTTAGGAGTTCTTTTTGTTAATATTAGATATCCAGAGAGATGGACCTTTCCCAGACTTAAATGAAATTTACTAGAACACGGATCATTTACCAAGCCCCGTCCTAAGTCACACCAAACAAGATACAAAGACAACGGAGATAAACGTATTGGGTTATGAAGAAGCCACTTTCCATCTTCACGCAAGCAAGCAAGTCTGATCAAGTGATTACCTCTATAAGTTCCACATAGTTCAACATTTACACCCTGGAGATGCCGAGCACCGAATGTTGTTTTGCCAATAGTATGTACAACCAATACATATTAATGAATCTTTTGGCAAACTCATAATCTGGTCCGATGAATATTATTTTTCAAGTGCGGGAATTTTCAATCGCCATAATACAACAAATAGGTCCGCCGAAAATCCCCTTTTAATTTTGGATAGGGCACATCAGGGACGTTTTGGGGTTGGGGTCTCGTGTTTCATTTTTGGAAAACGCATAGTCTACAGAATTTATGAAGGAGGTCTTACTGCGCTTCGGTACCGAGAAATCCATGAGGAAGTAATTCTAGAACTGACGCAAAATGTTCCATGGGCCCTTTATAATGCCGCTTATTTTCAACAAGACCGTGCCCCAAGTCACAACTCTGAGCACATAAGGGCATTTTTAGACAATAACTTTCCTCAAAGATGGATTGATACCTACGGACATGTAAGATGGCCCCCTCGATCTCCGGATCTTTGAATTTTGGATTTTTTGTTGTGGAGTTTTATGCAAAATAAAATGTATAAACACAATATCAGATTGTAGCGGAAGTTCGTGCGGTAGTCGGTTTAACATTCCGAAATTTGCAAAGAAGGCCTATGATTCCTTTTAAGGCTATTAAAAGAATAACGGAAATGTTCCAACTTTGCACAAGGGAAAATGATCGTTATTTTGAAAATCCCCTTTAAAAAACTCTTTTTTGAAAATTTTGTTTTATGTAACTTGAGCTTTAAGTAGGATAGGTAATTATTGTTTTGCTTAGAGTAAAATTCAATAATTTTATCATAATAAGGTTAAAATTCTGTAACAAATAATTAAGAAGTGAGAAATAAAAAAGATTTTGAAAATAAGTTTGACAGTATGATAAAGTATAATAATTACTTACTTGGATTTTCTTTTTTAATAAATGTTAGCCTTAGACTATTACCTACTAATTGGACAGAAATGAGAATTTTAGAAAATCTTAAATTCTAAGCTTGTTTTTAAAAATAATTTTATGGAATAGTATTTTTGGAAAACCCATATTATGTCTAATAAATATAAGAAACAAAATATACAGGGTGTTTCATTAAAAAATATATGTTTGCTTTATAACTAAAAAACGGAAGGTGTTAGAAAAAAACTGACTACGCCAATGGATTCTAAGAAAAGAAATTGTATAGGAATATGCTTTGACTTTTTCGATATAAGTTTAAAGATAACTGAGATGCCTCAAAAGAGATACTTTTCAATCCTACCGTGTACCCCAAAAACCAAAAAGGTATGAACATTCCGCCGTCACAACCCTTGATTTCACAAAAAAGTAGCAAACGGTCGCGAAAACCGGAACCTTTCATCTTTAAAAATAAGGGAGAAGCCACGGTGCAAAAGTATCGACAATGAGATGCCCTGTACATGAAGAAAAACATTGTTAGTAAATTGTGGCGAAGTATTGCATGCTTATTAATATTCTTAAGAAAAGAACTTGTTAAATATTTGAATCATTTTGGACTTTTTGCGTTAAAATTATTCATCGTTAGATATTAAAGTTTTTCATGCACATTAAATATGCCGAATACTCAAAAAACTATTGATTTTTGAAATCTTTATCGCTTCTTCTCCTTTTTAAATGGTATTCACATATAAAATAGATAGATTTTGTAACAACAAAAACATGACCAACCGAACCATTTCAACTGAATATTTTGTTTAATTCGGTCCGAGGTTCGGTTGGTTTGTAATTGCCTCGAGCAGTTTGGAGTTCGGTACAGTACAAAAAATTACTGATTCGGTTCGGGGCACGGTTCGCAAAACGAATCAAACCGTGTAGTAAAGGTTCTGTTTGAATCCACCAGAAACATTAATTTAAAGTTTTACTATGCTTTTTTTTTCAAAATAGGTCAGTTTCATTGTGAACCCTTACCCGGGCAAGCGGGGTCCATTGAACCCCTTGTTAAAAATAATTAAGTACGTAATTTCTTTAGCATGGCAAGGCTCTGTGACTATTTTTCCTAAAATAACCTTTAGTTTAGGTTACAACAGCTTTGAAAATATTTGAAATTTTACAAACAAGTTACGCAACTGGGCCACTAGTAAGGGCCTCTTAAAATAGTATCCTTGAAACATATTTAGCTTGTTTAGTTTACCAGGGATGGATTAAGTTGTACACCTAAATTTTAACACTCTGTATGATAAAGATCTAAAAAAATATTTTTGGGAAGTTTGAACCTTTCTCTAAGAAATATTGATAAAATTAACTATTTTCGAGAAAAAAATAATAAACGGATTTATGTTTCATTTTCATTTAATTAAAAACTTCATAAGTGGGTTCAACATGGGCTCCGTGAAGTCTCGCGAGCACGACGAATTGAGGAGTGTTGTACCCGCCACAATAACCCCACATTGTTCCTTAGCACATCATAATGAAACGTGATTCTCTGTAGAAGCTCCTCCCTAGTATCAACTGGACTGGAATACACCAAGGTTTTGAGGTGTCCCCACAGGCAAAAATCCAAAGGCGTCAGGTTGGGACATCTAGGAGGTCAGGCGATAGGTCCACCTCTACATATGCAACGGTTTGGATAGCCGTTATTTAAGTGTTCCCGCACAGCAACGCTAAAATGACGTAGTCCCCCATCGTGCATAAAGTACATGTTCCGGCGGGTTTCAAGAGGTAAATGCTCTATTAAATCTTGAAAAGTGTTCTGGAAAAACTCCAAATAAAGTTGTCCATTCAATCGCGCCGGCAATACAAATGGTCCAATCAAAAAATTGCCAATGACTCCTGCCCAGATATTAATTGATTGAAACTGATCATTTCATCAGCCCATACGTGTGAACTGTGTAAATTCGGGATACAATTTTTGGTAAAAGCTGCTTCATCTGTAAAAAGAATAGTGCTAATGAAGTTTTCATTATTTCGTTGCTGATCCAATCGACAGTTTGCGAAGTGCATTCTACGAGGAAAATCTTCAGGAATCAATTCATGCACTTTTGCAAATGATATGTATATAATAGCTGTTCTTGAAGAACTTCATAATTATTGTTTTCGGCTTATTAAATTGTGCGGCCAATTTGGGAGTGCTCGTTGAAGGAGTGCCATCTACAGCATTCAAAATATTTTCCTCTAATTTCACCGTTTTTTTTTAAACATCCCTAAAGTTATAAAGAAAGTCAATATTATTACCTTAGTAACCGAAATCACTCACCATTCTCTCTTAGACGTTGATCAACTCGTTGAAATGTCTTCTGATTTGGAATAGTACGATTAGGAAATCTCTCGTGATATAATCTTCTTGCTTCCGAAGCATTGCAAGAGGCAGGACCATAAATGAGATGCATATCTGCATATTCAATAAAAGTGAATTCCATATTTCGAATATGTTTGCAATTCAAATCACCACGAAATCCAAAAATCAGTAAATTAATGTCGATAAATGTATCAGCGATGTGACAAATGTCAAGTTCTAAAATGCAAGTTATTTATATATTTCGTATCATAGGAACGCTTGACATATGTTTTTTTAAGTGAAGATAAATAAAATGAGCAAGAAATAGAATTATACCTCGTGGGTCAATAAACACACTTAAGGTTACAACATTTTTTAAGTAATTAATATGTTTAATTTGGTTTTCCTAATTTGTTATTAAAAGAGTGTTTTCTCGTAAAAATTCGAAAAAACACTGGCTTAATTATTTTTAATAATTTATTAAGGTGCACAACTTAGTCCATCCCTGGTAAACTAAACAAGCTAAATATGTTTCAAGGATACTATTTTAAGAGTCCCTTACTAGTGGCCATCACACTGAATTTTGATTAAATTATATCAAGTATTTCCAGCGGCGTCCTTTAGGGGCTCACATCTCCGTAGGGAGGGTCTGGAGGAAAAAAATTTATAGGAACTTGTCATGTTATTTTTTCGTCTTCTATCTGAATCCCACATTTTTCCGAACACCTTGTATAATAATCAGAATTATATAATAATAGATAATTAATTACGAACAATTAAAAAGAAGTAAGATAAACTTACTGATAAGCAGTGAGCCGAGATTATCTAATGTCGGTTGCAAGACGATGATGAAATTGATGATGATGTTCACCAATTAGTAACAAGCGAAGATGATGATTGTCTGTAGATGAAGATACTGATCCAGAAATTGAAGGAATTGAAACATTTGTTTCAAGGCGAAAGATGGTACAGAGTGGAAAAACGATGCTTATCCAACAGGGCGAAGGCGTTCTCACAACGCTGTAAAAGGAAAGCTCTACAAAGTGGCTTTGGGACCTGCTAAGATAACAAAATTGTTGAAGCTGTTCGAGTTTTAACCACTAGAAAATGGAACTTCTGTGATACTATTGGGCTGTATCCATTTTTTGGACTACAATTGATTGCATTACAATATTTTGTGCAATTCGTGTATAGACCAACAATTCTTCGAGTGACCATGGGCCTGAAATGATTCAAGAGTTTGCTCATATTTATAGGATTCGATAACAAAGATACTAGATCGGAGAGACGTAAATCTTACAATTTGAAGCTCATACGCCAGATATGGGACAGTACCAATACAAATTTTAGAAAGTGTGATCTACCAGGAGCTAATATCAATATTTGGAAACATATAATCTACTAGGTGCTATTGCTTACACTGGAAAGGAAAGGCTTTCAGTTGCGAAGGAACTCGTCAGTAAAGTCATTGAACAATAATCGCAACCGTCTTATAGTACTAATCGAAATGTGACGTGTGACAATTACTTTACTAGTCTGGTTTTATCTCTAAAGTTGCTAAGTAATTCGTTAACATTAGTGACAACTGTAAAAAAGAGCAAAACGTTTGTGTTTCCTGAATGTTTGCTTAGAAGGAATCGCGAGGAAAAAACGTTACTGTTTCGTTTCACTAAAAAGATGAGCTTGGTTTGGTACGTTCCTAAAAAACCAAAAGTGTAGTAGTTTTATCGACAATGCACCCCAACGTAGAATGTATTGCAGAAGACCATAAGAAACCTGAAATAATGATGTATTATAGCAACACCAAGGGCGTAATTGACACGATGGATCAAATAGCACGTAGGTATATGTTCAATTCAAATGAATCGTTGGCCGATTGAGTTTTTTATAAATTTGTTGGATGTTGCTGGGATTGCGGCGTATCTACACATCGTTGACAGAAAGAGAAGATTATTCTTAGCATCCATGGCCGAATGGTCCTGTCCCACATCAGAAAAGGATGGGTATGATTAGGAAAGGTGACAAAGCGCGGATAAGTTTATATTAGATACACCACCAGCTAAGAAGAAACAAAGCGCCGTTGCCATAAAAAAAGTCGGCAATAATGCACAAGATTCAGTGAACCCTACGTGCCCGGTTGCGCTACAACATTAGACTGCCTAAACTCGGGTTAACAGCTCACAATTTCGGATCAAAAATATATGCACTGAAAGGCGTGTATTTCTAATACAATTGTGTAAAATATTACTAATTTTTTTTTAGTAATATTTACTAATTAATCTATACCCTTTGAACGGATTAGTAACACATCGTATTACTCCCGGCGACTTATGAATGACTCACTTTAACCATTAGTAATAAACCACAATGAAATTCAGTCATTAGTTTTTAAAAGCACGTCTGTGATTTGTACTGCAATAGTTTAACTGTGCTATCATATTATTGCATTTTTTTGCAACTTTATCTTAATACAAGCCTTATTTATACTAAATTCAGAAAATAGCTTACAATCGTTTTACAGATGCGTAAAAACAAGGGTTTGGAAGTAAAGAAAGGACTAGAAAGTAATTTTTAACAAGTGAGTATAATGGTTAATTTATAAGCGAGACACGTGTATTTACCGTAATTGCAAATAATGTAATATATGCCACATACTTACATGAATTACAACGTATGCAAACAGTATTACCCATCCCCAGCCCCCATCAGGGGGAATTAAATTTTGATCATCAGTCATTTTTCGTATCTTTCAGCTCCAACTTAATTATGGGGTAGTAAATAAGTCCGTATGCTAAAAAAAGTTCTTATGCAATATCAAATTAGAATAGCTCATAATAATTAAATGTCCTAACTAAAATAGCTAAAAAAAGTAATATATGCCCTGAGCGATCCCTTGTCCCTCGAAAGCAAAAACTGCCCAGCAGCTCAAACTGGAAAATGTATAACTACTCACATCAAGTATGTAAACATAGACACGGACACAGACAGACAAGGACACGAACACGGACACGGGCACGGACAGGGACACGGACACGGACACAGACACAGCGCAAGCACGAGCACGAGCACGAGCACGAACGAGCACGAGCATGAGCACGAGCACGGGCACGAGCACGATCACGAGCACGAGCCCGAGGACGGGCACGATCACGAGCACGATCACGATATCGAGCACGAGCACGAGCACGAGCACGAGCACGAGTAGGAGCACGAGCACGAGGACGAGTACGAGCACGGGTACGAGCACGAGTACGAGCACGAGCACGAGCACGAGTAGCACGAGCACGAGCACGAGCACGAGCACGAGGAAGAGCACTAGCACGAGCACGAGAACTAGCACGAGCACGAGCACGAGCAAGAGCACGAGCCCGAGCACGAGCACGAGCACGAGTACGAGCACGAGCACGAGCACCAGCACGAGCACGAGCACGAGCACGTGCACGAGCACGAGCACGAGCACAAGCACGAGCAAGAGCAAACGACGAGCACGAGCGCGAGCACGAGCACAAGCACGAGCACGATCACGAGATCGAGCACGACCGCGAGCGCGAGTACGAGTACGAGCAGGAGCACGAGCACGAGTACGAACACGAGTACGAACAAGAGCACGAGCCCGAACACGAGCACGGGTACGAACACAAGCACGAGCAAGAGCACGAGCAAGAGCACGAGCACGAGCGCGATCACGAGCACGAGCCACACGAGCACTAGCACTAGCAACACGAGCACGAGTACGAGCACGAGCACGAGCACGAGCACGAGCACGAGCACGAGCACGAGCACGAGCAAGAGCAAAGACCACGAGCACGAGCACGAGCACGAGCACGAGCACGAGCACGAGCACGAGCACGAGTACAAGCACTAGCACGAGCACGAGCAGGAGCACAAGCACAAGCACAAAGCACAAACGCGCACCCGCGCACGCACACGCACACACACTTGCACGTACACGCACAGTCGCACACACGCACAAGTACCCAAGCATACAATCACACGCAGACGTGCATAAACGCGCACGCCACACTCGCAAACAAACACACACACACACACACACACGCACACACGCACACACACGCACACACATGCACACACACACACACACACACACACACACACACACACACACACACACACACGCAACACACACACACACACACACACACGCGCGCGCACGCGCACCCCCATGCACACACGCACACACACGCACACGCACACACGCTCACACGCACACAGGCACACAAGCACACGCGTATACACACACGCGCACAAACGCACACACGCACACACATACACGCATACACGCATACACGCACAGACGCATACATGCAAACATGCACACACGCACACACACGCACACAGCCACACACGCACACCCAAGCATACGCACGCACGCATATACTCGTACACTCGCACACACACACAACTGCACATACAAACACACACACACAACTGCACGTACAACACACACACACGCACACAAACACACACACACACACACACACACACACACACACACACACACACACACACACACACCACACACACACACACACGCACACGCACACACACACACAACACACACACAACACACCCACATTCACACGCAACAACACACACACACACCACACACGCACATACGCACACGCACACATACACACACACACACACACACACACACACACACACACACCCACAAACACAGCACACACACACACACACACACACACACAACAACACGACACACAGCACAACACCGACACATGCACACGACGCAAGCACGCACTCACGCACACGCACACACACACTCACACTAACACCCGCACACATGAATATACGCGCACACTGCACACAAGCGCAGATATACACACACGCACACTACACACACGCGCGCGCGCACACACGCGCGCACGCACGCACCACGCACATACCACACACACACACACGCATGCTCACACACACACACACACACTCAGTCACACACACACATACAGACACGTACACCACGCACGACACACACCACACACACGCGCGCGCACACATACGCACACATCACACACACACACACACACCACACATACACACACACACACACACAAATATACACGCACCCACATGCACACGCACACACCTACACACACGCGCGCGCGCACACACACGCGCGCGCACACACACGCACGCACGCACACGCACGCACGCACATACTCACACACGCACACACACGCATGCTCACACACACACACACACACACAGACACGCACACATACGCACGCACACACACACACACACACACACACACACACACACACGCGCGCACACATACGCACACACACACGCTCACACATCCACACACACACACACACACACAAAAATATACACGCACTCACATGTACACGCACACACGCACACACACACACACACACTCACACTCACACCCACACATACACACAAGCACACACACGCACACCACACGCGCGCGCGCACGCCCGCGCCATACCAACGCACACACACGCACACACACACACACACACCACACCACACACACACACACACGCACACCCACACCCACCCGCACACACACCACAATCACACACAACGCACACACGCACATGCACACCGCCCACAAACACACCCCACACAACACACACACACAACAACACAACACACACACCGCGCACACATCAAAACGCACACACGCACACACGCCACACGCACACTACACGCACACGCACACACGACACACACCTCACACGCACATAAATACGCGCACACCAACGCATCACCATGCCGCACACACAACACACACACACACACCACCACACACACCAAACACCAACACGCCACAACGCGCACTACACAACCACGCAGCACACACACCACACGCACACAATACCGCACACGACATGCAGATATGCACACACCCACACACACACGCACCCACACGCGCACGCACGTACACCACAACGCACGCCCACACGCCACGCGCACGCACGCCCGCCTCGCACAACCCACACCGCCGCACGCACGCAACCACACGCAGACAATAACACCACACAACGAACACACACCCCACAACACCCGCGCACGCACACACGCAACACACACGCACACACCCACGCACACACCACACGCACACACACACGCACCGCACACGCACACACCACACGCACATAAATATACGCACTAGCACACAAACGCGCGCACGCACACACACGCACACCACACAAGCGCACACACAGACACACGCAAACACCTACAACGCGCCACGCCTCGCCACGACACACACACACACACACGCACACACACACACACTACGCACATGATACGGCAACGCACCGACGCCACCAACCCATGTACACGCCGCCACGCACGCACGCCACGCCACAGCACACACGCACACGCCCACGCACACCGCCAGCCGCACACACGCACACCGCTGCGCACCCGCAACACGCACCTCCCACGCACATCAACACACACACACAACACACACACCACACACCCACAACACACGCGCGCACCAACACACACACACACACACACCACACACACACACACAACACGCACACAACACCACGCGCGCACACACACACACACACACAAACACACGCACCACGCACGCACACCCGCGCGACAACACACCACACGCACCACACCACACGCACCCACACGACACGACACGCACAAGCACCGCCACAACACACACAACACACACACACACACGACACACAGACAACATAAACCCAACGCACACACACACATAACGCCACATACACACACACACCCAAAACGCCAAGACGCGCACACCACACACACACCCGCACACGCAACACGCACACACGCACGCACCACGACACACGCCACACACACGCCACACCAACACCGCACCACAACGCACCGCATCGCCACAAACACGCACGCATACGCACGCACGCATACACACTCGCTCACACGTGCACACACACGCACACACACACACACACACACACACACCTCACACAACACGCGACACACACACACGCACACACAACACACGCACACACACACACACACCACACCACACACACACACACCACCACACACACACCACACAACACACACACACGCACACGCACACACACACACACAAAACACACACAAACACCCACATTCACACGCACAACACACACACCACACAGCCACACACGCACATACGCACACACGCACACATACACACACACACACACACACATACACACACACACACACGCGCCCACAAACACAGACACACACACACACAACACACACACACAACAACACGCACACACATGCACACACACGCACACCCGCGTACACATGCACACAGACGCAAGCACGCACTCACGCACACGCACACACACACTCACACTAACACCCGCACACATGAATATACGCGCACACTCGCACACAAGCGCAGATATACACACACGCACACACCTACACACACGCGCGCGCGCACACACGCGCGCACGCACACGCACGCACGCACATACACACACACACACACACGCATGCTCACACACACACACACACACACAGCACACACACACACACAGACACGTACACACACGCACGCACACACACCCACACGCACACGCGCGCGCACATACGCACACACACTCATACACACTCACACATCCACACACACACACACACAAATCACACGCACCCACATGCACACGCACACAACACAACGCGCGCGCACACACGCGCGCACACACACACGCACGCACGCACACGCACGCACGCACATACACACACGCACACACACAGCACTGCTACACACACACACACACACACACAGACACGCACACATACGCACGCACACACACCACACACACACACACACACACACACACACACACGCGCACATCGCACACACACACGCTCACACATCCACACACACACACACACACAAAATATACACGCACTCACATGTACACGCACACACGCACACACACACACTCACACTCACACCCACACACATAAATATACGCGCACAGACACGCGCATGCACGCATACCCGCAAATGCACACACACACACACACACACACACACACACACACACACACACACACACACACACACAGACACACACATACACACACAAGCGCAGATACACACACACGCACACACCTACACACACAGCACACACGCGCGCGCGCACACGCACGCACGCACATACTACACACACACACACGACACGCATCACACACACACACACACACACTCAGTCACACACACACACATACAGACACGTACACACACGCACGCACACACACCCACACACACACGCGCGCGCACACACACGCACACATACACACACACACACACACACACACACACTCACTCACACTCCACACACACACACACACAAATATACACGCACCCACATGTACACGCACACACGCACACACCTACACACACGCGCGCGCACACACACGCGCGCGCACACACACGCACGCACGCACACGCACGCACGCACATACACACACGCACCACACGCATGCTAGCACACACACACACACACGACACGCACACATACGCACGCACACACACCACACACACACACACACACACACGCGCGCACACAACGCACACACACACGCTCACACACACACACACACACAAAATACACGCACACATGTACACGCACACGCACACACACACACACACGCACACGCACACACACACAGCACATAACTACGCGCACAGCACACCGCACACGCATACAGCACACGCACGCACACACACCACACACCACACACACACACGCACACCACACACGCGCGCACACACGCACACGCACCACCACACACACACACACACGCACACACACACACCACACCACACACCCACAAACCGCCACCCACACACGCAGACGACATACGCACCACACACACGCACACGTCACACGACGCACACACACGCACACACACGCACCACACAACGCACACACACACACACAGCACGACACACACGCACACACGCACACCACACCACACCACGACACATCACCACACACAACCACACATACACACACTACACACGCACAGCACACACACACACAACGCACACACGCACACACACACACACACACACGCGCACAGCACAACACACACGCACACACACACACACACACACACACACACACACACACGCACACAGCACAGCACGACCACGCACACTGCACACAGCACGACACACGCACACGACACACCACACACACACGCACACACACCACACGCACACACGCACAAACACACACGCAACACACGCACACACGACACACCACGCACACACACCACACAGCACACGACACACACACATCAACACATACGCACACACTAGCACACACAACGCACGACACGCACTACCACACATAGCACGCACACACCACACACCACCACATGTCACACACACGCACACACAGCACCACACGCACACCACACCCACACACACGACACCACACGCGACACACAGCACACACATGCACACAACACACGCGCTACACACACAGCACACACACATCACTACACACACACACACACGCACACATGACATATACGCAGCACACACGCACACAGCACACAGCAACGCGCACATGCGCACACCACACGACACACACACACAACACACGCACACACGCACACACACACACGCACACACACGACACACACATGCACACACGCACATACACGCACACACACACACACACACACACACAGCACACACACACACACGCACATACGCACACACGCACACAACACCCCACGCACACCGCGCGCACACGCACGCACACACTCACACACACACACACGCATCACACAGCACAACACACACACACACACACACACACGCCATACACACACACGCACACACACACACACACACACGCGCACACATGCACACAGCACACACACACACACACACACAGCACACACGCACACACGCACACACGCCACACACGCCACACACGACACACACACGCACACGCACACACGCACACACGCACACGCGCACTACGCACACACATCACCACACGCACACACACGCGCACACGCACACACGCACACGCATATACACGCACACAGCACACAACGCACAAGCACCATACACCACACACAAACGACACACACACACACACGACACACACACACCACACCGCACACGCACACACGCACGACACAGCACACACACGCACACGCACACACGACACACACGCACACACACACACGCACACACACGCAGCACAAACGCACGCAGCAGCACACGCACACACACACACACACACAGCGCACACACAGCACACACGCAACGACACTGAACACGCACGCGCACGAACACATTCACACACAGCACACACACACGCATCACAATGAAACGCACATGCGACACACAGCACACACGCACAGCACAGACACGCACACACGTACACATGCACGCACGCACACACGCACACACACACACACGCGCACACGCACACACAGCACACACGCACACGCGCACTACGCACACACATCACAACACGCACACGCGACATACGCACGCACGCACATATACACGCAGCACACACCACAGGCACAACACACACACGCACACACACAACACATCACGCACACACCAGCATCACGCACCGCAGCACACGCACAACACACACACACACACACATACACACACACACCACACATACACACACACACACACACACGCCGCAACACGACACACGCACAACACGCACACACACACACGCACACGTACACACACACGCACACACGCACAACACACACACACACACACAATCACCACACACACACACACACACACACACACACGCACAACAGCACACACACACACGCAAACACGACACCACACACGACACACATACACACATAACAGCACTACACACGACACAGCACACAGACGCACAACCACACACGCACACACGCACACACACACACCACACCACACCACACACACAAATAAGCCACAGCACACATACGCATGCACGCATACCCCGCACGCACATGGCACACACACACACGCACACAGCACGCACCTACACATGCACACCGCACGACACGCAGCACACCAGACACGCACACACTACACACACACACATGCCAGATACACACACACTGCACACACACACACGCCATGCACACGCGCACACACACACACAGCACTTACACACACGCACAACACACGCACACACTACACATAGCACGCACACACGCACACACGCACACCACGCGCACACACCGCACACGCACACACACACCCACACACACCGCGCACACGCACAGCACGACAAAACGCTACACCACCCACACGCACACAGCGCACAGCAACAACACACACACACACACACACCACACACACCACACAGCACACACACGACACAACACACACACACACAGCACACACGCACACACGCACACAACCGCACACACGCACGCACAAGCACGCGCACACACGCACCACACACACACGACACACATTACGCACACGCACACAGCATACACGCACACACACACGTTCGCGCACACGCACACGAGCACGCACCTACACGCACACAACACGCACACACGCACACACGCACACACGCACACACTCACACACGCACACATAAATATACGCGCACACTAGCACACAAACGCGCATGCACGCATAGCAGCACATGCGCACGCACACACACACACACACAGCGCACACACAGACACACGCAAACACCTACACACACGCGTGCGCACACACGCGCACACGCACACTCGCGCACGCACATACTCACACACGCACACACACGCATGCCACACACACACCACACACACGCACACATGAATATACGCGCACACTCGCACACACGGGCATGCACGCATACCCGCATATGCGCACACACACACTCACACGCACACATGTACACACGCACACACGCACACACGCACGCACGCACACACGTACACACGTACACATGCACACACGCACACACGCCCACACGCACACACGCGCACACGCACACACGCACACACGCACACGCGCACTCGCACACAATCACCCACGCACACCCGCGCATACGCACGCACGCATATACACCACACATACACGCACAAGCACACCACACACAAACGAACCACCACCACGCACACAAAACTACAGCGCCACATGCACGCAGACGCACACACGCACACACACACACGCACACACGCACACACGCAACACGCACACACCGCCACACACACGCGCACACGCACACACACTCCCACGCACATACCACACACGCACACACACGCATGCACACACACACTCACACGCACACACGCACACATGAATATACGCGCACACTGCCACACGGGCATGAACGCATACCCACGCCCACACACACACACACACACACACACACACGCACACATGAAACGCACACAACACACGCAAGCACCACACCGTACACACACATGCCACACGCACACCGCCCCACGCACACACGCGCACACGCACACACGCACAACACGCACACGCCACTCGCACACAATCACCCACGCACACCCGCGCATACGCACGCACGCATATACACGCACACTCGCTCACACGCACAAGTGCACATACACACCCACACACAAACGAACACACACACACACACACGCACACACACCCACCACCACACCACCCGCGACACGCACAAACACACACACACACTGCACACACACACACACGCACAGCGCATACGCACGCACGCATATACACGTCACACACGCTCACACGCACGACACGCCACATACACACCACACACACGCATGCACACGAACACACACACACACGCACACATGACTAACACCAGCAGCACAACATGCACACACACACGCACACACACGCACACGCACACGCACGCACACACGTACACACGCTACACAGACACGCCACACGCACACACGCACACGCACACGCACACACACTCGATCACACGCACACACGCACACATACGCACACACGCACAACGCACACTGACACGCACACACTACACACGCACACAAAACACGCACACTGCACACTAAACAGCGCATGCACGCATACGACACGCACATGCGCACGCACACACGCACACACACACGCACACACAGCACACAGCAAGCGCACACACACACACACGCAAACGTACACACACGCGTGCACACACGCACGCGCACACGCACACTCGCGCACGCACTAAATATCACGCACACTGCACACAAACGCATGCAATCACTGCACACACACACGATCACACACACACACGCACACAAGCGCACACACGCACACAACACACCGTACACACGCACACGATAAAAACGCGCACATGCACACAAACGCGCACACGCATAGCAGCACATGCACACGCACACACACACACACACACACACACAGCACACACACACACACGCAACAACAAATACCACACTGCTACACAAACGCGCATGCATAGCACATCGCGCACGCACACACCACACACGCACACACACAGCATGCACACACACGACATACACACGCACCGCACACGCAGACATGCACATACTACACACGCACACACAGGCATGCACACACCACACACGCAGACATGATATACGCACACACGCACACACGCACACACGCACACACGCACACACGCACACACGCACACACGCACACACACACACACACACACACACACACACACACACACACACACAGACACGAACTCTTGCACGCACGCACGCTCCCACGCCGGCACGTACGCACCCTCGCACGCACGCACAGCCGCACGCACGCCCCCTCCCCGTTTACGCGCACACGCACGCGCACACGCACACGCATACGCGCACGCACACGCACACTCAAACACACACTTACACACACACACACACACACACACACACACACACACACACACACACACACATCCACACAATAACATCTGGACTTCCGTATACCCGCACATGCATGCCTTGAAAATTTGGTTTTCCTACAGGTACACGTTCTAAAGTATTGTAATGTTGTACATTACTTTAGATATGATCATAATAAAGTGGGATATAGGATGGATCATTATATCTAAAATTCTGCCCTAACAATATCCGTTATTTAGCTAAAGTACGTCCAAATATAGGTATAGATAAGCGTAATTTATGAAACATAGCCTTTTCAGTAAAATTAATGTTACTTACATGAAAATGCTCCGAAATCGAAGTTAATATGTCGTTTGTGTCAGTAATTCGCTTCTTAAACGTTAAGCATAAATAAGTTTCGATAGACGAATTTTTTTATATTATTCGTAGCTATGAATTGTAGAATGGCAAATAACGTAATATAGTATAAAGATTTTTTATTGAATTGTTCAGATTATCGACTTCGGTGTCGATAATCTGACCCAGTACTAATACATTAGAGATAGTTATTTATAAGTTTTGAGCAGCAGAAAGTTGGAATTATTTTTGTTATAGAACATGATCTATAAAACGAGTTTTGGAATAAACCTGTTTTGATGAATTGCCTAAAACTATAAATAGAAGTTAAGAAACACTAAGAAGCAAATCGAAAAATGAGAAAAATGTATATAAAATATTTGTTATTCACAATTAGTTCGTAACATACCGCTTTTCTAACCCTTTATAGGTTGAAAAGTGAGTGATTCTACGGGTTTACTTTAAGCGGTCAGTAATTAAAAAAAGGAGACAGTAATGAGATAAAGCAGTCAGTAACCGACCACTTTCCAACCTGTGGGGGAACTACTACTCTTGATTTAAACTATCAATGGCAAATTGACAATTTTAATAAAGGATGAAGAAGCAATTTTTTTTGCTCACGTGTGAACGCGAGCAATAGGTGCAAACACGTTTCTTTAGTAAGCATATTTAATAAATGAATTATTTATAACAAGTAACGACAAACCCAATAGGAAAATAGTAAGCATAATATTTATGGCTACTGATTAAAGTAAAAATTAAAAGTCGCATTGTCACGACCTTCAATATTAAACGAGAAACCGTTATGGATGTGTTCCAAAATTTTTTGATTTGAACTGTATAATGTTGCTTGTTCTTTAATGGTGAATAAAATCGTAAAAGTAAAAGTACTATTCCCCTGTCTCGTGCCGTGTCACACCGAAATCGACAGCCTGAAGAATTCAATAAAAAATGTTTGTATTATATCCAGTAACTTCACCTTACTTCATTCACTATTGCAGATTTTCAGCATTTTTAAAACGTTACTTGAAAAGAAAATCACTTTTGTGAACATTCCGAAATATTTTGAGTAAAAAAGTGTACCTACCTTTTTTTCAGATAGTTCAAATTAAGAGAAATTTTCTTAATAACACTTTTTGGGGTAAAAAATAAAGACTTAGTTACTTAAACCTCTTGATTTTTAAGAAAAAAGCTGCGAGACCTTTTAAGGGTTATTTAATTTTAGATTTCCCTTCCTTAAAGTGTTTCGTAGAAAACATATTGTGGTACTGCTAAAAACGATATATCAGCGTTGGGTTATGTTGCAACCTTCATTTAGTATAACTTAGCAGAACTATGTTATGTAGCCCGTTCCTTTGAATTTCTACGTCCTTAAATTATCAATCTTCTAATTTTGCAAAATTTCCCTGTTAAGGTAAACTACAAGATAATATTTCTTCTTGCAAAGGTATCGTTAGTAAAACGGTGATACCTGAGTGAACTTAATTTTGTTCACCTTTGTCCAGTATCCTGGTCCTGAACTTAATCTGTGTGCCTTTTTACCATTCTGCCATCTTGTTATTTGACATACCATCATATTGTTTACGTATACTTTATGGTTTTCCCTCCATAGAGATGGACTTTTTTGGTTTTCCGCCGCTTTTTTTCTGTGAATGTTTATGTATTTCCGCCATCTTGGTCATGCATCCTAGACTAGTATCCTTGCCCATCAACATGGTCTAGCATCCAGTCTAGCATTGTGTTCCAGCAACTCGATCCAGCATATTGGAGCAGCAGGGTTCTAGTCTAGCTCCTTGATCCATGAACCTGGTCCTGTGTTTTGGTCCAGTAAATTGGTTAATTATCCTTGTCCTTCATCTCTGTTCCAGTATCGTGGTCTAGCATTTCAGTTTGGTACTAACTTCCAAACAGCGCAGACATGTATAAAACAAGCAAGAAAACATACGAAAGCAACTAAACCTTCCAACGATTAAGTAGCAAACAACCACATTCTACCAAGCATGTAAACACCCAAATACGTAAACGTCCGAACATACAAACACGCAAACAAAGAATTTATTTAACGTCTAAAAATACAAACACGTAAACATACAAACATTCAAAACAAGAAACTAGCTACTAAACACGCTCTCTATCCAGCTTTAAATATGTACTTCCGCAGCGCTTTTTATGAATATAAAGAAGAGGAACTTCGCACATAATTCAGTTCGGGGCTTAAACCAAAAGGAGTATTATGCGACGTGAGGGATCTTCGTTGAGTAACTTATTTCTTTGTTTGTGTGTTTATATATCTGGTACTAGATGTTTTCATGTTCTAAATGCATTGATATGTTTTCTTGTTTGTTTCATTACTGTGACTTTATAGGTAGTGTCTTAACACTAGCACCGCCGGCTATTGTAAATACCTAAAACTGCAGTGGCAGGTCATTTTGACCTCTAGACAAGAAAGGTAATTTTTATATGTATTCTTTATATATTTTACACTTAATTGAGAAAGAAACATAAAAACACATTTTACGTAAATATTCATTTTAATTAAATAAAAATCAAATTGATTCTAATACATTTAGTATTCGGTACAGTTATACATGCTGTATTACGCTCTACAGTTTAAACAAATAACGGTCTTTGTTACACTTCCACATTTTCCACAAAAATATTTGTTACACATTGAACAAACGTCAGTAGTTTTATTTTTGTCGCATTTTTTAATTTGGCACGGAAGGCGATTGTAGCAAGATCTAAAACATTGTAAAACGTATGAACTGGTCGTCTACGTGAACCAGCTTTCGTAGAATATTTTATTGCTATTTGGTCCAACACATCCACCCCAAACCTTGTTTCATTGTAATACAACACTGTCTCAGGTTTCTTCTTTTTGCCATCATCTATAGCCACAGTTGGATGTAGCGTACTTAGCAACATGACATTTTTATTAACTTTACCCTGATAAATTGACAAGGTGCTTTTATCATTTTTCATTACTGTGGTAGAATATAACTCAGCCCTTTTATTCTTGATACAAATTGGTAATTCCTTTCTTGCTCGGATCATTGTTCTTACTGTTGTGTTCTTTTTTGCCAGCATTGTTGCTAACTTTTGGGTGGTAAAAAAGTTGTCGGTAGTAACATTTCTACCCATATTTAGGAAAGGTTCCATTAACTTTAAAACAACTTATTCTGGAAGGGGTTGGTTGTTAGGACGCGTATTATCTTTTCCTAAATAAGGAAAACCATTCAGGAGATATTTAGACTTCGTATCAACAGCTAGCCAAAATTTTACACCAAATTTATCAGGCTTATTCGCCATATATTGTGTAAATCTGCATCTAGCTTTAGTAGGAAACAGTTGTTCGTCTACTGTAAGGTTTGCTCCTGGAACATAGCAAGCTTTACAGCTGCTAATAAATTTATTCCGTATTTCGGGCGCCAAAGCAAACTTAACACTAACTAGACGTTCTTTTCGAGTTGATCGAATATCAAATCTTAAAAATCTCATGATTTTACGAAATCGATTGCGTGACATGGTGTCTCGAAAAAATTGCGGTCCCCAAGTAATAGACTATAAACTGTGAAGCTGTAATGTTCTTCCGCCGTAAGCACCACGAGCTAGCAATATTGCAAGAAAACCGTCAAGTCCTTGAAGAGACAATGAACAGTTTGTATCATCTCCTAGTTGTAGTTTAGCTTCGATTTCAGTACATTTCTGAATGTGTTTTACCGTTGTGTTATCTATAAACAATCGAAATGCACTTAGCACACAGTTAGCAAACACATTTCTTTTTGCGTAAGGAGTTGGTCCAGGAGTATTTCGCATAATATTTCTTTGAGCTATACGGCCAACGTAAGGTCCACTTGATTTCACAACTTCCCATATATCATTAGATTTGGATGATTGTTAATCCGCACAGATAAGTGCATGTAATTTTTTCGTTTTGGATGGCGTTCAATGTCATCACTAATTTCACTAGATGTACAAGGATCAGAAGTGACATTATTTACGCTGACATCAGATTCTTCACTTTGTTCACTATTTTTATCATCAACAGGAACAGCTTCATCACTTTCGCCATCTCCGGTGTGGTTATTTGCTTTTCGGATTCGCATCCAGATAAGTTTTACAACTTCGTAAGATCATCTGAAGCCTGTGGTTGTGTAACACCACAGGACGGCCACATTTTTTTACTACGAAATCAACCCCGTAATCAATACAGAAGTATCTCACAAGAACGTTCACTTGCTACTAATTTGAAATCTCAAAGTACTTGAATATATACATCTCCATAAAAACAAGTTATAACTTGCATTTTTCATATTTCGGGCGCGTAGTTAAAAATAGCGAAGATTATTCATACCTTCGGGGACGAGCAAACAAGCTCTGACTTGCAGTAAACTTCTAAAAATCATCACAATAATAGTAAAACACATTGTTTTATCTCAACGTAATTATTTTTGTTAGGTAACCTCGAAACTGATTATGAATATATGAACGGTCAAAATGACGGTTCCGGCATTTAAAACGGCTTAATTTTTATATTATATTTTTTTATATTCTAAAAGTACATAAAAAAGTCATAATACCTCATCACCGTAACTCCAAGAACAACGGAGACATAACATTTTAAAGACAACACGCGTCAAATTGACCGCCGCGGCAGTTCTAGTGTTATATAACTTATTTGTTTGTTTGTTTGTTTTGGAGTTAGAGAATCAAGATGCCATACCAAGAAGCTAAACCAAAATACAAGACCGAGATGTTGAACTAGGAAGCTGGACCAGGATATATGACCAAGATGCAAGACCTAAGTAAAACAGCTATAGCCTGTCCGGTAGAACTGAACGGGTATCGGATTAACAAGGAGGATTGTCAATATATGGTTCTATTGTGCTTGAAACCGCTTAATGCTTTGCTGTCTCGTACTTATTGTACGTGACAAAGAAAGATGGATATATTATGAATAATGCCTCTATTTCTGCCGAACAAAAGCGTTTGCAACTTTCACACATAATGACAAGGCAATAAGAATCAGATGCAGGTAGAATAGAAATTCAATAGGTATAATAAAATGCCAGTGGTTCTCAACACTGCTTTAACATTATATAATTTGTGAAGAAATGCAACTTTTGTATAATAAAAATAATAATCGATTACTAATTACCTATAAGTAATTTCAATTGACACCTTTCACTTATACTTATAACAACAATAACAAATACATTTTTATTATAGTTAGTAAATATTAATTAAATTACAAAGATATACTTTTATAATTAAATGTAAAAATTATAATTGTCATTCGGCTTCAGATTCATCACTTCCTGAGTCATCCAAATACCTATACTTAATCGAATATTCATTATTATGAATGGCTTTTATAAATGTTTATTATAAAACTTGCATTCTTCCATAAATTTTAAATGTAATGTTAAAGCAGTGTTGAGAACCACTGGCATTTTATTATACCATTGAATTTCTATTCTACCTGCATCTGATTCTTATTGCCTTGTCATTATGTGTGAAAGTTGCAAAACGCTTTAATGGTTCTGAAAGCAGAAATAGAGGCGTAGTTATTCATAATATATCCATCATTTCTTTGTCACGTCAATGAAAGTACAACAGAAACATTAAGGTTTCAAGCAATAGAACCATATATTGATACAACCTCCTTGTTATATCCGATACCCGTTCAGTTCTACCGACAGGCTTTATGTTACTTCTGCGGTATTTTCAAGTTCATTGACTTCTAGGTGTGCCATATTACAATTCTCCGAAGTTTAGAAATAGCACCAGTTCCTGAATAACAACGAAAAGTGCATGTGAGGTGGGAGAGAGTAGATGAACATATCTAATAAGTAAGATTCCTATTGAATTACATTTACCTGTGCCTCTGAATGGTCCTGTATGAAAATAGAAAACGATTAATACAAATCCAGATTATTAATCTCACTAGATTCGTCCTAATGTAAAATTCATCATTATCTAAGCGTAGTCAGATTTGGAGGGTAAACCTAGAGCTGTTTAGAAAAAAAAGCTCAGGAGAGAGCTTAGGAGAAAAGAGCTGTCGCATTAATCCGTTGGACAACACATTCTGTATAAGCACATAGAAACATTGGATGGGTATACTGAAATCCGGAATATCTAAAAAAAAGATTTGTAGTCAGTACCTTGCACTCTTTTACAAGCATGGAAAAACTTGTAGTTGAATCAAGGCTGGGGAAAGAAACATAATCAAAATGCTAGTTTGATTCCATTACTCAAACAAGGATTTCACGATTCTATTAAACATTATCGCAGCATATAATCATGAGGACGTTGCATACTTCAGCTGGTGAAAGCTACCAATTGCTAAAGCAGTTAAAGGCGCTAAAAATGCGAAAAAGTTAGAATAAGAGACATCACATCATAATCACTGATGGAATCAATAGCAACAGTTCCTGGTTTCCCCATATAACACCATAGAAACTTGGTGGTGTATTGTACTTGAAATCGATTTCAAAAAACTAACTCTATTATCTTTATCGGTAACCAGCAACATCTTGGTCATACACAGACATGCTACAAAACTTACGCCCCAGAATCACAGTTATACTAAATTCCAAGGATTTTGGGCTGCAAAATGGAGAGACACCCATTAGCATCAACTGGTCCCCAGATAGTACTAAGGTGCTTGGAGTTCCCTTCTTCCAAAATTAGACACGTTACTCAACAGAAGTCTTTAAAACGTTAAGTGTCACATTAAGTAAATCATTTGGTAAATGGAAGTAAAAGTTACAATCACTGTCCAATCTAGGGGGTAGAAAAGTCATCAACCAATTTATATCTTTAAAGATTATAGCATATATCACAAATGGTTTTAATCTCTCTTCAACGTCAAAAAGAACTTAAACAAAAAAATATTGATTTTATGTAGAAAGAGACGTACTGGAGAAACGGACGGACATGGACACACACTCAGACACGCACACAAGCACACGCGCGTACAAGCATAACCTCACGCACGCACGCACCACGACACACACACACACACACCACCACACACACACACACACCACACGCACACCACCACACGCACACGCACACACGCACACGCACGCACCACGCACACACACACGCACCACACACGCACCACACCACAACGCACAGACACACAACACATGACACAAGCACGACGCAGACACGACGACAGACACGCAGCACACGCACACACACGCACACGCAGCACCACGCGAACACGCACGACACGCACGACACGCAACACGCACACACACACACGCACACACACACACACAACAACACACACACACACACGACAACACGCAGACACGACGCACACACGACACGCAGACACGCGACACGCGGACACGCAGGACACGCACACGCGACACGCACGCAGACACGCAGACACGCACACGCAGACACGCAACGCACACGCAAACACGCACACGCAGACACGCGACACGCGAACACGCGACACGCAACGCACGCAGACACGCAGCGACACGCAGACACGCGACACGCGACACGCAACCGCAGACACGCAGACACGCGCAGACACGCGACACGCGACACGCAGACACGCAACACGCGACACGCAACACGCGAACACGCAGACACGCGACACGCAGACACGCGAACACGCAGACACGCGAGACACGCAGACACGCGAACACGCAGACACGCGAACACGCAGGACACGCAGACACGCGAACACGCAGACACGCGACACGCGACACGCGACACGCACACGCAGACACGCAGACACGCACGCGCAGAACACGCAGACACGCACGACACGCGAACACGCGAACACGCACGACACGCGGAACACGCAACACGCAGACACGCGAGACACGCACACGCGACACGCGACACGCAGACACGCGAACACGCAGACACGCACACGCAGACACGCAGACACGACAGCGACACGCGACACCGACACGCGACACGCAGACACGAACAGCAGACACGCGAACACGCAGACCGCGAACACGCAGACACGCGAACACACGCACACGCGAACACGCAGACACGCAGACACGCGAACGCGAACACGCAGACACGCGACACGCAGACACGCGAACACGCAGACACGCGAACACGCAGACACGCGAACACGCGAACACGCGAACACGCGACGACACGC
Source organism: Vesta saturnalis (assembly GCA_036346205.1). Classification (NCBI taxonomy): domain Eukaryota; kingdom Metazoa; phylum Arthropoda; class Insecta; order Coleoptera; family Lampyridae; genus Vesta; species Vesta saturnalis. Next base: position 2,461,960 of record JARFJB010000762.1, read on the forward strand.
GACACGCACGCAGACACGCGAACACGCGACACGCGACACGCAGACACGCGAGCAACACAACATTACATTTACAACAGAAAAAGGAAAAGCAGCTTGTCTTCCATTCCTTGATCTTCTAATTGAAAGAAAACCAGATTGAATCCTAACACATTCCGTATACCACAAGCCAACCTACACGGATAATTATATTAATGCTATATCACACCATCATAAAAGTTTATTAGGTTACAAATTTTGTACAACCGTGCCACACAGATTTGTCATCCAAATAAACTACAACATGAATTAAACCATATTGAAAAGGTCTTCATAAATAATGGTTTCAATAAACAACAAATTAAATAGTCATTTCAACCGATACAAACGACGCCTACGGATGATATACCTTCAACTTCAAATAATTGTGCCATTTTACCCTTCCTTGCAAACACAAGGAATAAAATTGCTAAAATATTACAGAAACGTAATATAAAAGTAGCTTCCAAAAGCAGTATCAAAATTCGAAGTCTTCTGAATTCTGCTAAAGACCAAATACCATTACGTACAACGAAGTACCATACTCTTGTGGTAAAATCCATATTGGTGAAACTAGAAGAAGCATTATCAGGTTAACAGAACACAAAAGACACTTAAATTTACTCCATCCTACTAAATCAGCAATTGCTGAACATGCCTTAAACACTCTGCACAATATAAAACGAAGACACAGGAATTTTGGCTAACGATAGGAATTGGTATACAGGGAAGATCCGAGAAGCCATTGAAATTCTGAAACAGCCCAACAACTTGAACACGGGTAATGGATAACAACTGTCCGACAACAGGGTATCTATTTTCAAGAATTGAAAGTTGTATTTTCTTTCCAAATAAAGCGTTATTTAAAATACCATTTATTTTTAATAATTACGTGCTAAATGTTCTATACATTTTAAACTTGATGTTCATTATGAAAGTGTAAACTTTCACCATTATCACACATAATAAATTACTTACCTTTTTTGGGTTTTTTAAATGGTGTATTTTAAATTATACAATCTAAACGTTTCGATAACACTTACAGTTATATTCGTCAGTAGTAATTTCTGTTAAAAATTGTTAAAGATGTTGTAAACAATTTTGTCAAAGTTGAAAAATTAAAACATAAATGTCAGCGTGCTATTAATATAACAATATGAGAAACGTATAAAGCCAACTATAAAATTAAATTTTAGTAAAGAATAACTAGGTCATTAAAAATTAAATATTGTTAAACTGCCTTAAAGATGACAAATCAGAACACTCTCTACGGCGAAAGCTAACGATCAAATTTGTCAGCCAAAAAAAACACATTTAAAAAAATTTAATCAGGTTATGATGTAAGTGTAAAGTTGTGAAAAACTTCAATTTGAAAATGATAGAAGCATTCACAAATTTAAACATCACATCAAATAAAATAATCCAGTTAAATCTAGCAAAGAGATATCTTTACCAATAAGTGCAAGTGTTATTAACAATCGTTATTAACAATGAAAAGCATAACGCAGAACTTTTTTTGGAATTTTTAATTTCAATCTTAATTTCAACTACTTATGTTAAATTATAGTGCTGTGTTAATTTAACATATAATTTGTAAAGCATTGCTTCAAGGTCTAGGAATCTTTGAAGGATGAATATAAATATTTAACAACATCCTTAGAAGATAATGGATATTCACTTACAGATATTAATAATGTTATTACACCTTCTATGCGTAACCTTAAAGAAAAACCAGTTCTTAATGTTGGTACTGCTTTTCTTCCTTTTATAGCTAATGTCACAAATAGAATTGAAAAAATGCTAATTAAATATGGCATTAGGACTATTTTTAAACCTACAAGAAAAATTAAAGAACGTTTAAGATCACCTAAAGATGTGTCAAACCCTTTATCATCTTCCGGAGTGTATAAGTTATCATGTTCACGTGGAAAAGTATACATCGGAACCACAAAACGTAGCTTGGATACAAGACGTAAAGACCATATGAGATTTTGTAGATTAGGTCAACCAGAGAGGTCTGCTGTGGCTGACCATGCCCTGAATAATCTAAATCATGACATTCAATTTGACAATATGGAAATATTGTCAAGACAAACACATTATTATATTCGTTTACAACGTGAAGCTATTGAAATATATAAACACCCTAATAATTTTAATAAACAAGAAGAACATCTCCGTTTAAATAGGTTTTGGCATCTTATAATTAAAAAAAAGCATAATGATACGTCTTAATTTTGATTTTGATTTTAACTTTCGGTATGTCTAGGTTTTTTGCTGTGGTTTTCCTAGACCTTCAAGCAAATGCTTTACCAATTATATGTTAAATTACTACAGCACTATAATTTAACATAAGTAGTTGAAATTACAAAAAACGTTCTGCATTATGCTTTTCATTGTTAATAACACTTGCACTTATTACCGAATATTACCCCCAGTAACGCAATTTACCCTCCTCATGGCAAAATTCCTTTGTAGTTGATACTCGTAAGTATGTCATAGGAATTTATATTATAATTAATTAATTACTATGCTATGTGGAAATGGAAATGGAAATGGTACCTAGACGCTTATGTAACAAACGTTAACAGGAAATTTATAATATTCATTCGAAATATACACTAACCTACAATTAGTAAGAGAATCAGATTACAGATTGTAAAAATACAAATGGCCACCATTTTGTTAACAGTCACTGTCACTGTCTTATGGTGAGAGTCAATTTTATTTTACAATCAATGTAAGTTAAAAACTGTAAATATATAGCTTATTTCATGCCGGGTTCCTTTCATCGCCACTAGAAAGTGCCTTTAAAAATATGAAAAATAAACTTTCTCTTTAGTCTTTGTCGACTCCTTTCCCAGGATACGGGTTCCGGGGGATTTTGCCCCCACTGTCCTCCAACCGTTTCTTCGGACCTGATTAACACGTTTAAGATTTTATTCATTATTCTATTATTCGTGACCATAAAACATAAGTAACATTTTATCGTATTCTGTATTACATCATGTTACTAGCTGGAAGTGATGGCAACTCTATTTATATTATTTCCGTACACTCGGATAGCTAAAAGAATTACATTTGCATGAGAAAAGGTATTTTATTAAAATCCCTATTGAGTCGTCACTGTATGCGTCTTCTAAATTTTCAGTAATGTAGGTTTGAATTGCTATGAAGGGGTAGCGTAAGTGAATTAGTGGTAAGTTGGCATTATATTAAAGAGCTGGATGAATATGTATGTATTTTTATTCGTATAAGTGAGTTGGGATTTCTCAATAATAAATTTTAGATGGTGGTGGTCAAATAGTATTGAAATTTATTGAATTTTGCGGAAAGAGACTCGCACATTTGTGCGAAAATTTGGGTTTGGTTCTGAGAGTTTTATTGAATGAATATGAGTATAAATGTCGAGAGTTATTACGTTTTACTTAAAAATTTCAAGATGGCGTACATGAACCGATTCTCATTTGGGTTGGTTACGTTTTATATGTTCTTCTGGAGAAGGTCATGCGATAATTACACCCTTTAAGAGTGGTTGGTTTTGATTTAGTGGGTTAATATTTTGTAACGTTTTCAACATGAGCAAGTTTAGAAGACATGAGAGTGGTTTTTCAGAAGCGAATGTACATAGCGGTCTGTGCTAATTTATGTTGTAACAGTTGTACAGCAGTTAAAACCAGCGTTTACTGCCGGAACCAATTTTTGGGGTACAACATTAAAACTTTAAAAGTAAAATTGATGTATGTAGTTAGAAATGTGTGAGACTACCAAAAATCTAATCAAGTGTTCAAACAGATTTGAGATGAACAGAAACCGTTGTGTTACAACAAAGTATTGTGTATAAAACCCGCGCGACAGATAGATCAATTTTTAAAGTGACCCTTTATAACTAAGTAATGGATTTGAATATTGTAAATAAATAACCATTAATACTGATGTAAGTATATGTGTATTTGTTAACGACTTTAGACCAATTAAGTTCATAGATAATTAAGAATTTAGACATGAAGAGAGTTAAAATATTAAATTCGACGAATATTTGAAAAGACAATTAGAAAATGTTTACTTTAGTTGATTTATGGATTTTTATGGCGGTTGGAATGAAAGATAATTAAGATAATCCTGCATGTACGCCTCCTGAAATACGTGAAATTGCCAAAAATGCGGTCTCGAATTTGGTCACATCAAAGTTTTCCACTGAACGTGTCCAGTTTTTGACGTAATTTGCGATACGAATGACATAATTCCGGATCAAACTGCCAACCTAAAAATTTTCGTAAAATGTTCTGTGAATTAATGGCTTATAATGACATCGGAGATGATGACGTCGCGTTTCTTAATATGTCTATTAAAGAATCAAAATGGAAGCAAATTACAAATTAATTAAACATTGAAAATAATTGAATAACTGAGAAAGTGTGTAATTAAGGTAATTATAAATATGTTTTTGGGTTAAACTAAAGTTTTAGTTAATTTTCTTGAAACATGATACCAACTTGATTTAAAATTGAAAACGCTATATTAGATGAATATTAAAATTTTGTAAAAGAATATGAAATACAAATTGGTTTTAATTATTAAAATTATCAAAAAATTAATAAAAAAATAGTATTAACTATTTCTTTCTTAAAATTATTGGATATGTAACAAATTCATGTGTAAGAAAAATTGCTGTTACGCTTCTTCGAAATACTGTTATTATACAGTTATCACGTGAACATGGCTGCTGTTCAACACAATTTCCTGTTGATTCATCTCGTATAAAACCAAGCTGACACACAAATCTTGATTGACGAAGTATAAAATTACATGGAACTGGGTTTGGATTTTGCCTAGTTGGCTCACAGGGACTTTTACAAGTATCTAATTCTTCATTTATTGGGCACTCTATGAAGATTGAACTAAGATTAACTAGAAATACCTTTTAATAATTTTAATTATCAGCATTTGCAATTTCTATCATATACAATAAACTACAATCGGATTGAAATGGACTTTCGTCCTTCGTTACTATTTTGTTATTAATAATTGTTCCCTACATTATGTGTGAATCTAATGTATACAATATCGGTTGTTTACGTGATGTTTGGATATATTAATAATATCACGTGTAATTGATAAATCCATATTTATTACAACGGACACCGCTTTTATATAAGTGAAAAGATATTACAGATCCTAACAGTATTGATTCTAACAACGTAAATTTAATTTAATTATATTAAGTGTAACATTTATTACACTGTATGGTGCATCATTTGCAAAATTAATTTTAGCCGTCAATATGTCGCCGTTTCTTTTCGATATGGTTTAGGTTCTAAACAAAGAGTTTGGACGTTAATTTAAGGTTTAATTTCATCGAGATTTTCTTTGGCGCGTATAGTGGGTTACATTGATAAGACTCGCGCGTTGAGTAATCTTTTTGGGTGACGTAATTTGTTTTCGACGATTTTCGAGTTCAATTCGTTTTTGGCGCGATTTAAAATTTTTAAGTAAGCCTTTTTATTGATTGGTTACTGAAGACTTAAATAAGATAGAAAGGTTAGAAGGGAGATGGCGAGATCTAAGCGTTTAGGGAGCCAGTCTAGTTAAGAATGTAGTCTTAGATTCACGTCTTCTTTTGGGAGGCGGTCGCGATGTATGAACTACCGTTAGAGCATGCTCCGCTTCCACTGATGGTGGATAATATTTAGTTTCACTACATCTTCGTTTCGTGTGTCCGTAATGACAAGTTTTGGGCCTAGAAGTAGCTCTAGTGTTTGGTTTATAGTGCTGATCTTCATTCTGTGGTACCGTGTTTTTCGCAATTTATTTTTTATTGCGGATTAAGGTAACGAGTTCCTAGTTAAGTTTTTATGGTAGTGCTACGTACATCGCAATAGCCCACCAAATGAATAATAAGGTTCGCTGTATAGAAATCGCTTTAGTTAGTAATGTGCTACTATATATATATATATATATATATATATATATATATATATATATATATATATATATATATTTAAAGTAAAGATCGCAATTAAAGTGTAAATATATCATACAACCAAATAGGATGAAATCCGACATCAAGTTAATATTTTAAGACGACGCATCGCTATCCATCACGAAGGAGTTCGAGCACGGATATTGCTATCCATCACGTTGCCGAGAGCAAACGTAAGGTCAACTCTATTGTGTTTTTTCCTTTGTTTTCGTTATGGCTGACTAACTTTGATCAAATTTATGTGTGTATGTTATTATCATTATTTTTCTGTGTGTATAAGGGATTGAATACGCTGCCGTTGTAGATCGATTTTGATTATTTTAGTGTCTTTATTCTATCGCAAGCGTATTGAATCTGACGATCATCCGAATTATTGGAGTGTTCTTGATATTTAACTATGTTTTATTGACGAATTTTGCGTCAAGAATTTTATGGACGAAATTTATTTGTATAATCATTTGTTTTGCTGACTTAGGTACAAAGATTTATTATAATTTTTCGTAAAGGCTGGTACAAGGAGACTAACTCGTACCTTCCCCGAATAAGTAAATTTCAGGTTTTAATTTAGTTTGTGTAAAAGAATGATACATTTTTAGGTTAACAAGCTGATGTTCCTTTTTAAATGTGAACCCGTTTGTTATACAACACCTATTTTCGAAAGTTTTTAGTGCTTGTTCAGTTTAATGAAATCATTAAATTAACGCCAATAAGTTTTTTTGCGTTTATTTGTTGAAGAAACATACCGACTGCAGATATTACCGATTTGCCTGATGTTGCTGAACAGGTAAGCGATCTTGATTATTTATTATGGCGCTGCAGTAATTTTTGAGAATTAATTATCGTATCATTTATTTTTGGTTATTTGAGATAATAACTTTTGAGTTGAGGTTTGGGGAGATTTTAGGGAGTTTTGGGTTGCCTGCGTGCGTGCGATGGGTGTGTGTCCGTGCCTGTGTCTGTGTCTGTGCCTCTGTCTGTGTCTGTGCCAGCGCCTGTGTCTGAGCCTGTGCATGTGCCTGTGTCTGTGTCTGTGCCTGTGTCTGTGTCTGTGTCTGTGCCTGTGTCTGTGTCTGTGCCTGTGCCTGTGTCTGTGTCTGTATCTGTATCTGTGTCTGTGCCTGTATTTGTGCCTGTGCCTGTGTCTGTGCATGTGTCTGTGTCTGTGTCTGTGCCTGTGTCTGTCTGTGCCTGTGCCTGTGTCTGTGTCTGTGCCTGTGTCTGTGTCTGTATCTGTGTCTGAGTAGTTATACAAGGCCGATCGTAAAAGTGACCCAAAAAGTCACTAGAAAAGTTACTAGATTTGAAAAAAGTCACTAGAAAAGTAACTAGACTTGCAAGGTCACCTTGGGGGTCAGATAATAGCTGGTTCGCGTCCTCGCTAGAATGTGGTGTATCATAGCTAAAAATAGTCGGTGCTTGTCTGCAGTAAAAGGTGGTCGCGTCATAGCTAAAAATAGTCGGTTCGCGTCTTAGCTAAAAATTATAGTGACAGCACCATCATTAAAAATAGCTGGTGAGTCATTATTAAAAAATAGTAGGTAACCAAACACATGTGTGGTTTGAATCTCTGCTATGCAAATTTGTCACAAAGGGAAATAACCAGATGTGTGTGGTTGGTGTCTGTGCTAGACACACATCTGGTTCACGTCCTCGCTAAAAGGTGGTTGTATCATAGCTAAAAATAGCCGGTTTATGTCCTCACTAAAAGGTGGTCTCGTCATAGCTAAAAATAGTCGGTTCGCGTCTTAGCTAAAAAATATAGTGACAGAACCATAATTAAAAAAATTGCTGATGCGTGTCATTATTAGAAATAACGCGTAACCAGATTTGTGCGATAATCAATTACATGGTTCATATCTGCACTAATGTAATGTAGTGGGGAGTTTAGAGTAATAATATAAGAAGATAGTGTACTGCGTAGTGAGTACTGTGTAAAACATGTGGATAGCATACGCTCAAGAGCAATGGACCAAAGCAACCGACCTGAGAACAGCGGTGGAACGCTTGAAGCGAGAATTTTCAGCATAAGTATTCGATGTCCAACATGAGTCGGTTTACGGGCGAGGCGATTATAGTGAAGAGGAGTGTAACGTCCTAGCGAAAAGGTATGAAACAGGAGTAACGATATGTGAAAAGTTTTTAAATTTAACTCTTATCCGGGCAACTGGGGTCCAACGGACCCACGCGGTGTGGTTTCCATGGAAATAGTATTAATTAAGTTTTCCTTTTGTCAAAAGTGGGAAACTTGATCTACTTTTCAATAAATAATTATCGTTATATAAAACTTACGTAACCGGGCAATGTGAGTCCAATGGACCCTCGCGTGGTGGTTACAATTGATGCATCTCATGTATATATTTTCATAATTGAGTACATATTTATCAGAATAATTAGCGGATTTGAGAGTTACTTTGTTTTCAAGGCTAATTGTTATGAAAAATGCAATTAGTATGGAATGTTTGTAGAGTAATCTGTCATTTGGCAGTTAGATAATGTTCAAGTTTGTCTTTTAGTCATTACCTACTTATGGATTATGAGTAATTTGATATTAGTGGTGAATTTAGGATATCTATTTGTAATTGTATTTTATTCAAGAATTTGGATTTTATTTTCAAAGAATGTAAGTAGTCTGGAATGTTGGTTATTGGCAAAGACAAAAGTTTTAGTTGAATAGTAATTACCTTGGAATTCCCCTTGTTTTATACTATATATATATATATATATATATATATATATATATATATATATATATATATATATGTATCGAGTCATTTAATACTAGGGAACTACTCGTATTTTTGTAAACGAAGCGCAAGGACAACAAAGGCAATGTGAAAAATGCTATAAAAATGTTTGTGATCAACATTCTGTCACTGCTATTATCTGTAATAACTGCAAGAAATAGTTTTCTTTTATATAATAATGTTTATGTAAGCTTAATTTGTAACTATATTCCAGTAATAACAACTTAGTATAAGAGAGTAATAAAAAAGGTGTATCTAAAGAAGGTGGCTCCATCGGACCTACACTGTCTGCTTGCGTTACTAAAAAGACTTGCCCGGATAAGAGTTAAAGAAAATATGTGAAAAATGTTTTGTACAATTGCATCAGTTTTGCCACGATATGAAAAAATGGACAGCACCTCCTGATGGCAGCAGTTATTCATCACCAGATGCAGATTAGCCTACTGATGCAATTCTCAAAGCACACTCTCCCCTCTACCATCAAAATCGTGATGCAGTAATATATATATATATATATATATATATATATATATATATAAGGACAGGTCTGGTGTCAACTCAAAATCCAAAAGCGTTCTCGAATCAGTAAAGACGGATCTATCTGCATTGAATAGTAGCACTTTCTGTAAATCCTTCACGAACGTAAAAGACTTGGAGGTGGGTGCAAAATATAAAGTGATTGATATGAATACCATCGACACAAAGTATGGTAAACATATTATCATTGAAACCCAGAACTTTAAGTGCATACTTCCCTTACGATTTTATGAATACTTCCAAAAAGAAGATCGCATTGAAAAGTTTAAGCACTATCTGGTTGAGAAGGACGTACACATTACCAGTGCCGGAACTGTAGGAAAGACGACTAATTTAACATTTCTGTAAAAAAAATAATAATAATCACATATATCTATATATAATTGTTTGGAAATAAATTATATATTTTTTGTTGCAAAAAAAATGTCTTCTATTTTTTGATTAAATGAAGAGTACGTACATCATAATGAAGAGAGCTGCTATTGATGAGACTAAAAAAAATGTAGCGTATAATATGGTGTCTGCAGGTATATTGGCTAAGCTCTTCAAGGTTAAAATTTATTGGTATCATATTATAGTTCTCAAGGTTAAATTTTATTGACAAGGTATTGAGAAGGTATCATATTACGTTTCTTAAGTTAGACTCTTCAAGGTTCTTAGGAATAGCAAAATAAGCATTCTTAACCAATGACACATGTAACTGGCTTTGTGAGTATTGTCAGACTTTGTGCATGCTCGGTATTGCTCGGGTATTCTCGTGGAGTCTACCCTTCTATATAAGCTTAAATTTTATAATCACATATCATTCGCTTCGCCATAATGTTTTCCTAAAAAGTATATATGTTAAAGCAGTGTTTTTGCACATTAAAATCGCAAACGTATTTACTATTGTAATAGTGTGTGTAAACCTAACCAGAAAATCAGTTCTATTTGGTTAAATGTAGCATGTAGAAATACTGCACGATTGCATTAGCGCATATACAACAACGAAGACAACCAGACAAATATAGAAAAGTAATGATTGTTATAATTGATGTGCAAGGATTCAAAACAGAAAGAAATATATTTACACCTAAGGAACTAGCGATATATAATGGAGAGCAAATTGCTCATTATGTATTCAAGCCTCCATTTCCATGGCACACCTTGGATAGTGAATTTCAAAAACAAGCTAATTGGTTAATTCACAACCACCACTTTATCAAGTGGGAATATGGATATACTTCTCCACATCTATTCCCTCGTATACTTAGTGATTTCATATCAACAACAGATGAGGTGTACGTTAAAGGACGAGAGAAAGCCGATTTTATTCAAAAATTTTTAAAACAACGCATTACGGTGTTTGTAGAACAACCCACTTTACCCAAACTTCATCCATGTTGTTTTTTTCATACAAAAAACACTTGTCACTGCGCTTTGGCTCATGTATATCATTTATCTGAAAACATTGTAATGAAATTCTAATAAATAAAGACACTTAAATTAGCCAATTCCATTTTGAAACAACAAAAAGCACTTAAAACACACCTTTTCGTACTTACGTAAGCTCAGAAGAAACATATGCATGCAATTTATCCATTTAATGTATCGAAATGCTCTTTAAATTACCCAATTTAATTTTGTAACAAACAGCACTTAAAACATGACTTGTTTTTTGATTTTCGATGGAGCGTGGGTATTACTGCATTAATAATTGTAGGATAATGAACGCAGTTATTTTGCTTTGAAAGCATTTTATGCAGGTGTGAATGCGAACATTCTATTTTTATCTTAGTCCTCAATTTACATTACAACTTTGAAACGGGATTGTAAATGTATGAATGCAATTGTGTCATTTGTAGATTTTAAAATTCCGAATTTATTTAACTGCTATTCTTTGCGCTGTTAATTTTTTAGTCTATATACAAAAATTCAGAATTTTTGACTTAACGATTAAACTGCTACGGTAAAAAAAGTGCACCATTGACAAGATACAATTTTTTTCACATTTTTTTTTAGTTTTGAGAAAATTTTAAACTGCTATCTTTTGCGCTGTTATTTGTTTAGTCTATATACAAAAATTCGGAATTTTTGACGATTAAACTGCTATGATAAAAAGAGTATATTTATTTTAAAACATATAATTTTTGTTTACTACATTTCATACACTAGATTATGTTATTCATCTTTTCTTTGTAATAGTTTTATGTGATAATTAAAAGGTTACATAGCAGTTTAATGGTTAAGTCAAAAATTCTGAATTTTTGTATATAGACTAAACAAATATCAGCGCAAAAGGTAGCAGTTCCAAATTTTCTAAAAACTAAAAAAATGTGGAAAAACTTTAAGGCCTTCTTTTACTGTCAAATATTACGATCACGATATAAAACGTACATTTTTTATATTTACCAAATTAATTGAGCATCAAAATAGCATTACAAAACTTTAACATATTTGTAATATGGTTTTTTTCTAAAATAGATTCTAACGATTTTTTTATGAAATAAAGTAATAGTAACTCTCACTCCTGAAACGTAAAATTGATAGTTGGTTATGTTTAGTGATATCACCAGTTGTTGAATTTACAAGAAAATAATTTAATATGGTTTTATTTGATACTATTAAACGGAACATTGCTAAGCTTACTTAATTTTTTGTGACATAATTACAAGTGTTTTTTTTTCTGTTTTATAAACAGTACGTATACTAATAAAAAGTTGCAATATATGTGGTTTAATAGAAATATCCTTATTTTATTAATTAATTAAGATAAATTCAATTTTAGTATAGTGAAAATTTGGAACGTTTATGCAGTAAGTTGGCTGAAGCCAACAACAATTTGTAAATTGTTCGGCAGAATATTGTAAAAACCGAAAATGTGAATAGAATAAACTTTGATGCAGTCAGCTCAAAAACAAATACCTGTTTTGCCAGCAACAGGCAGAAACAGCTCAAAACAGCTACCCGTTTTCCGAAAATAGCTCAAAAACAGACCTAAAACCGTTTCTCAAAAACAGGTAGCTGTTTCCCAGAAGCGGTAACTGTTTCCCACAGAAAAGCTCAAAGCAGCAGACTGAAAACAGTTTAAGTTCTCATTATCCAAAAACAAAATTTACTACAGCAACGAATTTATTTCAACTGCTGCTTATTATGCTAATTGCAAATCACTTAAGCTATATTTCGATGTAATTAACGAACAAAACTTTTGAACCGTCGGAAAATTATGAACATTTCACAGTATATAACTGTATTCTAGAAAACGTTGAAAAAGGTCGGAGATTTCAAGGCGAACGGTTAGGTTGAACAAGCGGACCTGACTCGGGGAAGTGGCCATCAGTTAAGTTTGAGGACTACATAAACACTTTAGGCCTAATATATGAGATAATTAGGTATTAAAAAAATTATGTACATAAAAAAATGTATGTATGTATCAGTATGTTTTTTATTAATAAATAATACAAATTACAATTGGTCTTTTATTATTATTATTACAGAAATTACATTCTACGTTAGTTCCTTAAGTACACTATATTACAATAATTTATATTCATATTAGTCGGTACCTATACAAGCAGGACATTTATATCCGTTATTAAACCAATAGTGATGCTTTCTACAGTAATTTAAGTGTTCCAAAGTGCTTGTTGTTCTTACCGGCATTATTGAATTACAAATGAGCTTATTGCCTTACAATAATATGCTTATAAAACTACATTATCATCATCGATCCATGAATATTCGTTTAATCCCAACCATTTTACGTACACTTTATTCTTTTTACGTCGAATGACCTTTTCCACCAAATACACATCCGGATATTTAACCTTTTACAGTTCCTGTCCATAAAATCCTCCTAGTATAGGTGTCCCTTTCATGTCTTGTAGCAAGTACGTGACCGGATTCGTTACACGTACTTTAACAATCTTGAAAAGTTCACTAGACCAATTTGGGATATAACCTTTATCAAATATGCTTTTAAATTACTAATGCGGACTATGTTACCCACCATGAATCGATCGTTTTCATTAAAGATTTTCAGATTCGAATATACATTAAGCGTTGTGTTAGCATTTACTCCGCTAGGTTTCATTCCGATCGTTCGATGTTTACGATTATTGTATTCTGTCGTCACTTCCTCGAGAAGTCTTCCAATCCATACGTATTTTCCACGCAGCCCAAATTTTTTATACAAGGTATTCTTCATGGTCCTAATCACTCTTTCTGCTATGCTAGCCTTTTTCGTGCCTTTTTCGTGTTTGCATAGCTTTTGTCACGTCTGCACTCGTCTTCGTCTTCAATCCTCTCGTCCATAGGTATATAGAGAAACAGTCGATAACTACCAGCATGTATTTGTAGCCTTTATTCTGTTTGGCGTAAGGTACAAATTCAGCTAAATCGGCTTGCCATAGATCATCGAATCCTTTAATAATAGTGCGTCTACGTGGGAAATTTTTGCGTGCCGGTTTATGCAACTCATTTACCACTTGTTTCATTCTCTATCAATTTACTTAACGTTTCTTTAGTTGCATTTAAATCTGCTTGTACTACCTCAACATAATTACGAACACCATCTATAAGCGATTTCACTAACTGGATAGAAAACTCGAGGTAGCCTTTATTTATGGCATCGGTGTCTTCTTGAGGATCGGTTACCTGTCTTAAGCGGTTCCCATTTAAATGGAACCTCGTCAGTTGATAGTGCTGCAAGGTTAGCGCGTCTTGACGTTCGATAGGATCGACTACATTACTCAAACGCTTATTTTCGACATTAAACTTATCGTCCGTAATGGAGAATTGTGTTTTTAGCAGTTTATGGAATTGAGCGTGAACATGAGAACGTCCAAACTTGTCCATCGTTGCGCGAACTATAGTTGACTAAAAAAGTTTTCGGAGGGTTTCTCAATATATCCATCTTCGTATAGTTCTTCCACGACTGATATGATATCATTGACAAGCCCAGCATTACCGGCCATTTTTTCCGCCCATAAGACTTCCAAATCTTGAATCAATTCATGCACGTTGTTCCAGTATTTGTATTCAACCGGTCGCCCAATTTCTTTGAATACAGTTACTCCCCCCCATTTTTTTCTCCTTCACCTCCGCCTTCTCCAGTAAGGGTTTAATTATCCCTGTATATTATGTGGTGTACCTTTCAATTGTTCATCCAAGCTGCATTAGTTGCAATTAAGATTTGTGTATAGTTCGCCTCGTCTTCGCTAGTTATTAGACGTTTATCTGGTTCATTCATTATATTATTAGATCATAGAGACCGCTCTTACCATTATACCGAACCCCCTTAATAACCAAATCCTTTCCGTCTATCTTTACCGGTGTCTTGCCAATTGCCCACTTATCGCTTGAAATGTCGTAAAGGACTCCATAAGTGGTATCAATTGCATTAGATGCATCGATCAGCATGCGCTCTATGTATATCCGTGGTAATGGATCATATTATACCAGAAATTCTCTCGATGCAGCAGTATTGAGTACCTTAGAATCGGTCGTAGTCGCTACATGTTCTTCTTCTTCTTCTTCTTCTTCTTCCACTTGGGGTGTAATTTCTCCAATCACACTAGTCTCGAGGAATGATGGTGTCTCTTGCCACAGAGGATTTCTTTGAAAATACGGAAGTTGTGCGAATTGTCTAACATAATTACTACTACTACTAAAAGAAGATGATCTTCGTTTGTTACTTCCTCGCAAGTGATAAGGTATTGATGGCGTGGTACTATACTGTTGAATTGGTGATCTTTTGTTTTTGATAGGGGACGAATGACGTTTTCGTGACGGTTTCACGAATACCTCCTCCTCCGGCTCCGTCTTTCGTTCGATCTTTAGTAGCGGTTCAATTTTCTTTTCGATTTTTGTAAGTGGTTCAATGAGTGGTTTGTAAGCTTTAATGAAATCTGTCTCTTTAGTAAATCGATCCTTCTTAAGATGATCATATTTTTGCTGTATAGCTTTACGAACTTGAATTATACGTTTCATCGACGCTAATCTCTTGTTATCCATCGCGGCAGATCAACAATAAAATAGATAAACAGGTCTAACAGGTAAATAAACAGCTCTGCTTAAAACATGTCTGTTTAAAACAGGTCTGTTATTTATGCTGTTTGATCCCAAATGATATTATAACGACACCGCTAGGGTATTCTATTCTGATCGAAGCCTTTCCTAAAACGACCGTTTTGTACTTCAGCGTCCTTATTTATTTCCATGAATCCGTATCGATTTCGCCAAGTCTCTGAGCACATGTCACAAAACAATTGCATGCTTACTATTGGGGCGACATGGTCTTCATATATGTGACGCAAATTCAAATCATCCTGTTCGAAAAGCACTATCAAATTGGCGTTGTCTAATCAACTGTTTGGGAATTTTAGTATAGGTTTGACCCAAGTAGAAGCAGTCAATGTTATTGTGACGACCCATTGAAAAGTACGGTCTAATATGATTCTGTTTCTCGCAAGCGATGTCGTCAAAGATAAACACTGAATTGGGTTTTGCCACGCTCGGTTCCATAATATCAGCATTATCGCTGAAGCAATAATAACCAGTATCTTTCATCGGATCTAGAATTTCACCCAAGAGTCGATATTCTTCCTGATTCAACGATTTCGAATAGACATACGCGTGTTTGAAACGAAGACCGTTTGGTTCAGTTAGGAGACTGAGCATGGTGTTTGTCTTCCCACAATTGGAAGGACCACAAATTATAGCGCGTACGCTGTTTGGAAGTAACTTCCCATGCCGTTGTATCTCCCTATTTCCAGCTCGGGTCAAATCATCGAGATTTGCAATGGGTAGTTTTTGAGTTTGAACCACTACTCTCATGTTGCTGTTGTTGTTAGTGAGCGTCAATTAAAACTGCACAACTTGTCAATATAATTCTTTATTTATACACCTAATATTACAAGAAATTGTAATTATATTACAGTTTCTTCACTTCTCCTGTCAGAGGATTGCATTGCACCATGGCATCGTGTAGTATGAGGCAATAGGCAACGATGCCGGCTTCAAACGCCTCTAAAGCTTCCATTTCAAGTTTTACATCTACCGTCGAGTGTTTCAGCGATTCATTTTGTTTTGAACAGTCCGTTACGAATATTGGACATGTCTTGAATTGCGAATAGTCAAACAATGCATCCTGATGTTCATGAGTGCTGTTGGTATAATAGTCTCTTCGAAAATTTAAATAGTTTTGGTAGGCCGTTATGTACTTGTTGACATTGAAATCCAGATGCATCGCTTCGTATGGGTAACTTTCTGAATTGAGGTGTGACTTTAGATTTCCGAATATTCACATTATCGAAATCTGCCGCTCTTTCCGTCGTTGAAAACTTTTTCCCCTTTTGAAAAGCCACAATTACCCATCGAGGCTTCTCTAATTGAGTGGAAGTTTTAATTGGCCATATATCCGACAGTGTTTGCTTTAAAGCTGGCAATTCGTATAGTTCCCATTGACGAAATGGAATTGTAATGGTTGTATTTTTATTGATTTGTTGGAACAGAGTTAGTTTGGCACTGTCGCTTAGCATCACATGCGGAATCTTCCATTGAATTTTGTTTAGGATTATTTTAGCATCGTTTGCGGTGCCCTTATAGCAATCAGCATCGCTTCTGGAGCGTATTAAGACCAACTCCTGTCGCATATTCACGATAACTTGTCGATAATATTCCATACTTCCGAATATGTGTTTTAGAGGTATACAGACAGCAAAATGTTTTTCTTTGTTGCTTTTAGCGTGTTTTACTTGTAACGGCTCCTCGTTTTTCGACGACCATCCCAAATGCTGTAGACCTTTGCTCTCATTCGATGTGTACCATACATATCCTTTGAGTGCGGATGTTATACCGGGATTTCTGCATACATCCACTTTCTGTCCTCCTAATTCTTAGCGAATTTCTTCGAAAAGGAACGATGCAAAATTGTTTGTTAGGTAACATGTTTTCACACCGCCCCCTTCTTCTGGTGAACTCCATTCAATTTTGCCTTCTATGTACAAGAAACTATCATAAGTAGCGGTGACCTGATCTTGACTCTGTATTAATATACGGATCTCATCAAACAATCCGTAATTAGAAGAACCGTACGGAAGGTATGTATGAATATCTGACTTGGCAATGGTCTCATCAAAACGTGCGCTTTGAAAGATGTTTAACGATTCTGCCATTTCTATGCGGTTTTAAACCTATAGATTCCAAGAAGTACTTTTCGCCAGACCTTAATTCGCCAGCACGCTCCGTGTTCGAATAAAGCAATGTATGCTCACGTCCTTTATTTATAGCATCATTGAGGAAAGATGGAAGCGGACCTTGGTTAATTCTTAAGCCCATATTCTTTTAATTCTAGTCGTACTGTAAATGGTTCGTTATCCCCGAAATCGAATAATTCACCCTTTTGATTCGTTAATTTAATTGAAACTTTACGGATAGTGTTGGTGTTGGCTTCCAAATATTGAGGATTGCTAGGAATTTTGTCTAAACGATAGCCTGGTGGGACGGACACGTCTATTTCATACAGCACCTTCGCGGCATTCCCGTTTCTATACGAGCCTTTGACAATATTACACTCAATGTGTATATTTGTATGTTTAATTATTTGCATATCTAATACAGAGATATGTAAAACGTTAGCTTCTAATATCAGCGGTTCAAAACCTAGCATACGTCCAATGGAATCCTTTTGGGTAAAATCTATGGCAAATTCACAGCTAAGCTCGCACTTGAGCGTGTTATTATTTGCCCTTAAACTAAAGAGACTTGTAGGAATGTGCGGTTTTATATAGATGCTCAGTTCTTCCAACTCAATAGCGTTGAGTTCTGTCGCTTTTATATAATAAAATTTATCGTTTCCAGAGTGTATATTCCTTATGCTATTACAACCGTAAAATCCGACTACACCGATTACGTAGGTTTTTTCGAAATTAAGTTCGATCGGAGGATAAAAGTTATTACTGGCAGTATTACCAACACCCTCTACACTGAAGGTGATTGACATGGTGACTATACGTCTCCAACTACTGAATATGCTATTTATATAGAAACTTGAAACAGAGATGTCCACAATTTGTGGTACCGAATTGTTGCTCTTGAGAGTAATTATAGTATACTTTGCAATCGCGAAAGTAGTCCAGAACTTCTCTCGGTGGTGGAATATCTCCTAAACTATCATAGTACCATACGCTCCCATCATGTTTTTGTAACAAACCCAATGAATACCACGTCCCTTTTGGTTATCTAAATTAATAATACCAGCCTCGTTATTCCATGGTGATTTGGGCATATTATCTCTCATAAACACATCCCTAAAGCATGGTACATCCTTTGCGTACTTTCTTAGCTCTACATCAGTTAACGGTCTTTCGATAATTTTTAAAGTTTTTTTTGTTTCAAAATATTGCACTGCCGTTTGTCTTTCCCACAGCGATGGCCTCCATTGTACGATTATGGCGTTAAGTTTTTGCAATACCCGCTGCCCCTCCGGCTAAAGCGCCAACGGCGGATAATCCCACAAATAATGGTATAAGAAATGGTAAAAATCCACCCTCTTTAGGAAGGGGAATTACTCTGGGAACGCTTACCACCTAAGCTTTTCACAGCCAATTTTGCTTCTGTAGAAGCTGATTTTATAGCCTTTACAGTACTAGGACTGTTTTTCATTTTCTTGGTAATTATTATACGTAATTTCAATAGACTGCTACGTGCTCGTTTGGTTCTGCTAACACCCATTCCTAACTTTCTTTTTGCCCTCATACCTGCTACAGCTAGAGCGGCTGTTCGTTCACCTAACTTGGTGTCGGATGCCTTAACACGATCCCAAGCTTTTCTTTCCAAAATATGATCCTCTCTCGATGTCTACTAGCCTAGGCTTTATTATCCCTATAACTGGTATCGTGAGCTTTGCAATGAGCGTCTAGGAGGTTAATACCAGGATCACCACGTTGTAGCCTTTTATCTAATTTAGTTCCGGGACCACAATACTGATACCCGGGAATATGGAGCTCAATGGGTAGCTTATTAATGAAATTATTAACCAGACCACCCCCACGTGCACTTCTACGCTTCACAATTAACATTCGTTTGCATGGAAGCAAGAATTGCTGTATTTATAGGTAACGATCAATGCTACCATCAAAAAACAAACAGATGTTTTACCAATATTTTATTTATTCATACATATGATACAGTAAATAGCTAGGTCGGTCATAATACAAACTGTATTATGAGAATTTATATCGTACTTGTAATTCAACACATTTTCAATGTCGCGATAAATGTTATCGTTGTTGGTTGCATCATCGCCATACTCCATCTTACGAAAGTGGCGGTAGTTGTTGAATTGTTCGGTGAGGTTTTGAAAGAAACAGGGAAGACCGTATGATTCCAGTAATTCCAACCGATAGTTGATTATATCCTTCAAGTTGAAAAGCTCTTCAGTGTCGTTCTTGTTCACCGTACAGGAACGACCGTGGTTTTGCCGAATTGTTACGCTTTTTAATAGTCTTTCTGATGAGGATGATGATGATGCACCTTTCACTACTTCCCAATTATAACAAATAGTAAAATTGCTACCAAGCAGTTCCGATCTTTGCTCGTATTCAATGTCCGTCTCCTCGTTGATATTTAACCAATCAATCTGGTTCTCAGTTTCTTGTGAAGAAAAAAACTTCATTTCTAGATATGTTTGCCACTTGAGTAGCATCTTCCAATTTTCTCTTTTCATAACGAGGAGCCCGTCTGCACATACGATTCGTATAATTTCAACATATTTTTTTGATGAATTGACCTCAAATAAATCATATGATCTACAATCAATTAAACGTTCATCGGTCTGCTGTGGTAGAACTATTCCCATCATTATAACACCAACACGAACATGTGAAGAAGTTATTACAGCTATTCTTGCTATCCATGTAGAACCTTTTCAAATTCATTCGAGTGGACCTGCGTTGACGACAACTGATGAATTTATAACCGTAAATATATATTTTATTATTATTATATACCGTTTTCCCCACCTCATAACATTATTATGATGATAGAGGGGAGAATAGTTCTTGGAATCCATCATGATACATATCAACACGATGTTACTCTTGTAGTACGGGTGATAAAATGCATTCCAATTGTTTTATTTTACGGCGAAACGTAATACATCCAGCGCTATACTTTCCCACAAACCTCTTCTTGCATTACGATAAGCAAAGGCCCACACTACCATATTATACACTACATTTTTAGTCTCATCAACTCTCTTCATTATGATGTACCTACTCTTCATTTAATCAAGAAATAAAAAGACATTTTTTGCAATAGAAAATATATAATTTATTTCCAAACAGTTATACGTAGATACATATTATTTTTTACAGAAATGTTAAATTAGTTGTCTTTCCTACAGTTCCGGCGCTGGTGATGTACACGTGTACGTATCCGTGTCCGTGCAGATGTCGCTGTCGGTGTCTGTGTCTGTATCTATGTCTGTGTCTGAGCCTCTCCCTCTCAGTCTCCCTCTCCCTCTCCCTCTCCCTCTCCCTCTCCCTCTCCCTCTCCTCTCCCCTCCCTCTCCCTCCCTCTCTCCCTCTCCTCCCTCTCCCTCTCCCTCTCCCTCTCCCTCTCCCTCTCCCTCCCCTCTCCCTCTCCCTCTCCTCCCTCTCCCTCTCCCTCTCCCTCTCCCTCTCCCTCCCTCTCCCCTCTCCCTCTCCCTCTCCCTCTCCCTCCCCTCTCCTCTCCCCTCCCTCTCCCTCTCCTCTCCCTCTCCTCTCCTCTCCCTCCCCCTCCCTCCTCCCCTCCCCTCCTCCCCCTCCCTCTCCCTCTCCCTCTCCTCTCCCCCTCCCCTCCCTCTCCCCTCCCCTCTCCCCTCCTCTCCCTCTCCCTCCCTCTCCTCTCCCTCTCCTCTCCCCTCCCTCCCTCTCCCCTCCCTCTCCCTCTCCCTCTCCCTCCCCTCCCTCTCCCTCTCCTCCCTCTCCCTCCCTCCCTCTCCCTCTCCCTCTCCCTCTCCCTCTCCCTCTCCTCTCCCTCTCCTCTCCTCTCCCTCCCTCTCCCTCTCCCTCTCCTCTCCCTCTCCCTCTCCCTCTCCCTCTCCCCCTCCCCTCCCTCTCCCTCTCCCTCTCCCTCCTCCCTCTCCCTCTCCTCCCCTCCCTCTTCTCCCCTCTCCCTCCCCTCTCCCTCTCCCTCTCTCCCTCTCCCTCTCCCCTCCCTCTCCTCCCCTCTCCCTCTCCCTCTCCCTCTCCCTCTCCCCTCCCTCTCCCTCTCCTCCCTCCCTCCCTCTCCCTCTCCCTCTCCTCTCCTCTCCCCCCTCTCCCTCTCCCTCCTCCCCTCTCCCCTCCCTCTCCCTCCCTCTCCCCTCTCCCTCCTCTCCCTCCCCTCCCTCTCCCCTCCCTCTCCTCTCCTCTCCTCTCCCTCTCCTCTCCCTCTCCTCTCCCTCCCTCCCTCCCTCCCTCCTCTCCTCTCCTCTCCCTCCTCCTCCCTCTCCCTCCCCTCTCCTCTCCCTCTCCTCTCCCTCTCCCTCTCCCTCTCCTCTCCCTCTCCTCTCCCTCTCCCTCTCCCTCTCCCTCTCCTCTCCTCTCCCTCTCCCTCTCCCTCTCCTCTCCTCTCTCCCCTCTCCCTCCCTCTCCCTCTCTCCCTCTCCCTCTCCCTCTCCCTCTCCTCTCCTCTCCCTCTCCCTCCCTCTCCCCTCCCTCTCCCTCTCCCTCTCCTCTCCCTCTCCCTCTCCCTCTCCCTCTCCCTCTCCCTCTCCTCTCCCTCTCCCTCTCTCCCCTCTCCCTCTCCCTCCCTCTCCTCTCTCTCCCCTCCTCTCCTCTCCCTCTCCCTCTCTCCCCTCTCTCCCTCTCTCTCCCTCTCTCCCTCTCCCTCTCCCTCTCCTCTCTCCTCTCCTCCTCTCCCTCCCTCTCTCCCTCTCTCCTCTCCCTCTCCCTCTCCTCTCTCTCTCTCTCTCCTCTCTCCTCTCCTCTCTCCCTCTCCCCTCCTCTCCTCTCCCTCTCCCTCTCCCTCTCCTCTCCCTCTCTCTCCCTCTCCCCTCTCCCTCTCTCTCCTCTCCTCTCCCTCTCCCCTCTCCTCTCCTCTCTCCCTCTCCCCTCTCCCTCTCCCTCTCCCTCTCCCCTCTCCTCTCCCTCTCTCCCTCTCCTCTCCCTCTCCCTCTCCCTCTCCCTCTCTCTCTCCCTCTCCCTCTCCTCTCCTCCCTCTCCCTCTCCCTCTCCCTCTCCCTCTCCTCTCCCTCTCCTCTCCCTCTCCCTCTCCCCTCTCCTCTCCCTCTCTCTCCCTCTCCCTCTTTCCCCTCTCCTCTCCCTCTCCTCTCCTCTCCTCTCCTCTCCCTCTCCCTTCTCTCCTCTCCCTCTCCCTCTCCCTCTCCCTCTCTCTCCTCTCCCTCTCCTCTCTCTCCTCCCTCTCCTCTCCCTCTCCCTCTCCCCCTCTCCCTCTCCCTCTCCCTCTCCCTCTCCCTCCCCCTCCCTCCCTCTCCTCTCCCTCTCCCTCCCCCTCCTCTCCTCTCCTCTTCCGGCTCTTCACCTTCTTCCATATGAGTCATTCAATTTTCTTTACCTTCACACCTCTTTAAAATCTCCTTCTATATCTTAAACAATTCCTCTCACATTATACCTCTCTATATCTTAAACCTTTGCGATGGCCTCTCCCCCTAAAAACATCCACTCTTAACACTCCTCTCCTCACCCAGTTATCTGCACTAATCCTCTAGAACCCTCTCCTCACTATACAATGGTCGTCGTCATATTGTTCCCACTTAAGCCCTCCTAAAAACAGATTTTAAAATTCTTCTCTAAACTTCATGACTTCGTCCTCTCTTTACGTCCAGTTAAAAATCTACAATTCTCAAATCAGTTTAACAAATCTTACATTCCCCATCCCTCTCTTCTATCCCTCCCTTACTAATTCTTACTCTAACTTTAAGACCATGAGGAAGACTCTTACCAAAGAATTGGACACTCTGAAAAGCCATACCATGGAAATGTGTAATCGAATCTTAAATATACAGTTACTTATGCCTGGACCCTATAACTCCGGTTGAGTAAGAATTTTATAAATTTTTTCTCACTCTACTAACGACTGAAAAACTAACGATTACAAATTCTTCTCCAAAATATCCCAATATCTCCCTCTGCCTCTCTGCTCCTTTCCCTCATGAATGACACAATTACATATTTCAACTTGTTATTCGCATATCGTATCCTTTAAACCTCGACTAGTCTTCTCTCCAATGTACATCTCTACTACCTCTTTCCTCTCTTCTCTCCTTCTCTCTCTCCTGCTAACCCAAACTAATTCTCAGTTGTTGCAAATGGTGCCAACGTTTAAATAATCCTTTGGTTATCAAACTTCTCACAAAATCCCTCACTTAATAACCACTGAAAACGTCTGCTTTACCTCTCACTGCTCTGCATCCTTCTAGACCCAAACTTCTACAGAATCTCCTCCAATATCTTCAATTGTCCTTCCAATTTAATACTAGGAAAATCACTTCTGCTTCTACCAGTCACATATAGATATCTTTTATATCCACCATTTTCTTCCTAAATTAAATCCAGTAGTATCCAATAACCATCTTCACTTGTTCAACATAAAACTCTGCCTTACCAATGCTCACTCTAGCTAACTCCCTTTTCGAATAAAGCTTGTCTAATTATATTTTCCCTTCTCATTATTTCTTCTCCTTACCTCTCTCCTCTTTTTCTCTCCTCCCTTCTGCTTTCCCCTTTAACTTTTTTCTTCTCTCCTTTCCCTTCCCCTTTTCTTTTCCTCCTTTCCTCCCTTCTTCCTCCCAAAATTCCTTCTCCTTTTTCCCCCCTTTTTTTTTCTCTTTTCTTTTTTTCCCCCTTTTCCTTCTCCTCTCCCCTTTTTTTCTTTTTTTCTTCTTCCCGTCCCCTTAAAAACTTTCCTCTTTTTTTCTCCTTTTTTCTCTTTTCCTTCTTTTTTCTCCCTTTTCCCCCTTTTCTTCTTTTTCCTCTTTCCCTTTGGCTTTTTCCTTTTCCGCTCTTAACTTCTTTTTTCCTTCCCTTTACCAATCCCAGTTAAGCATCCTTGAAAGAAATAGACCCAAACTTCTACAGAATCTCGCTCCAATATCTTTCAATTGTCCTTCCAAATTTTAATACTAGGAAAATCAATTCTGCTTCTACCAGTCACAAATATAGATATCTTTTATATCCACCATTTATTTTGTAAATTAAATCAAGTAGTATACAATAACATAATTTCACTGTAAGAATGGTAAAAAAAACATAAAATTTTAGGCTATACCAAAAAAATGCTAATTATAGGTAACGTAATTTTTTCGAATAAAGCTTGTCTAATTATAATTTTCACAAAATTACAACAAAGGTTATATATTTTGTCTTCTAATTACATTTTTTTTCCTGCATGTGGAGTAAATATTCTCTGATAACCATAATATGCATGTTGCCAAAGTTAATACGTTTAAAATATAAATGCAGTTAACATAACTACCAGTTAAATCCTTAACGGCACCTTAAAAAAAATGATAAACAAATAATTATCCAAATAGCCTTTACCTCACCTAATGCTGGTCCAAATCCTAAACAAAATATACCATTAACTGTCATCTGTATGCCTTCAGCAGAAGCCAATTGTTTTCTGGGCACATTATCTGCAATAATGACGTTGCAATAAACTGTTTTCATACCCCTGACAGCTCCCCAGTAAATTGAGACCATAATAATTGTTGTACTCGACATAGACATCAACGCTAAATATTTCTCATTACAATCATTTAGAGTGAAAATTTCAGTTACTTACCAAGACGTCCAACAACAATTAAAAAACAACTTAATCCATACATAAATTTTGATGATAGCTTAAAATAGTCTCCAATAAATGGTATTGTGAATGTCATAAACAAGTTAGAAATGTAAGAAACCGAAAGAAATGTAGCAATTTGATTATCTCCAAACTTTAAATCAGACAATACTAGTGGACATAAATAACTAAAGTTTAAATCAGAAAAGACTGAAAACATTAATCCAACAATTATGATGCTAAGTTTTCCATTTTTCAACAAAGACAAATCATAATAACTCAATAAACGTGTTAATTTACTACGATTGCCTTGTATTGCCGGAATGCCATCTAACTTGCTATTTTTGTTTTCCTCCTCCAAAATATGGATCTCGGAATCTAACCAATAAAATATAAAAGAGGTCTTAATAAGATTTAGATGTCACCTAATGCTGTAAAACTTAAGCTTTCAGATGGGATCGGTTTCATGTACCAATCTACTGGCCGCAACAGTAAGCAGGCACAGATTGTATGGAGACAGCCCCCACCAATTAATAAAACAGCATTAGCTGAACCGTAAGATGATAACAAAGTGGTAACAATAAAAGGATAGATGATAGACCCAAAAGATCTTAGTGCTATTCCTATTCCCATGACTTTAATTCTTCTTTTAACAAAGTATATATTTAGAGCTATACCGGCGGTTGGTCGTACTATTCCCACTCCCAAGGCTGCAAAAATTAATAGTATATTCATGTTAGAATAATGTTATTGAAGTACCAGTTATAATTCCATACGAAATTAGGAAATGTGTGAAAGTTGTTGCAAATGTCAATGATATTATTCCAGTGCTAAATAAGATAGCTCCTCCAAGTGACGTTTTACGTAGGCCAAACCGTTTGATCAGAGGTCCTATTGTTATTCCTTGCAACATTGCGACAGCAAGATAAGTACCTACTATGGACGTCACGCTTGTTCCAGAGAAACCTATAAGTTTAAACGTATCCTTAAAAAGAAACCCAAAATTTTGGATAACCGGAACAATTATAATCTGAAATAAGTAAACATAAGAAGTATGTAGGGTATCCCATTTTCGCACTTTGGTATTTCCTTATTTTTAAAGACAGAGGATGCGGTTCTCCAAATGTATTACTTCTTTTAATACTAAATATGGTTACAACGGAATTTTCATGACCTTTCTTTCTGAGATACAGGGTAGAATTGAAAAGTATCACTTTTAAGGCAGCCCTCGTATCTCAGTTATCTTTAAACTTATCGAAAAGTTAAAATATATTCCTACAGAATCTTTTTCGTGGAAAAAGCTTTGCGGGTTTGTCAGTTTTTGATTATTAGTAAAATATTTTTGTTGTTTTGGTGTTTCTATTTTACTATATTCTGTATTTAATTTATTGTTTTATAATAAGGGCAGTTTACGAAAATAATAAAAATTATGATCTAATGAAAATAAAAGCTTCGGAATTATATTTACAAAGATATATTTATTTTGAGCGCTATGGTTAGAAGAATATCTTAGGAGTTCTTTTGTTAATATTAGATATCAGAGAATGGACCTTTCCCAGACTTAAATGAAATTTACTAGAACACGGATCATTTTCCAAGCCCCGTCCTAAGTCACACACCAAACAAGATACAAAGACAACAGAGATAAACGTATTGGGTTATGAAGAAGCCACGTTTCACCTGCACGCAAGAAAGCAAGTCTGATCAAGTAATCACCCCTATAAATTCCACATAGTTCAACATTTACCCCCCGGCGATGCGGAGGACCGAATGTTGTTTTACCAATAGTATTTACAACAAATACATATTGATGAATCCTTTGGCAAACTCGTTATCTGGTCCGATGAATCTTATTTTTCAAGGGCACAACAAGGATGTTTTGGAGTGGGCTCTCGTGTTTCATTTTTGGAAGAATTCTACAGAATTTGTGAAGGAGGTTTTAGTGCGCTTCGGTACCGAAAAATCCCTGAGGAAGTTTTCCTAGAACTGATGGAAAATTTTCCATTGGCCCTTTAATAACATTCTTCAAAGATTGATTGGTACCTACGGACCTGTAAGATGTCCCCCTCGATCTCCGGATCTTTGAATTTTGGATTTTTTTCTTGTGGAGTTTCATGCAACATAAAATCTATAAACACAATATCAGATTGTAGCAGAAGTTTCTTGCGGTAGTCGATTTAACTTTCCGAAATTTGTAAAGAAGGTCTATGATTATTTTTAAGGCTATTAAATGTATAACGAAAATGTGCCAATTTTGCACAAGGGAAAATGGTCGTTATTTTGAAAATCCCCTTTAAACAATTCTTTTTTGAATATTCTGTTTCTCGTTTGTTTTCTGTAAGTTGAGTTTTAAGTAGAATAGGTAATTATTGTTTCGCTTAGAGTAAAATTCATAATTTTATCATAATAACGCTAAATTCCTGTAATAAATAATTAAGAAGCGAGAAATTTTTTAAATAAGTTTGACAGTCTAATAAAACAATAATTACTTACTTGGATTTTGTTTTTAATAAATTTTAGTTTTAGACTACCACCAACTAATTGGACAAATGAAAATTTTAGTATATCTTAAATTCTAAGTTTGTTTTTAAAAATAATTTTATAGAATTAAATATTTTTGGAAAACCCACATTATGCTTAATAAATATAAGAAACCAAATATATAGGGAGTTTCATTTAAAAAATAACATATGTTTGCTTCATAATTAAAAAACGGAAGGTGTTAGAAAAAAACTGACTACGCCAATGGATTCTACGAAAAGAAATTGTGTAGGAATACGCTTTGACTTTTGCGATAAGTTTAAACATAACTGAGATACGAGAGATGCCTCAAAAGAGGTAGTATTCAATCCTACTGTGTATCTCAGAAACCAAAAAGGCTATGAGAATTCCGCCGTGGGAATCTTTAATTTCAGAAAAAAGTAGCAAACTGTCGCGAAAACCGCAACCCTCCATCTTCAAAAATAAGGGAGATGCAACGGTGCAAAAGTATCGGAAATGAGATACCCTGTACATGAAAAAAAAACATTGTTAATAAATTGTGGCGAAGTATTGCATGCTTATTAGCATTCTTAAGAAAAGAACTTGTCAAATATTTTAATCATTTTGGACTTTTTGCGTCGAAATTATTCATAGTTAGATATTCAAGTTTCTCATGCACATTAAATATGCCGAATACTCAAAAAAATACCTACACCATTGATTTTTTAAATCTTTATCGCTTCTGCTCCTTTTTAAATCTTATTTACATATAAAATGAATAGATTTTGTAACAAGAAGAACGGGACCAACCGAACCTTTTGAACTGAATATTTTGTTTAATCCGGTCCTAGGTTCAGTTGGTTTGTAATTGCCTCGAGCAGTATGGAGTTCGGGACAGTACAAAAAATTGCTGATTCGGTTCGGGGCACGGTTCGCAAAACGAATCTAACCGTGTAGCTAAGGTTCTGTTTGAATCCACCAGAAACATTAATTAAAGTGGCTCACAATGATTTTTTTTCAAAATAGGCCAGTTTTCAATCAATATGAATGTTTCAAATTTAGCAAATTTATCTTGAACATTCCAAATAAAAAATCATTGTTAACCCTTATCCATGCAAGCGGGGTCCATTGAACACCTTGTTAAAAATAATTAACTACGCAATTTCATTAGCATGACTTCATTCTTCCTACAATAATATTTAGTTTAGGTTACCACAACAGCTTTGAAAATATTTGAAATTTTACAAATAAGTTACGTAACCGGGCAATGGGGATGCAACGAACCCCTGCCTATTTTTAATATAATCTCTGCGATCCAGAGTGTAAAACTGGTGGATTCATTTGGATTTTATTTTTTGGAACTTTATCTTAATATAAGCCCTATTTATACTAAATTCTGAAAATAGCTTACAATTTTTTTATAGATGCGTAAAAACAAGTGTTCAGAAGTAAAGGATGCTAGAAAGTAATATTTAACAGGTGAGTACGAAAATCGGGCATTTTACGATGGTTAATAGATAAGCGAGACTCATGTCTATGCTGTATTCGCAAAAAAAAAAATATACGCCATATACTTACATGAATTACAACGTATGCCAACAATATTACCCATCCCCAGCCCCCATCAGGGGGAATTAAATTTTGATAATCTGTCATCTTTCGAATTTTTCAGGTCCAACTTAATTATGGGTTAGTAAATAAGTCCGTATGCTAAAAAAAAGCTCTTATGCAATATCAAATTAGCACATTTCAAAATTATCATTGTAAATCTCTTAACTAAAATAGCTACTAGTAAAAGAAATGTATGCGCTGAGTGATATTTTGTTTCTCGAAAGCGAAACCTGCCCAACGTCTCAAACTGGAAAATGTCTCACTACTCATATCAAGTATGTAAACATAGACACCGACAAGGACGGACACGGATACGGAAACGCCCACGAACACAGACACGGACACGGACAAGGACACGGACACGGACACGGACACGAACACGGACACGGACAAGGACACGGACACGGACACGGACACGGTCACGGACACAGGCACACGCACACCACGCGCACGCGCACGCGCACGCACACGCACACGCACACGCACACGCACACGCACACGCACACGCACACGCAGACGCAGACGCAGACGCCGACGCGGACGCGGACGCACACGCAGACGCGGACGCAGGCGCAGACGCAGGCGCAGACGCAGACGCGCAGACGCAGACGCAGAACACAAAAGACACTTACGTTTACTCTCTCCTACTAAATCAGTAATTGCTGAACATGCCTAAACACACTGCATAATACAAACCTTGAAGACACAAGAATTGGTACGATAGTGATTGGTACATAGGGAAGATCCGAGAAGCTATTAAAATTCTGAAACAGCCCAACAACTTGAACAGTGTTAATGGATATGAACTGTCCGATACCTGGGTACCTATTTTCAAGAATTGAACGTTGTACAGCCCAAAACAGTGATTTAATTTTAATTATCTAACTATCCTATTAATATTGGTCGCTTAGATATTACGTCTGACGAAGGACACAGATTCGGTCTGAAAGCTTGGAAATCATAAATAAATAATTCACGCCATTTTTTTCCAAATAAAGCGTTATTTAAAATACCATTTATTTTTAATAATTATGTGCTAATTGTACTATACATTTTAAATTTGATGTTTAATAATATGAGTTAATAAATGTTTATTACGATTAAGTTGAAGATTATTAAATTGAATTGCTTATGTTATTATGAGGAAAGTAATTTATTGTTTTGTCATTGGCGGTAAATTGAAGCTTATAAATCATAGAAAACGGCCGATAGTGCAAAAAATGTTAATCCCTTAATTTTGATTTCGTTTTTTACAGATCCGCCGAGCCCTGGGGCAAAGTAGAGCCATTGGCCCCCTACATACCAGATACCCAATAACGCAATTTGCCCTCCTCATGGCATAATTCCTTTATAGTTGATAGGTATGTCATAATTTTAAATTATAACTAATTAATTACTATGGTATGAGGAACTATGGTACCTAGACATTTATGTAACAAACGTTAACAGAACATTTATAACACTCATTCGCAATATATACTAACCTACAATTAGTAAGAGAATCAGAGTACAGATTGTAAAAATGCAAATGACCACCATTTTGTTGACGATATGGTGAGAGAAAAAAAATTTTCTCTTTATTCTTTGTCGACTCCTTTCCCAGGATACGGATTCCGGAGATTTTGCCCCTACTGTACTCTACTACGGGTTAATATTTGGTTAGGTTTTCAACATGGGCAAGTTTAAAAGGCACGAGAGAGATTTTTCAGAAAACTTTAAGTTGAGACGGTTGCGCGAGTTTTCAAAAGAGAATGTACATAACGATATATGTGCTAATTTATGTTGTAACAGTTGTACTGCACTTAAAAACAAAATGTTTACTGCCGGAATCAATTTTTCGTGTACAACATTAAAACTTTAAAAGTATGTAGTTAGAAATTATTGTGAGATTTTACCAAAAATGTAAATCGAGTGTTTAAACAGATTTGAGATAAACAGAAACCGTTGTGTTACAACAAGGTATTGTGTATAAAACCCGCGCGATGGATAGATCAATTTTTAAAATGACCCTTTATAACTAAGTAATGATTTTGAATATTGTAATTAAATAACCATTAATACTGGTCTAAATATGTGTGTGTTTGTTAACGACATTAGAACAATTCAGTTTATAGACAATTAAGAATTTGGACACGAAGAGAGTTAAAATATTAAATTCGACGAATATTTGAAAAAACAATTAGCGAACAAGTTGCCTGATTAGTACAAGCGTTAAAGGGCATAAGTTAACGCGGCATATTTAATTTACCTCCGGCGGTACTAAAGCCGATCGTGCGCGTGTGTACTATCTCAACCATTAACTAAAGAAGTCCTATCTCGTTGATTAGGATCTTATAGAGTACTGGGAAATTTAAGTACAATTTTAGATGTTGTTGAGTAGTGGACGATTGGCGGTCCTATAAGGGTGCTATTGCTAGTGTTTCGAATTTTGATTAGGGCATAATGACAATAAATTATCACCACTACCTGTGTTTGTGCATGTACTTAGTTAAGAGAATAGAAAATAGGAAACACAGTTTCTTTGTGTGCTTTGCTTGATTGTTGCATTCACTGTTTAATTAATTTAGAAAATTTGTTTTAATAGAGTTAGTTATTCAACTTATTCTTTCGTTTGAGCTATAATGGTTCTTACCCAACAAGCTTTCTTAGACCGAAAGCCATAAGTCAGTTTAGGTGTTGCAGATTAACAGTGCTTTCTTAGATTTCTTTGTTTTATGTGTGTGTCAAGTTGCACATACAAAGGATCACAGAGATTTAGTACAGTCAATTTTTCATATTTTTGGGTGTGTTGGCTTCATAATTGTGTTTTTAAAATTAAATTTTAACTACTTATATCGAACCCGCCTGTCTCCATTAAACTTAGCTTGGCAGCTCGCTTACCTTGGTAAGCCTTCACTACGCATTGTACGGTTTGATCGTGTAACAGTGGCTATTTACATTTAAGTTGCAATAATGTAAGTTAGAGACTTTTTAATAGTATATTCAAAAACGAGTTTCATAAGATCAGTCTTGGAGCACGTATGTAAGCTTAAAACGAGTGTCTTTAAAGAATGGTCATATGAAACACGTTTTTTATGCTATTTTTTGTAATTTGTCCTTTCTATGCCATTTTTAAACGAAAATTTTTACTTTACTTGATTTATGGATTTTTGTGGCGGTTGGAATGGAAGATAATTAAGATAATCTTGCATATACGTCCTCTGTAATACGTGAAATTTCCAAAAATACGATCCCGAATTTGGTCACATCAAAGTTTTCCACTGGACGCATCCAGTTTTTGACACAATTTGCAATACGTGTGACATACATAATTGCGGATCAAACTGCCAACCTAAAAATGCTCCGTGAATTAATGGCTACAATGACATCGGAGATGATGACGTTGCGTCTATTAAACAATCAAAATGGAAACAAATTACAAATTAATTAAACATTAAAAATAATTGAATCTAAACATTAACTGAGAAAGTTTGTAATTAAGGTAATTATAAATATGTTTTTGGGTTAAACTAAAGTTTTAGTTAATTTTCTTTAAACATGATACCAACTTGATTTAAAATTGAAAACGTTATATTAGATGAGTATTAAAATTTTGTGAAATAATATGAAATACAAATTGGTTTTCATTATTAAAATTATCAAAAAATTAAGAAAAAAAATAGTATTGACTGTTTCTATTAAAATTATTGGATATGTAACAAATTCATGTGTAAGAAAATTTGCTGTTACGCGTCTTGGAAATACTGCTATTATACACTTACCACGTGTACATGACTGCTGTTCAACACAATTTCCTGTTTATTCATCCCGTATAAAACCAAGCTGACATACAAATCCTGATTGTCAAAATATAAAATTACATGCAACTGGATTTGGATTTTGACAAGCTGGCTCACAAGGACTTTTACAAGTATCTAATTCTTCATTTATTGGGCACTCTATTAAAATTGAATTAATATTAATTAGAAATACCTTTTAATAATTTTAATTACAAGCACTTGCAATTTCTATCAAATACAATAGATATACAATCGGATCGAAATAGACTTTCATTCTTCATTACTATTGTGTTTTAATAATCGTTCCCTACATTATGTGTGAATCTAATTTATACAATATGATTGATCATATCGGTTGTTTACATGATGTTTGGATATATTAATATCACATGTAATTGATAAAGCCATATTTATTACAACGGACACCGCTTTTACACAAGTGATAAGATATTACAGATCCTAACAGTATTGATTCTAACAACAACGTAAATTTAATTTTCAACAAAATTTATGAAACTAATATAAAAAGATGAGTAATGACTAATGAGTAAGCCAATTTTCAAAGTTTCAAACCTTATTTGATCAAAAACTAAATTAACGTGTAAACCTTCTTGACATGAATGAAATGAAACGAATAATTAAGTTTTGTGGTAAACCTTTTATGCCTATACACGGTTTGGTTTATTAATGGAAAGCTTTATAATTACTTCTGATTCGTAATGGGTTTACAGTTTTCCATGATTATTTTGATCTCTACTCAATTATTTTAAGCGTAAATTAATTTAACGATTGTATGATTAATAAGTTAAGTACTGTAAAATCGTCATCTTAATTTGCATTAGAGCAGGCCATGGAAATCTAGGGAGAGTGTGGTAGTTTTGTCGAAAGAACAAAAAGTTACTACCGTCGCTTGACTTATGAAAATAAACTACGTTTCAAATTAAATGCATCACTTAGAAATAATAATGCTATGATTTTGAAATTTTGGCAAAATAATGTTTCAGTATCATATAGAAAACGATGGAAGTTTCAATGAAAAAGAAGAATTCATTATGTACTTTGCACCACTGTTAACATCAATTATCAACAATTTTTATTTATGCATTTTAAGAAATCTAGTCGCTTAGTGTCAATGTTTTGTTGTTTAACTGACACATTTATTCTGAAAAAATGCCCCCAGTAAGACAACAACGAAACTTTGCCCAAGTTTCAGATTTTGACAGGGGTAGAATTTGGTTTTCTTGGTCTGAAGAAGGCATTCAACGACCTCGTCCCAGTGGAAGACCACCACGCTGCACCAATGATCGTGAAGAACGACTTCTTAGGCGGATGGCCACAAGAGATCGGTTTCAGACAACAAGGCCTGTTGCATCACATATCAATGTCAACAATCTAAAGGAGAATTAAGTCTTTTGGCTTACATTCGTATCGTCCGTACCGACAAACCCCAGTTAACTCAAGAGCATAAGATTGCTAGATTGGCATGGTTTCAAGGGCGGCGGGATCGGGGCCTGCAATGGAATAACATCGTCTTCAGCGACGAATCGTGTTTTTGTTTGTGGCGAAACGATGGCCGTCAGAAGGTTTCGAGGAGAACGTTGAAATTTAGAGTTTGTTGAAAGACGACCCACAGGCTTAACACCTGGATCATGGTTTGGGGCGCCATACGTGTTGGTAGAAGATCTACTCTTGTGTTCATTCTAGGCACATTAAGTGCTCAGCGTTACATTGATAATGTTTTGGAGCCAGTGGTAGTACCGTTAATGCAGACGTTGCCAAATGGTATTTTGCAACAAGATAATGCTAGACCACATACAGCACATGTTACAAGAAGGTTTCTGGATTAAGTGCAGCTACCAGTATTGCCGTGGCCTGCGCGATCGCCAGATCTTTCGCCTATTGAACATGTATGGGGCATGATGGGTCGAAGACTAAGGCAACTACCGAGGCCCCCAAATAACTGGGATGAATTACGACACCATCTCCAAGTAGCCTGGGATAAAATGCCTCAGGAGGATATAGACCATCTCATAGAAAGAAAGCATGTCTCGGAAAGTGAACGCCTGTATTGCTGTGCTTGGTGATGCTACACACCATTAACATTTTCTTGTTAACTGTTAATATTTTGTCTTCAAAATTTCATCATCTTATACGTGTTAATAAAGCATTATTTTACCATACTTGCAAGATCATAGCATTATTATTTCTAAGTGATGCATTTCATTTGAAACGTAGTGTAGTTAGCTATATTCCTAACGTGAAACCAAATCAGCTTTGTTTTCAAATGCCCTTCTTTCAGGTTGTCGTGTCTCTGGAAACCGTTGTTGATACAGTCTTCTTGCGTATGCTTACCACTAGCTCCCAAAACAAAAATCATATCAACCATCTCGGCTTGCGAAAAATTCATTATTTACAATTTTAATTCAAGTTTTAAATCAATTTGCTATAAAATAAACTAATGCATCACACAAATTATAAACTGACAATAAATAATGACGTTTCTGATGATCTCTATTATTTTTATATACCACGCCTCGCCATCATGGCCAACTAACAACAAAACTTGAAAGCCGTATAGCCTTTTACAATAAAAAAATGTTAAATTGTCATTATTTCAAAAACGACAATTTTTTGGAATCTACACTCTTATACAAAGTCACCCTTATTTTTAATGCTAAATAAGATAGAATTAAAAAAATAGGGGGTTTCCATTTAAAAAAAATGACTTTATAGGTTTTTTTGAATCTACTTTTTATTGTCCATTTTTGTTCACCCTGTATGAATGTATTACAAAAATATCAATACAGCCCATTAGAGTAGGTCCCCATTTCCAAGGAAACCAATCATAACTAATTGATAAAGGCTTCGTTTAGAAAAGATTTCCACCTATGTTTTGGCCTGCAAATGGCATTTTTGACAAACAATTTGAAATATGTCAAAAACGGTTAGACTTAGGTGTAGGACATTATACATAAAATGTGTCTAAAATGGTATGTAGAATCTAAATATGTAATAATATATAGGGTTTTCTATTTTAAAAAAAATTTGAAATTACTTCTAAGCTTTTATGATCTACCCTGTATAATTAAAAATATTTTTGGAATATGCACCAGAACACATCTTACAACTTTTGTATTTAATTTTTTTTTGTATCTCTTTAAATAAAGGAGATATGGGACTTTGTCACACTAATGCGCCACCCTGCATATATGTATAGTGTTGGTAATTAAAATTATTAAAAGATATTTCTACTTAATATAAAATTAACATTAATTCCAAATAAATGAAGAATTAAATACTTGTAAAAGTCCTTGTGAGTCAAGTTGTCCAAATCCAAATCTCATTCCATGTTATTTTATATTTTGTCAATCATGATGTGTATGTGTCAGCTTGGTTTTGTACGAGATGAATCAACAGGAAATTGCGTTGAACAGCAGCCATGTTCACGTGGTAAGTGTATAATAACAGTATTTCAAAGATGCGTAACAGCGAATTTTCGTTACACATGAATTTGTTACATATCCAATTATTTTTACAGACAGTCAATGCCATTTTTTTTTTAATTTTTTAATAATTTTATTGATTAAAACCATTTGTATTTCATATTATTTTACAAAATTGTAATATTCATCTCATATAGCGTTTTCAACTTTAAATCAAGTTGGTTTATATCATGTTTAAAGAAAATTAACTACCTAAACCATGAGTTTAACCCAAAAACAAATTTATATTTACCTTAATTACAAACTTTCTCAGTTAATGTTCAGATTTTATTATTTTTTATGTTTAATTAACTTGCTATGGGTGTCAGAAATGATTTTTGTAATTTGCTTCCATTTTGATTCTTTAATAGACGTACTAAGAAACGCGACGTCATCATCTCAGATGTCATTATAGCCATTCACTCACGGAACATTTTGTAAAAATTTTTAGGTTGGCAAAGTTTCATCCGGAATTATGCTATGCATACCGCAAATTGTGTAAAAACTGTGTCCAGTGGAAAACTTTCACGTATTTCATGCAAGATTATCTTAATTATCTTCCATTCCAACCGCCACAAAAATTCATAAATCAACTAAAGTAAAAATTTTCGTTTGAAAACGGAATACAAAGGGAAAATTACAAAAAATAAAAAACATGTTTCATAAGACCTTGAAGCACCCATTCTTTAAGAAACTCGTGGCTACGCCACTCGTTGTTTTAAGCTTACATACGTGCTTCTAGACTGATCTTATGAAACTCGTTTTTGAATATACTATTAAAAACTTACATTATTGCAACTTAAATGTAAATAGCTACTGTTACACCATCAAACCGTACTATGCGTAGTGAAGGCTTACCTACCAAGGTAAGCGAGCTGCCAAGCTAAGTACAATGGAGACGGGTGGGTTCGATATAAGTAGTTAAAATTTACTTTTAAAGACTTCACACTTGCCATAAACGTAACAAATAACTAAGTTCAGCCCGGGAAAATATTCTTTAAGCGCCACCACAATCTGAAATATCTCTGAAGTAGTCCCATGCGAGTTTTCATTTAATCCTACCCAACTATGGAAGGTAGAGTAGTAGCTTACTCGATGAAATAGAACACAACTCGTTCTCAAACATTCAGTACGTACAATATTTCGCTTTATAATACTACGTTAAGTTTCGTCAAGATGATAATAATCTTATCTTAATCTAAAGCAGGGCTATACAACTGCAAGTGCTCCAAGGGCCGCTTTAAAAAAAATGCGTTTTGGAGGGCCGCATTGCAAAATACTTCGTATGCAACTTTATCAGTTAGTTTTAATAGGTATGGTATATAAAGAAAAAACGCGTTTGTATTATTATTTTAATTTATTCAAAAAAATATCTACTTACAAAAAAAATTAGTGAGAAATTTGAGGATGTTGATTTTCACTAACTAATGCATCAATATTAACTTCAATATTTGTTGTTGATAAACGAAGCAACTGAGTAAGTGACTTATCAGAGAGGGAACATCTATATTTTGACTTTACAAATTTCATATTGGAAAAGCCTGCTTTCGCAAAGATACGTGCTTCCCAGCATTCAGCCCAGTGTAAGCCCTAAGTTTCGCAAGTTGAGATATCGTTCTTCTGGCAGCAACTTGAAAAAGTTCAATCCAGTTTCAGTTCTTCCTTGGTAAAAAGGATCTAATTGCAAGTCACACAATGCCAGTTGAAGTTCTGCTCTGCTTACATTCTCAACTGAAATTGTAAGGGGCTGTGTGAAAACTAAAATCTCTCTTTCTATTTGTTTAAAATCGCTAAATCGTTTATCAAATTTTTCTGCAACTGTGTCAATGTATTTTATGTGAGGTAAATTTGAAACTTCCTCAAAATCCTTTATTTCTTCAGAATGTTCTTTACAACTTGGAAAAAATGAAAAATCTGTTTTTTCTAATGAAGACTTGAAAAGCTTAATCTTATTCTTAAATCCATTTATGTGTCCAAATAAGTTGGCAATACTCTGCTGTTTTCATTGTAGCTTCAAATTCAATTCGTTAAGGTGAGAAGTCAGGTATGTTAAAAATGCAAGGTCTGCTAACAATTGTGCATCTACCATTTAATTTTCCAGTTCCGTAGTGTTGGACTTGACTTCATCTTTAAGGAAAATAGGAATCTACTTGCGTAGAGCGAAGAATCGTTGCAAACAATTTCCCGCGCTTAACCAACGAATATCGGTGTGAAGTAACAAGTCCCCATATGTAGCATCTACTTCGGCTAAAAAATCACGAAACTTTCTGTGGGTCAAACACGATTGCCCCCTCTAATAATATTAGTTATTGTAACAACCACTTTCATGACATTAATTTGACGTAAGGATTTTCCACATAGGGCCTCTTGGTAAATAATACAGTGTATCACAGGACAGTTGATGTTATTTTGTTTCGAGAGTCCTGCAAATCCAATTTCAGTTCCTATCTCTGGCTCCATCAGTAACAATACAGGAACATTTATCGAATCCCCCGTAGTCTGATACCACCGTATTTACAGCTTCAAAAATATCTGTACCCTTGGTTGTACCATGGAGAGGAATAAGATCAAGCAACTCCTCTGCTACACTGAAGTCGTTTTGAATAGTTCGGACAAAAATTACAAGCTGGCTAATGTCGGTCAGATCACTGCTTTCATCCAGGCACAGCGAAAAATATTTACATCCTTCAACCGTGTTATGCAGTTTTTTGTATACATATTGATTGATATGGTCCACTAGTCTTGCAATTGTTTGATGCGACACTGAGACTGTTTCGAATTTTTCGGCAATTTTTGTTTCATTGAATTGTTTTGCCATTTTGATTGCACAATTTTTAATTAGCACTCCATCACTAAAAGGTTTCTTCGCTCTGACAATTTCCAACGCTACTTCGTAAGAAACGGCAATACTGCGCTTGTTATGTGTCAGATTTTTTAAAAAATGTTGTTTGTTGTTTGAGTTTTTTCTTATAATCCGTAATGATAGCCTTTCTTGACTCCCCTGTATATTGATGAAATGTTTTCTCGTGTAACGTAGTGTAATGTCTTTTCATATTATATTCTTTGGGAACCGATAGTACTTGCATACAAATAATGCACTGAAATTTATTATTGTTGTTTGTGATTAAATAGTCTGATTCCCAACGGTCATTATAAACTCGATGTTCGTTCGTTATTTTTCTTTTCTGCGAAGACATATTTCACCGAGTATTTCACTTAAAAAGGCTTTAGAATTGGTGCGTACTACACATTAGAACAATTATTAACTAACTCTGTCCGTCCCGCTTGACTCAACCTCTTTATATATAGCGCGTGGCTTCCCGAATATTCGAGAGTGACCGAGTAAGTTCGGTCCGATTTCCAGTAACTTCGCTGCGACCTTCTATCCGTCGCCAGTGGCGTCACACGTTATTTTAGTTGTATT
This sequence comes from Vesta saturnalis, assembly GCA_036346205.1. Lineage (NCBI taxonomy): Eukaryota > Metazoa > Arthropoda > Insecta > Coleoptera > Lampyridae > Vesta > Vesta saturnalis. Next base: position 2,501,769 of record JARFJB010000762.1, read on the forward strand.
TTATGATTAATGTAACAATTGTGCATATTTCGTATTTGAAGGTAATTTATATATTGAGAAGCCCGCTCCGAGGGCCGCAAACAGTAACGTCGCGGGCCGCATGCGGTCCGCGGGTCTCGTGTTGGACAGCACTGATCTAAAGCAACAAATGTATACACGTCAATTCAATTTTCAAAACCTTTAACTCTGATTAATATTAAAACAAAATCGTCCAAAGTTTTAAGAAGTGTTGAATCATATAAGTTACGAAAAAATTATTGCTTACATCATGTATACTCATAAAGTCACGGAAAGACGAAAGCTATAATAAACAGTCACAGCATCCAAGGTCAATATTATGTGATTCAATGAACGAAACAGAGCAATTAAATTTTGTAATCGGCTTGACCAGAGAAACGCAATTATGAAGGCAACACAGCCAAAAATATGAAAAATTTACTGTACTAAATCTCTGTGATGTGCAACTTGACACATGCAAGAAACAAAGAAATCTAATTAAGTACTGACAATCTGCAACACCTAAACTGACTTTTGGCATTGGGTCTAAATAAACTTGTTGGGTAAGGACCATTATAGTTCAAACGAAAGAATAAGTTGAATAACTAACTCTATCAAAACACATTTTCGAAATTAATTAAACAATGAATCAATCAAGCAAAGTATACAAAAAACTATTTTTTCTATTTTCTATTCTTTTAACTAAGCACATACACAAAAACACGTAGTGGTGGGACTTTATCGTCATTATGGCCTTATCAAAATTCACAATACTAGCAATGGCACCATTACGGACAGTCAATCGTCCACTACTCAACAACATGTAAAATTATACTTATAAATTTCCCAGTCTTCTTTAATATCCTAATAAAGGTGGTAGGACTTCTTTACTTAATCGTTGAGACAGTATACGCACGCGCACAATGGGCTGTAGTACCGCCGGAGCTAAATTAAATATGCCGCGTTAACTTAAGTCCTTTAACGCTCGTACTAATCAGGCAATCTGTTCGCTAATTGTCTTTTCAAATATTGGTCGAATGTAATATCTTAACTCTCTGCGTGTTTAAATTCTTAATGGCCTATAAACTTAATTGGTCTAATGTCGTAAACAAACACACATATATTTACATCAGTATTAATGGTTATGTGTTTACAATATTCAAAACCATTACTTAGTTATAAAGGGTCACTTTAAAAATTGTTCTATCTATCGCGCTTTTAAAGTTGTAATGTTGTATTCCAAAGATTGATTCCGGCAGTAAACAATTTGTTTTTAATTGCAGTACAACAGTTACAACATAAATTAGCACAGACCGTTATGTACATTCAAATCTGAAAACTCGTGTGACCGCTTCAACTAAAAGTTTTCCTAGAAATCTCTCTCTCATGCCTTCTAAACTTGCCCATGATGTAAACGTCACCAAATATTAACCCGCTAAATCAAAACCAACCTCTTAGAGGGTTTAAATATCCCATGACTTTCTCCAGAAGAACTTATGAAACGGAACAAACGCAAATGGGAATCGGTTCATCTACGCCATCTTGAAGTTTTTAAGTAAAACGTAATAACTCTCGAGATTTATATTCATACTCATTCAATACAACTTTGAGAACCAAACCCAAATTTTCACACAAATGTGTGAAGTCTCTTTCCTCAAAAATAAATAAATTTCAATACAATTTGACCACATATCTAAAGATCCCAACTCACTTATACGAATAAAACTTATAAATATTCTTCAAGCTCTTTAACATAATGCCAACTTACCACTAATTCACATACGCTACTCCTCCGTAGCAATTTAAACCTACATTCCTGAAAATATAGAAGATGCATACAGTGAGACATCGTCTCAATAGGGATTTTAATAAAATACTATTTCTCATGCTAATTTAATTCTTTCAGCTCACAATCTTGTATGCAACATCTAAATATGGTTTTAGGTTATGCTCGATGCTATATTACAAATTTACTACAACATACACCAAACTGACTGACTGCTAAAAAATTCTATCGCACATTTATACAATATCAGAAATGCGTCATATGTACAGGTTGTCCCATTTTGGTTGTCCTCGCAGGGTATCTCAGTTATTAGCAAAGATACAGAGATGCGGTTTTCGCGAACGTTGGCTACTTTTTTGTGAAACGAAAGATGACACAAACATAATTACTCTAGCTCTTCTCATTTTTGAGATACAGGGCGTTTTTGAAAAAGTTGCATTTTGAGACAGCCCCCGTATCTCAGCTATACGATAACTTATAGAAAAAGTGAAAAGTGTTCTTTATATAATTTTTTCCGTAGAATGCAGTGCTGTTTTCAGAATGAGTATACGGGGTCAGGTCAAAAAGTTATCGGGATCAACTTCATTTTTTTAAATGGGACACCCTGTCTATTTTCTCATAATTAAATTTCTCTTGTTCTAAGCACTTCAAATATATATAACAATTATCACTTATTTTGATAAATAGCGTGGTATTTTGTATTATTAACTGAATTTCTTAGTAGGCTTTGAATTCGTAATCTTCTATTGTTTTTTTGGGCCTAATATAGAAAACCATCATTATGTAATTATATGTCATTGAAGAAGATACAAATTTCGGCAAAATAATTTATTTTATTTCCAGAATTGTTGATTTGAAACTCATATAAATATTGGATGTATTTATTTATAAATTTAGAGACAAACGAAAATAAGAAGAATTAAAATTTTATAAATATTGCTCAATTTGCTGACCATTATGGTCAAGACAAATCCTACATCTCCGAAGAATTTCTTGAATGGATCTTAATAAAAATAGGGTCTTAAACGTAGTTCTTCAAAGGCTTCTCTTGTAGCATTCATCAAAGCTTCTTAAGTTTCATACCGTCTTTGATGAATTTTATTTTAAGGTAGCCCACAAAAAAATCTAAAATTGATAGGTCTGGGGACCTTGCTGGCCAATTAACTGGTCCATTGTTACCAATCCAATGGTTTTGAAACATTGTATTGAGGTAATCTCTTACTAGTCTTGCATTGTGGCAAGGTGCCCGTCTTACTGAAAATAAACCTCTCTTAGCTGGGCTAACGGAATATCATCAATCAATTCTGGAAGGCAAATGTCCAAAATTTCCAAATATCGTTGATGGTTCAAATTGCCTTCAAACATGTAAAATGTTAATCTGCCTCCTAAAATGAAACAGGACACATTGAACCCAAACCTGCCTTGCTGCTGACGGATCACGGTAACATGCCGATTTTCGTTAGACCAGAAACGATTCGTTGCACGATTGTAAATTCCGGCGGAGCTTATGGCTTTCATCCGACCATATAACTAAACGACCAAAATTACCATTTTCTTCACTTTTCTGAATATACCATCTACAGAAATCGATACGCAATTGAGCATCACCCGGATGCAAGTGGTGGATGACTTGAGGTATATATGGTTTATAATGGTATTTTTAAATATTTTTGATACTTTCGTTTTGAAATGCCCACCGATTCTTCTATTTTTCTGCAAGACGTATAATTTTCGTTAACAGTGACCTCTGCAAGGACATTTATTTCATTATTTTCTTCGTTTTCTTTTCTATATGTTTTGGCGCGTGGCCTTTCAAACGATCCGTGATTTTCCAAATTTTGTTTTAACCTAATGAATGTTTTTACACGGTTGCCTTCTTTCCGGAAATCTATAATATTCACATTTTATTTAACTCAAATGATGACTAACATTCCAGTAAATATAAATACCTTTCAAAATATATTTCCTTCGCTTGCTCTGCATTAAAATTTGTTTGGTAATAAACCCCAATCATATCTAATTTCTCATAGTTCTCGTACCCTAAATTATTCGCCATGGTTTGAAACTTTGTAAAAATTCAAAATAACGAAAAGAATATTGAAAACTTTACTAACAATAAGGATCTCAACAATCAACAAATTTGCAAATATTGACAAATGTCAAAAAATGAAGTTGCCATGGTAAAACAATTGCAGTACCAAAGGCCACTAACAAATCCAGTTAATAATTTGAAATACTGCGCTATTTGTATAAAAATGATGAATGCTATACATATTTGAAATGCTTAGAACAAGGAAAATTTAATTATGAGAAAATAGACAGGGTGTCCCATTTAAAAAAATGAAGTTGATCCCGATAACTTTTGACCTGACCCCGTATACTCATTCTGAAAACAGCACTGCATTCTACGGAAAAAATTATATAAAGAACACTTTTCACTTTTTCTATAAGTTATCGTATAGCTGAGATACGGGGGCTGTCTCAAAATGCAACTTTTTCAAAAACGCCCTGTATCTCAAAAATGAGAAGAGCTAGAGTAATTATGTTTGTGTCATCTTTCGTTTCACAAAAAAGTAGCCAACGTTCGCGAAAACCGCATCTCTGTATCTTTGCTAATAACTGAGATACCCTGCGAGGACAACCAAAATGGGACAACCTGTACAATGCAACATTAACTATACGTAGTGCTTCAAAATAACCTCACAGCACACTATTATTTCAAATAGAAACAGTGCGGTCACTTTTCAATACAATCAATATCGAAAATCGTTGATCAATGTAAAGCTATCCGAGTGTTTGGAAATAGTATAAATAGAATTGCCATCACTTTCAGCTAGTAATATGATGTAATACAGAATACCATAAAATATTACTTATTTTGTATGGTCAAGTCTGAAGAAACAATGGGGGAAAAATCCCGGGAACCCGTATCCTTGGAGAGGGGTCGACAAAGATTAAAGAGAAAATTTATTTCTCCTATTTTTAAAAGCACTTTCTAGTAGCGATGAAAGGAACCCGGCATGAAATAAGCTATATATTTACAGTTTTGACTTACATTAATTGTAAAATAAAATTGATTCTCGCCATAAAACAGCGATCGTTAACAAAATGGTGTCCATTTGCATATTTACAATCTGTACTCTGATTCTTTTACTAATTGTAGGTTAGTGTATATTGCGAATGAGTGTTATAAATTTTCTGTTAACGTTTGTTACATAAATGTCTAGGTACCATATTTCCACATAGCATAGCAATTAATTAATTATAATTTAAAATGCCTATGACATACTTATCAACTATAAAGGAATTATGTCATGAGGAGGGCAAATTGCGTTATTGGGGGTGTTGTGTGCAAATGTGTTAAATCCACACCTCAGCTGTCCTACTTTAGAATCAATAAATATGAACTAATGTACGTATACACGACACTCAGTTAGTTATTATTAAATAGACAGGGTCATGCTTTAATAGCAAAAATCAGTAGTACGTTTAATTTTATACCTCCATTCTTAACCCTTATTAACAACCTTTAACATGGCGACCGTGACAGTGCACGTAAAATAAATATGAGTGCGAGTACTGGAATAGTGAGTGAATCACAAAAAACTTATTACCACTAAATCTAAAACCAAATATAAACAAATGGGTAAGACTCAAAGTCATCATGCCGATCAAGAGCTTACTGAAAACGGTGCGGTAAATGCAAATTTTATTACACAGACATCTAATATACAGTTAGTTAGTGATGTAAAAATTATGTTCTACATAATATTCGTAATTGTGGTAGTAAGCTTTATTTTAAAAATCGTAAAAACTTATAATAGTCACATCAAGCGTAGAACGCTTAGACGTGCAGCATCTTCAGCAAATGTAGTTTAATTAACAAACATATGAACAATCGACAAATCGCTGGCGTCGCGACGTGATAAATTACTGAGTGAACGCAAAGTGCAAACAATTCAAGATCACAATTCATACCAAGAAAGTCGAAATAACCAAAAAGGATCAATTTCGACATATGGAAGATATCACCAAAGTCCAGTCGAAGCAATCAACAACGGCACAACGTAGAATTGCTGATAACAGTAGGTAATTGACTTAATACACAAATTTGTAAATATGCAATATTGCGTATTCATTGTGAAATGGGAACATTTATTTAATAATTAGCAGAAAAAAAAAATTTTTTTTCATATTCACTTTGTCAATTGCAATTCTAATTTTGATAGTGTGAAAGAAAAAAAATTTTTTTTTGTTAAATTAATACCAAATGATGTCAAAGGTCGAGGTAATTTTTAATTTTAACAATTAGCGTTATCAATGCTGTGGGAAGTCTTAGAGGCAAATTTAAAACGTTTGCAAGATGAGCATTATGTACAAACTAAGAGAGTAATCAAGAGGTTAGTTCCAAAAACTGAAGAAGTTAGACTTGAAATATTAAATGAAATTATCAATATATACAATGAATATGTTACACTTGCAACTACTTCTTGGAGCCAATGCAGTTTGGAACATCAAGGCATAATAAATATTATATTTCACAAAATTCGTGGGCGTACAATCAATGCGTTTTCGAAACTTGATTTGGATTTCGAAATTCCTCCTAAATTAAAGAAATTAGATATTAATTTGGTAATACAAGAATTTCAAAAATCGTTTTCACGAACAATAATCACTATGACTTCGTTATCAGATTTTATTAATCTAGCTGATAAAATTCTTCTGAAATCGTTTGACGGTAATTCGTCGGCATTAGACTCGTTTATTGATTCATTATTACTACTTAGCAAAAATTGCACGGGCAACGAGGATAATGCTTTAACCTTAGTAAAAACGCGATTAACGGGAAAAGCAAGATCTGCAACTACTGATGAGGTTACCGATCTGAAAACACTTATTACTGAATTAAAGTTCAAATGCAGGGGTGATAAATCCGACGTTATCGAAGCACGACTATTAAATCTTAGACAACAAGGCAGAGATACGTCACTATTTACGCAACAGATTGATCAATTAGCAGAAAGTCTTCAACAAGCATACATCTCGGAAGGAGTTCGTCAAGACACAGCGCAATCTTTTGTGAAAAATAAAGTAATTAAAACTTTTATTTCAAATTCTAAATCTGAAATAGCAAAAATAGTTATAGAAGCAGGTACGTTTGAAACAGTTCAGGATGCTCTAACCAAATATCTTAGTGTTGATTCAGATAACAGTAATGCGACAATTATGTTTAGCAACTCAATGAGAGGAAACCCCAAAAGACGAGGCAATTTTAATCGCTTCTACCATAACTATCATCGTGGAAATTCTAACCGAAGAAATGGAAATCGCGGTAACTTTTCACGCCAAAATTACCATGGTACAAATAATACTAGTAGACCTTATTATAATGATCGCGGTGATTCAAGAGCTGGAAAACGTCAAGGTTTTGCGAATAGCCGGTTTTCAGCAAATGTGAGGGCATACGAGTCGGAAAACTCGCTAGTGCCCCCTCCGATGGGGGATACGGAAATCGACAACCAATAAGCATTCTTAATCTATCAGTTTCAAACTTCGTAAATTTATCAACAACATTTGGATGTTTTACATTCTTAGTAGATTCAGGGGCAGACATATCTCTTTTAAAAGATAGTTTTCAAAATTCTGACGTACAACTTCAAACAAGAAAGAGAAATTATACAATTCGCGGAATTACAAATACATGTATAGAATCATGTTTGGCAATTAAATTAGAAATTTACATTGACAATAATAAATCAATTCATCAAGAGTTTCAGTTAGTTAAAAATGATTTTCCCCTAGCTGCCGATGGTATCTTAGGTCGAGATTTCTTATCAAAATTTAGATGTATACTGGATTATAATACTTGGTCCCTAACAATACGGGATTCGCAAAATTTTATCATTCCTTTTCGTGGTGGACCAGACGAAGATACATTTATTTTTCCAGCTTGGTCGGAAGTATATTTGTTAAACGTACCGTAACACGAGGGAACACAGCACTAATAAATTTTCTTAATATCAATAATAAAGATATCCCTATTTCAGATTTAAATATAAAAACTGAAAATCTTGAAAACTACAACATTTATTCCATTACAAACGAAGTTACTGATAGACAAAGAGATTTATATGAAAAACTAAAATCAAATATTGAAAATAAAAATCTCCCTTCAGATACATTAATTAATTTAAAAACGCTCTGTAAAAATTATTCTGACATATTTGCTCTAAAAAGGACATATTAACGCATAATAATTTTACGAACAAAATTGAAAACTAAAACTGACGAACCGACATACGTAAAAACTATAGATTACCTCATTCTCAAACACCTGAAATAAACAGACAAGTTAACAGATTATTGAAACATGATATTATTGAACCATCAGTTAGTTGTTATAATTCACCTATTCTGTTAGTACCGAAAAAATCGGCAAATAATACCAAGGAATGGAGATTAGTAATCGATTATAGGCAAGTCAACAAGAAATTAATAGCTGATAGATTTCCTCTACCCCGCAAAGGGGACATCTTAGATCAACTAGGCAGAACGAAATGGTTTTCGGTTTTAGATCTGATGTCAGGCTTTCATCAAATTCCCTTGAAGGAAGAATCTAGAGATATGACTAGTTTTACCGTTAATTCAGGCACATACAGATTTTGCCTTTCGGACTATCAGTGAGTCCCAATAGCTTTCAGCGTATGATGCAAATCGCTTACACCTGAAAAAGCATTTATGTATGTAGATGATATAATTGTTGTCGGATGTTCATAAAAGCATCATTTGAAAAATTTGGAAGCTGTATTTGAAACTTGCAGAAAATACTGTTTAAAACTAAATCCCGAGAAATGTCAATTCTTTAGAAAGGACGTGACTTACCTAGGCCATTTAATTACAGATAAAGGAATTTCTCCAGATCCAGCAAAATTCGAAGTTATAAAAAATTATCCTAAGCCGTTAAATGCAGATGAGGTTAGAAGATTCGTAGCGTTTTGCAACTACTATCGTAGGTTTATTCCTAATTTCGCACTTTTAATATACCCATTAAATTACCTTTGCAGAAAAAACATTACATTCAACTGGACAGACGAATGTGAAAATTGTTTTCAAAATTTAAAACTGGCGCTAATTCAACCACCAATACTGCGATATCCAGATTTCAATAAAGAATTCATTATTACTACGGACGCTGCTAATTATGCCTGCGGCGCAATTCTCAGTCAACTACATAACAATCAGGATCTTCCGATTGCATATGCATCTCGTGCTTTCACTAAAGGTGAAATTAATAAGTCAACAATTGAGAAAGAACTCGCAGCAGTTCATTGGGAGATTTCGTATTTCCGACCATATGTTTACGGTAACAAATTTACAGTCAGATCTGATCATCGACCCCTTGTTTATCTTTTTTCCATGAAAAACCCCAATTCCAAACTTACTAGATTAGATTTAGAGGAATATAATTTTCAAATAGAATACATTAAGGGCAAAGATAATGTAGGAAGTGACGCACTTTCGAGAATTGACATTGAACAATTGAAAGAGAGTCAAGCACATGTATACTCCGTTCAGACAAGATCAATAACTGCTAAACAGAATGACTGTATAGACAAAAAGGAACTCAAAGAAACCGAAGATGAACCAAAAAGAGACGAAATTACTACATATAAAATCTACGAAACACTAGAAAATTTTGAAGCTTATAAAATTCCTAAGTTGAATTTTAAAGTTATAAAAAGTGCACTAAATAATACTAATATAAACATTAAGGGATCCCAAATTAAAGTTATTATTAAGTATAATTCTCATAGTTACTTAGGAAAGCCCGCACTAGAGCAGGTAATTTCCAAGCTTGAAACATTAGCTGGTAACCATGGAATTGATAAAGTAAAGCTCGAGCTTAACAGTGATATTTTCAATTTCGTTCATTTATATGAATTTAAAAGAATTAGTAATTCAATGCTCAAGAACTTGACCATACTTTTGACAACACCAATTCAAGTTGTAAAAACTGAAGAAGAAAAACAAAATCTAATTATCAAATTTCATACAGATCCTCTACTAGGTGGACACTGTGGTAAAACAAGACTTTTAGCTAAACTTCGTTCCTATTTTTACAGGAAGAAAATGCGTCAAGATGTCGCAAAATTCATTAAAACTTGTCATAAATGTCAAGTGAATAAACCAGGAAGAAAAATAATTGAACCAGTTTGTATTACAGAAACACCCGTGAATGCCTTTGATTCAGTAATCATTGACACAATCGGGCCATTTGTAAAAACAAACTCTGGAAATTCTTACGCGATTACACTTCAGTGTGATTTAACAAAATATCTCATCACTGTTGCTATTCCTAATAAAGACTGTGGCACGTGCAATTTTCGAAAATTTCATTTTAATTTACGGTCCTATGAGAGAGTTACGTACCGACATGGGTACCGAATACGTAAATGAAACTTTAACTGAATTGACAAATGTATTAAATATTTCACAAAAAACTTCTACTGCTTATAGGCCACAAACAGTTGGAACAGTGGAAAGAAATCACAGTCTTGAATGAGTACCTAAGGATGTATATTAATGATTCGCAATCTGACTGGGATGAGTGGTTGCTTTATTATACTTATTGCTACAATACAACCCCATCCACAGTACATCATTATACCCCTTTCGAACTTGTTTTTGCAAAGATTCCAAATCTACCGAGCGATTTCTCCTCCAATAAGGCTATTTTACCAATCTATATGCCAAAGAAGTGAAATTTAGATTACAAACCGCATTAGTTAGATCCAGAAAGTATTTGCAACACGCAAAACATAAAACGAAGGAAAACTTTGATACGAAAATCAATCCTAATGTCAATATAAATATAGGAGATTTAGTATTGCTATCTAATGAAGCAAGACAGAAATTGGACCCGATGTATAAAGGGCCATATACAGTAACTAGTTTTGAAGATGTAAACTGTACTTTAAGGGACCAAAATTCAAAATATTTAGTAGTCCATAAAAATAGGCTAAGAAAATATTACTAAGCGATTCAATATAGTTACTTACAGGTATTTCTACTTATTACCTTTTTAATTAAAATAACATTATTATTATTAATTATTAGATATATTTAAATTGGATCCAATTAGATAAATATAAATTTAAACTCAAGTTAAAAAGGCATAATAATTATTTTGCTTGACTGTGCGATAATTTTTTTTAAAGTAGGTAATGATACTGTTAGATACGAATACCTATACTACTTAAACGCATATTAAGCATTTATTATTACATGTTTATTAATAGTTTTCATGAATAGTATAAAAAAATTTATATATATATATATATATATATATATATATATATATATATATATATATATATATATATATATATATATATATATATATATATATATATAATCATTTATAATTATTCCAGTACATAATTTTAAGTTACTATTATTATTAACCTCATGCAAGATTTTCCATTAATTTTAGTACTTTGCATTATATAGAGTTAAATAGATTAACGAATGTGTGTTGTGTGAATGCTAGTTCTAAGTTAGCTTAACAAAAAAAAAAAGGGGAGGAAAGTTATATAAATAATTAATAAGTTATATAAGTAATTAACGTAATTAATAAAAATTAATAAAATCTAATGGGGAAGGTGTTGTGTGCAAATGTGTTAAATGCACACCTCAGCTGTCCTACTTTAGAATCAATAAATATGAACTAATGTACGTATACACGACACTCACTTAGTTATTATTAAATAGACAGGGTCATACTTTAATAGCAAAAATCAGTAGTACGTTTAATTTAATATCTCCATTCTTAACCCTTATTAACAACCTTTAACAGGGGTAGTATTAAGTATGTAGCGGGCCCATGCTCATAGGTTGTCCCAGGGCTCGGCGGACCTGTAAAAAATAAAATCACAACTAAAGGATTAACATTTTTTTGCCGTATCGGTCGTTTTCTATCATTTATAAGCTTCAATTTACCGCCCATGACAAAAATACTTTCCTCATAATAACATTAATCAATGTAATTTAATAATTATGAATCAAAAAAAAAATAAGTATTTGATTATGTATACAATGGTGAAAGTTTACATTATCATAATTTACAATTTAATCACAGTAAACATTTATTAACTCAAATTAATAAACATCAAATTTAAAATATACAGAGCAATTATCACATAATTACTAAAAATAAATGGTATTTTAAATAAGGCTTTATTTGGAAAAAATGGTGTGAACTATTTATTTATTCGCAAGCTTTCAGGCAGAATCTTTGCCATTCGTCAGACGTAATATCAAAGTGACCAATATTGACAGGGTAACATCGAATAGACAAATACAAATAAGATAGCTTGAAAAGATCCAGCCTGACTTTACTAAAATTTTGTCAATTAATTATTTGTTAAGTGCCCTGAAGTAATCAAGTTACGTAATATTTCATAATATTTCAACAGATTGCACAAAAAATAATTATTTTAATCCCCCTCCGACGTAGATATAAAAAAGCATCAAATGCTCTTACGTCAGAGACCCTCAGCCAATCGCGAACGGAATCCCCGCAAAACAGAAGCCGTATCCGCCCTTGCGCATTCTCTTTAAAAACGGCGACGCGATACCGAAACAGGAAGATTCCGATCTAGTTCGCGCGCGCTTAGCCTGAACCGTCGTGTACGCCGCCTGCCGATCACCGCTAACGATTATCCTGAAACCGTCGCGCTACCAAGCCGCCTGACCACCAGCTCCAGGTGATTACCAACCTGCCGCCGTGTTCCGAGATTGAAAGTACGTGAGTTGAGTACAAACACATTATACCAGACACCTAGATAGACAACGGACTGTAAAGACCGAAAGCTATCTTACATTCACAGTACACACAAGTGACTTCCTCTTCCCCACACATATACCTATATGTGAAGTTGCTTCGACAGCCTGTAGAGCCTAGAGTCAGCTTCCACACATATCTACACCTAGTCGAACGGTGGAGACGGGCTTAACGCCTTGGATTCATCTTTTGCTTACTTATGTGACAAGAAGTGTCCTCGCTCTATTTCTATAACACCCCGGAGAACGCAATCCAACAGCACCACTCGGGTTAGTCCCAGACTCTGGACTGTCTTCTCATTTACACACTCAGCACACAACATTGCTCTAACCACATCTAGCACACCTGACCAAAAAGAGACGCGATGCCTGAGAAGCCGCTCCCGCGATCTGCCCAAGAAACGCTTGTTAAATCACATCCGCCACTGTTACCACGTCCCCGACAGACGAGAGTTTGTGCAGAACGATTAAACTTAGCTCTTACTAAGAACGAAAATAAGTGAATATCTAATGAACCTTCAGTCCAAGTTGAAACAATTTGCATAATTTTTTTAACTTACGAGTCTACCCTGTTAGAATCGCATGTAAGCAGACCGTCAAGTTAGTAAATATAAAACGTGTTCAAATTACAAAACACTACTTTTAATTTCCGCGGTTATTAAAACTAACTAGTGTACGAATGGGTAAACTTTTTGGATTAACAGTTAGACGCGTACAATATTCAATATAGGGAATAAAACAACGCGTGTACGTTTGGTTAAATTGAACGAAACTCTCAATTGATATTAAATCCGAATTATAATAATTAAACGAATACTGAGGAACCTTCGTAATCTTCCTGCCTTGAACCTAGTAAAAATAAGACGTGAATAAAGAAACGCGGTGTCTTCACTTTAACAAAACTCTTTCGTATCATAGAGATAAAAGTATCTTTTAACCGAATAATATAAACGCGCTCCTAAGTAATTAATTCTAATTGTTGAAAGAATTAATAACTAATAGTGGTAAATAAAATAATCCCGCAAGGCTAATTGGTAGTTAAAACGCGTAGAATAAATCCTGTGGAGTAATATATTCAAAGTAACGCTTACCTTGATACTAAACACTGAAGTCATCCAACGTGAATACGACCTGCGCAGTAACGCTAGTAATATCCATTTTCTTCCATGACGTACATGTGAACGCAGGCCGGCCGTTGACTTAATACTGTATGTAAGAACGATAACGTGTTCTAGTGGCTCCCTATCCCAGTTTTCATTAGTCAGGACCGTAATAGAATTTTCCTAAATAATTTAAAGGGTCTATTTTCGTCCTAATCCGTTCATAATCTGGCTACAGTCAAATAACCTTAACTTATATGTCTACAGAAACGTACCAGGACTGAGTGACCGGGACCTAGGCGTCCAGCGGAGCCAAAGTTCATTAGTATATATATATATATATATATATATATATATATATATATATATATATATATATATATATATATATATATATATATTTAGTTCATGATTCGTTTTAGGCTAAGTTAAGATATTTTTATTTTTATAACCGTTATAGGATAATATATATATTACCGTCAATATCTCGTTAAAAAACGCCTTTGTGAAAGTTTGTTTTTTTTTATCACACCTCGATTACAATTGTGTAATTTACGGTCCATGTTAAATGGTACTGACAAGTATCGCATTCAAAAGCTCCAATGCTCTTGCTTACTATTAATTTTTGCTATAAAAAAGTACGTTCATGTTCATTATAAATTAAAACAAATTTGATGGTTAGACATACTTATCACATGCGTATACTAAGCTAAATCATTAAAAAATTGCATTGATTTATTTTGTACTGTAGTGGAAAAACAACCGTCTGGTTGAATTTCGTCCTCGATGTGTTTCTTTCTAGACTAAACATAAATCGACATAAAACGTGAATACGACTTGCACAGTAGCGCTAGTAATATCCATTTTCTTCCATGACCTACATGTGAACGCAGGCCGCCGTTGACTTAATACTGCATGTAAGAACGATAACGTGCTCTAGTGGCACCCTATTCCAGCTTTCGTTAATCAGGACCGTACTAGAATTTTCCTAAATAATTTTAGAGGGTCTATTTTCGTCCTAATCCGTTTATAATCTGGATACAGTCAAATAACCTTAACTTATATGTCTACAGAAACGTACCACAGGACTGAGTGACCGGGACCTAGCCGTCCAGAGAAGCCACGCAACCGGAGCCAAAGTTCATTAGTATATATATTTTAATTCATGATTCGTTTTAGGCTAAGTTGAGATATTTTTAGTTTTATAACCGTTATAGGGTAATATATATCACCGTCAAAATCTTCTTAAAGAAACGCCTTTGTGAAAGTTTGTTTTGTTTTTATCACACCTCGGTTACAATTGTGTAATTTACGGTCCGTGTTTAAAAGGTACTGACAAGTATCGCATTCAAAAGCTCCAAAGCTCTTGCTTACGATTAATTTTTGCTATAAAAAAGTACGTTCATGTTCATTATAAATTAAAACAAATTGGATGGTTAGACATGTAGAACCTCCACTTTACCTATCACATGCGTATACTAAGCTAAATCATTAAAAAATTGCATTGATTTATTTTGTACTGTAGTCGAAAAACAACCGTCTGGTTGAATTTCGCCCTCGATGTGTTCCTTTCTAGACTACACATAAATCGACATAAAACGAACAAAGGCCTTTACTATTATTACTATTATTATCATTATTATTATTCATAAGTAAGGTCCACACTCACATGTAAATTATTAATGTTGGATATTGCGTTATTTGGTAAAGCTGGCTAGTCAGTTTAAAATCTATAACGCATTAGATACGTTTTGAAACTGGTGTGATTAAACACTTAGATAAGTAGCAAGTAGAGTAATAGAAAATACATTTCTACATGATTACAGAATTAAAACTTAAAAATTAGGAAAGGTTCTAATTTCATAAAGTTAAATTAATAAGTGTACATACAGCTACAAAAACATTAAGTCCAAATATGATTTTTAAGAAAAAAAATGAGATTATTATTTAAGTTAAATCAATGAAGTAAATAGAACTACATAGAAAACTAGGATAAAAGTGTATGTTTTTGAAAGATATGAATAAAAATTAAAAAAACTGACAGTTTAAAACCACCAATGCATTAATAGTATATTATTACATACCGAGGCGGAAAGTGTTCCATTCCTGTAAAGAGAAGTATAGTGAACTAGAAGCCTCTCGGTGAACAAGTTTTCGAGATAGGGGAATCGTACTTTTGCGGAGGTTTGTAGACTACTTTGTTCACAACTAAAGAACAAGCAACATTATACAGTTCAAATCAAAAAATTTTATAACACATCCATCACGGCTTCTCGTTTAATATTGAAGGTCGGTATTGGTTTTGTCGTTATTTGTTATCAATAATTCACTTATTAAATATGGTTATTCAAGAAAACGTATTGTTTGTTTCCACCTATTGCCTGCGTTCACTCACCATCTACGCACGTGAGAAAAAATGGTTGCATACTCTTGACCCTTTATTAAAATTGGCAAGTTGTCAATTTGACATTGATATTTTAAATCGATAGTAGCTCCACCACAGGGTTGGAAAGTGGTCCATTACTTACCGCTTCATCTCATTACGGTCTCCTTTTTTTGTTATTACTGACCGCCTAGGTAAACCTGTAGAATCATACACTTTTCAACCTTTAAAAGAGTTAGACAGGCGATATGTTACAAACTAATTGTGAATAAAAAATATTTTGAAATTCGTTCAAATATGTGCGAGAGTACATTTTGTTACTTAGACAAATAGAGTAACAGAAATTGCAACTTTCTATGATTCTAAATTAAAGTTTTAAGAATAAGAAATGCCGTATTTACATAAAGTCAAATTACATAAGTGTGTATAAAGCTATATGAATATTAAGTTACATAAAGAAAGATTGCATACGTTGCATTTTTGTTTATGATTACACATTTACCTTACATATCGTGTACAATAGAATCTACTACTGACGTTAATTCGTAACTCAGAACAGTCCATGGCAAGTTTGGAAAAGACGAGACAAGTAAGGGACGTTCAGCAAAATAGGACCGGACGATGCAATACAGTCACAATCTCGTAAATATGGGACGTACGGCAAGTCTAACTATAAAACACAAACATGTGATAAGCCAAACGTTAGTGCAATGTACATTTTAGCTTGAATTGATTCATTGAAAATAGCTCTTTGTACACAAATGGTGAAAAGTGAAAATAATTTTGACCCTTGAGGACTTGAGGTAGAAAATTAGTGTTCTGAAAGCCAAATACATACTTTACGCCAAAGTAAATACATATTTCTCCACAACTTTAATTATCAGCTGTCAAATTTAAAGTTTCCAGGTTCCAGCATAATTGGTTGGGGAAGTATTTCATAGGCATAGTCAGTTAATAGAGAAAATGTATTGGTGACAATCGATAAAATTAGTAAAGACTGAAGTTGGGACATAATTCGATCATTTTTACGCCTTGTAATGATTTATTCCGATGTGAGACAGTTATCTCTGTGTGTTCCGATTTTTCACTTTCCATTTACATTTGCCTTAGATTCCCCTGTTCCATGTTGTCTCGTTGAAAATATATTTAATAAGTACGAGATTAAACCACCAACTGTGCTTGAGGAGTGTTATCAGTAGTAACAATAACAAATATTTATTGTAAGAAATAATTGAAAAAGAAAAATTACATTGTGTATAAAGCAAACAATAAATGTCGTGATTACAACTAAACTGCTGGCTACTTGAACTTACACATAGTGTATGAGTTTGTATGAGTGAAAGGAGGGGGCACGTTTTAAATGTAAAATACCTTTCGGTCAGAATTTAACCAAATTTTGATATGTTCTAGAACTTGACCAATTGATCAAATGTCTTCATTGCCCGAAAGCTCAAAGCTCAACAGTTTTTGATATACAGGGTCTGAAATATCACTATTTGAAACTTTCAATATATCATAAAATGGACATTTTTGCCAATATTAACGCAAAACTTAGTGAAATGTTATTTTTTTGTGCTACTGGTTACAACCTTTTCTTTACTTTCATTATTTTTGTACATACACCTGATATACAGGGTGAGACCAAATATATGTATCTAAAAAGAATTATACGGTGGTATTGTTTTGATATTTTGGTAAATGGAAGTTAACACATATATATGTCCATTTAAATTATTATTGCTAGTTAAGTCCCCTAGACGTCCGTTATACAGAGTGTTTCATTTCTTTAATAGTTTTAATCGAGTATTATTATACTTCCTAGTTAATTTTCTGATAACTTAATTGAAATGTCTATATTAAAATAAACTATGTGCTAACTATATATACCTACATAATAGTCACGATGTGTTTATACTGATACTGGGTGTCCAAGTACAAAGGACCAAAGCGATATCTTAAACTTCATATAGGTACGGAAAAAACCGTTAACATAAAAAATCCCTTGCAATTGGATGTCGTTGCGAAATACAAAGCTTTTGGAGATTGACAGATAGAAAGGTTAGATGTGCTTCATTTATTATGCTCACTATTTTCTAATAAAGTTATATTTAGTATTTACTTATTCGTTTAAACCAAAACCGTAATGTGGTATTGCGCATTTTCTTCTGCTTTTATTCGTACAACTAGATTTTTTTCTGATTTTGCACTTTTCTTTCCGTTTTTCATACTACTATTATTATTTTTTTCTATTCCCAAACTTATAAAATAACAACAATATAGTAAGTGGCTATGAAACATCAAAAATTAATCCACTAATTAAATGATATTGTTGATGCTTAGTTGCAAATCTACTTTTTGAATTAAAATTGTTGAAGAGTTTATGTGAAAAATGAATTGAATTCTATGTTTTGCTTGTGGAAATGCTTTAGTTCCTAGGGTTATGGTGATAATAAGTGGTGAGGTAAATGCAAGAAAGCAGGAAATTGTGATTGCACGTCGCCGCGAAGCAAATCTACCAGAGCGGGTCATAATAGAAGAAACTCGAATCTGCAATGTCTGCAATATTTCTATTGTAAGGGAAATTCAAGCAATAGACAATAACCCAAATTGTTTGCGATTAAATGTGCTACAAAAGTCAACTCACTTATGCTGCATTTGTAACGATGGGAATGATATACATAAAATATCCATGAAAGGTAAAATTAATATTTTTGTTGAGAGAAAATACGCACTGCTGTAATATTCCTTTGGATGAGAATGGTAATCTGTTTGAGTTTCTGCTCCCTGGGTTACGATATGTAAATCGGCCATTATTAGCAGGTAATGAGATTTATATTTTTTTACAAGCATTACGTAAGGAAATTAAGAAAAAAAGCTACCACACGGCCTACGAAGACGAAAATAACTTCACAGATTCTCAATTTTAAGCAGTATCTCCCATAACCAAAGATCAATTTAATAATCTCTTCAACTTTTGTGACCCCGTTAGAATAGGAAATTCTTTGAGCTATGTAAGTAAAAAAGATCTCTTAGCATTCCTGTGCAAGTTACGACAAGGTCTTAGTGATAGTTTTTTAGCGGTTATTTTTAATTATTCCACAAGACAACAAGCTAGTTTAGCTATATCTCTAGTTAGACAATCTCTTTCTGCAAGATTTGTACCACAAAATATTGGATTTACTGCTACAACAAGAGACAACTACATCGAAAATCATGTAACTCCTTTTGCAAATCGTCTATATAATCAAAACCTGGATCGGCCTCAAGTTACAGTGTATAATGACTGTACTTATCTAGAAATAGAGAAAAGTTCTTGTTTTAAAGTGTTGCGACAGTCCTACTGTACTTATAAGGGTAAACATCTTATCAAGGCATCTCTGCTTGTTGCCCCGAGCGGATTTATTCTAGACATTCAAGGGCCATATTTCTCAAATTCTGAAAACAACGATGCTAACATACTTATAAGTGAATTTAATAGAGATGTGAATGAAATGCGTGAATGGTTTAATGAAGGAGATATTTTCATTCTCGACCGCGGGTACTTGGATGCTATTCCAGCTTTAAATAGATTAGGTATTAATTTTAAAATGCCAGCCTTTTTGCCCAGAGGTCAGCTACAGTTATCCACAGAAGAGGCTAATGATAGTCGCCTCGTTACGAAAACCAGGTAGATTGTAGAAGCACGCAATGGGCACCTAAAATTAATTTTTAAATTTTTTAGCTTTAAGATAAAAACACCCCACATTTGTAATATTGCTAATTCTCTTAAAATTGCTGGAGCAACTATAAATAAATATTTTCCACCCATTTTAATGCAAGATGCTACCATTGACCTAGCTGAAAACATTCTTCAAAAAGTTCAAGAGCCAAATGTTGTTCAAGCCAGGGTTGAGGAGGAAAACTTACGCGCTAGAAGGGGCAGATGGGTTGATTTAAATGAAATTATCGTTCCCTCATTCCCACGTTTGTGACATTACTATCTTAAAGAGTTAACTGTAGGTATTTTTCAATTAAAGCTTGCTCCTTCTTATATACATGACAATGAAATAGAGGACCGCCAGGTTCAATTTGATGAAAACTACGAACTCGGTTTTATACGGGTAAGGATATATTCTCGCCTCAGAAATGCTATTTGTTACCAGTTGTGGATTGCATTTGTGCCGAATAATGAGGAAGATGAACCTAACCCAATATTAGGTACTTATTGCACCTGCAAGACTGGTGCCAGAACTTTAGGTACTTATTCTCAAGTGGCAGCTGTACTATGGTTTTTAGGTATCAAGAGCTAATCAAATATCCTTCTACAAATATTTTTATATTTTATACTAAATGCAAATAATGTGGAGGTGATAGACATTTAACATTTGATTATGCAACTTTTTGATTTCTATGACAATGGTTATATCAAGACCAAAAATTATTTACTGTTTTCTGCCTCATCGGTTCAGTTAACTGATATCTTATTAAGCTTAGATATTTTTAATATATTAAAATACGTTCATTAACGTTTCTACATAAACATTTCTTATGTCCAATGGCTGTACAAAACGGTAGTGATGATGGAGGTAGACCTGCGAAACCGGTCTGTCGATGGTGTGAACAGTGAAGACACTAGTATCTTAAAGAATTTTCTTTTCTTAGTTTTGCAAAATAAAGATGAACTTCGACAAGCGCCTTCTTTATCAAAAGAATCTACTGAAAACTTTATTAGAAAATAGTGAGCATGATAAATGAAGCACATCTAACCTTTCTATCTGTCAATCTCCAAAAGCTTTGTATTTCGCAACGACATCCAATTGCAAGGGATTTTTTATGTTAACGGTTTATTCTGTACCTATATGAAGTTTAAGATATCGCTTTGGTCCTTTGTACTTGGACATCCAGTATCAGTATAAACACATCGTGACTATTATGTAGGTATATACAGTTAGCAAATAGTTTATTTTAATATAGACATTTCAATTAAGTTATCAGAAAATTAACTAGGAAGTATAATAATACTCAATTAAATCTATTATAGAAATGAAACACTCTGTATAACGGACGTCTAGGGGACTTAACTTGCAATAATCATTTAAATGGACATATATATATATATATATATATATATATATATATATATATATATGTGTTAACTTCATTCACCAAAATATCAAAACAATACCACCGTATAATTCTTTTCAGATACATATATTTGGTCTCACCCTGTATATCAGGTGTATGTACATAAATAATGAAAGTAAAGAAAAGGTTGTAACCAGTAGGACAAAAAATAACATTCCACTGAGTTTTGCGTTAATATTGGCAAAAATGTCCATTTTATGATATATTGAAAGTATCAAATAGTGATATTGCAGACCCTGTATATTAAAAACTGTTGAGCTTTGAGCTTTCGGGCAATGAAGACATTTGATCAATTGGTTAAGTTCTAGAACATATCAAAATTTGGTTAAATTCTGACCGAAAGGTATTTTACATTTAATACGTGCCCCCTCCTTTCCGCAAAAAATTTTTTTGGTCGTTGCAATATGGTTCGTTACTAAGGTAACATCAATATCTCTAGACGTTTTTGTCATTTTTTGGATTAACGCCCTTAGGCCTTGCACACACTACTCAACATAAAATTTGGGTAGCAAAATTGTTTAAATGCTATAACTTGACATTGCATTGACGGTTCTTGATGATTTTTGCGGATTTGGAATCCTTGTTTTACGTAGATTTTCTATGGTTTAATCATTTTATTTGAGGGTTACACATTATACCGGGTCGATAATAAACAAAACCTAGGGTACGACGCCCTCTAAGGTTTGGCATTATTTAAGTTTTTGTAAAAATAAATTCTCGCCTCAGGTTGTTTTTATTTAATGTTCTTTTCACTGTTCTGTCCGAAACAAGGATTCCAAATCTCAATGCAATGTCAAGTTAAAGCATTTTAAAAATTTTGCTACCCAAATTTTTACAAACTTTTTGATTTTTTGCACGACTTCATTGATCACCCCGTATATAATAAACCTATGGTCCTACGATAAATATACGTCATGCAGCTTAATCCGAAAAAAACTAGCTCTTAAAATTTGCAAACCGCGTTCAAAAATTTGCATTCCTATTGAAAATATTTAACTTTAAATTTTGCCTAAAAATCACAACGTGTAAGTTCGAGTGGCCAGCAGCTTATTTGTTTCCTTTAATTATCCAACGTGAATCTAAAATAAAAAAGATATGCTGGGAGGATCAAAATAAACTGTAGCAGCCAAAAAGATATAGCGAAACGAAGCAATATACAGCACAACTATAACAGTGGTTAATAATAAATAGGATACTTCGTTATAACACTAGAAATACTAAAATATATTTTAATACAAACGTAAGAATTTGCATCGAATGGAATTCAACCCACGGCATCCTGTTATCAACACACGCGTAGTTGGCAGTCAATTACACCACCTAGAGACTGAATATCATTTGATTTAATTCTCATTACGTATCTGTTATTTTAATTTTTAATTATATTAAAGTAACATGGTAACAGCTAATGTAATGTAATGTAATCAATACCATGTGTGATATTGATAACAAGTCGTGGGTACGAATCCCATTCGAAGGAAAATCATTTTATGTTTGTATTAAAATATTAAATTTTACTATTTAAACTATAAATAGTAATGAATGCGAATTCATTATTACATTTCGTAGTTTACTATTAATATTATTTGTATTTAACAATTATCAGTTACCTGATGGGTGAGTGTGCAACCTTAGCGATATGCGGTCCACATGGCTATGCACAAATACTAACTGTTGCCATTTTAACTTAATATAACAACAAAATTAAAACAATACATATACAGGGTGTAAAATTTGTGCGTAATTTTTATGTCGCTCCGTAACTATTTTAGATAGAGAAAATCTTTAAATATGAAAGTTGTGTATTAGATTCTTCGTAACCTAAAATATCTACAATTTTACAGGGTGCTGCATTTTCGGATACCAGTACCCAACTTAAATGTTTTAAATTTAACACCCTGTATATTTTTAAATATTCTTATTCTATCATCAATTGCCTATATGGTAATGTTCTGTTTTTTACTTAGGATCAGAGGTTACAGAATTATTCAACTTTTTAGGGAAAATATATTGTATGCAAACACAACGAATAAAATCTTTAGCGGCCACATTGTAACAGATTAATCAAAAATATTATTTCAAACGTTAGTCAAGATTATCTAATGTTATCAGAAAAATTAAAAGTTAAATTAACTGCTATGGTGGTACAATAACTTAATACTTCGATTGGCCATAACTCAATTTTTTTTTAGTGGAACACCCTGTATTTTAGTAAAGTGATTCAGATAGATAAATAAATTATCTGTCGATCTCATATTGAGTTTCCTATACCTAAAGTTGACATTTTTTTAATTATTGCAGTTTCAAGAATAACAGAACCGTGAAATGCGAATTGTAATTCTTTAGAAGGCAGTAGACACGCCGCCATCTTGCATTTTTGTGACGCGGGCCATTTTTTATATGACCACGTGGGGATCGTATTTTTCACCCCTTTTTTATGGTGTCTTTTTGGAGGCCATTTTCAACCCTTGATGGAATTTTAACCCTAATTAGAGCCCTTTTGGCTGTATTAAGAACCGTTTTGTCAGTTCACTCCTTTTTCTATGGCTTCTTTTCGGTGGTCATTTTCAACCCCTTGATGGAATATTCCCTCTAATTAGGACCATTTTGGCTGTATTAAGAAATTTTTTAAAGTTCAACCCCTGGGAGGGTACGAAAATGCGTGCGCGTGCAGTGTTCTGAGTGAAAAAAGATTTAATCTGTTATTAATTAGGGTTGTTTTTATCAAAGGAGATTGCATAATTATTATTACATTTCTTTTAATCCCATCTACAGATTGTGACCTAATTTATTTATATTTATTTTAAATTATTTCACTTCAACGCCCTTAAAATAAAACGCGTAATTTAGTTACCTACTTAACCTGTTCGCTTAGGGCGACAACATGCTTTAAAAAATGATTTTCACTTTGATCGTGTAAAGCCAGACTTCATCAGTTTGTATTGTGTACAAACAAAATATCACATTAGTATTTTAAATAAATAACAGTCTTCAAACTGTGTTTTTATATTGTACATACACAAATTGCTTTAAAAAACGTGTATCTAATTAAGTATTACCAAACATTTTATATTGCATATAAAATCACAGTCAACCTTCAAATGTTTACTTTTTGTTAATAAAAACACTATTAAATGGTTGCGTATATGTATTAATGGTTACACAACTATAGATTGTTCGCGTTTCATTATAATAGCGTTATAAATTAAAAATAAAAATGTTGAAAGGTCGACTGTTTCTAATCACATCTCGCATTAACTGCAAGGTTGTTAAAGGCGTCCTTGTCTTGTACTATTAAGGTACAGGTGATATATCGAAAATATTTATCGAGTAGCATAACAGACTTCTGTAAATGCATCAGGCAATTAAGAAAAAAACTGTTAAGTTTTTATCTAAAGAACAAAAATGAAAGCTAGATACGTGTCGTAAATGGGTATTTTAAAAAACGAACGGTGTATGCGTTAATTTTTTTTTGAGCTTATTCAATATCTAAGTAACGACCTCGCGATTGTAACCTTCAATATTATACACATAAATAAGTAATTAAAGTTACATAATTGGTTTTGCTTTACAAATCATAATTTTAAATGCAATTCTGCCTCGGAGGTTTTTTATATAACGATTTTACCTTGAGAAAAGTCACCTTCAACAGACCTTGAAGTCATGGACATGGCCTTGAAGTTAGCCTTGTGATTTCGGGTCTTCGCCCCTTGTGATGCGTTCGTGGGCCTTCGTGCATTGTCGTGGTACCCTTGGTGGAAAATTTGAATTTGTATTATGATAAGGGACCTAATGCTAACTTGTAAGACAGATGTAGGGCTGCGCAACTTGCTCTCGGTGTTTTGCCGCGTTGTCGAGGCCCCATTGGCGAAAAATTTGAATTTGTATTTAAGTCTCTCCGTGTTATGGCTGGAAATATGAATGTATTGTAATAAGGGATATAATGCTAACTTGTAAGACAGATGTAGGGCTTGGCAACTTAATATCAGGCCCTCGCCACTTTGGTCAAAAATTTGAATTTGTCTTTGTAGTCATCCATGAGGGGAAATTTGAACTTGTATTATAATAAGGAGGCCTAATGCTAAGTTATAAGAGACACATAGGGCTTCGCAACTTGCTTTCGGGTCTTATCCCATGGTCCCTTGGTGGGAAATTTGAATTTGAGTTTGTATTTAAGTGTTTAAATTCTGATTACTTATTGCGAGAAATTTGAACTTGTATCCTAATAAAGAGCCTATTGATAACTTATAAGACAGACATAGGAGCTTGTGTTAGGGCCAGTGCCCTCCTGTCGTGGCCCCTTAATGGGACATTTGAATTTGTGTCGTGATCTAGTTGTATATGAACTAATGAATATTTTCTGTAATAATGGTGACACCACCTAGAGTTATATTTCTAGGACTTTGTTGCACCATTTAGTAGTATATTTTTAAACTAGCGAATGTTTTCTGTAACAGAGGCGGCGCCGTCTAGCGGTATACTTCTAGAGATAATTAGGGTTGTTTGTGATGCCATCTAGTGGTGTAAAGACTAATGAATGTTTTCTGTAATAGAGGTTGATCGTGTTCGTCTCCCTCTCGTTTCTATCTCGTCTCTTTCTCAAACAAATTAATCAATGAATCAAATCAAATCGAAATAATCATACCAATTAGGCAGATCAATACCAAACAAATCACGTTCGATCAAATCAAACAATCAGATCAATCTCAATCAATAAATCAACCAAATCAATCTCAACCAATCAAATCATAACTTACAGCTTGCGAAAACTAGTTTACAGTTCAAAAATACTGATTAGACTAACTTAGAATTTGCTAAAACCAACCAACCACAATTATCCGCCCTTTCGCATTAACTGCAGCATTGTTAGTGCAGGTACGAACGCCGTTAGGAAAACAAGTTTGTTAATAAAAATTGAAGGAAAGCTTAGCGTTTGAAAATATATTATAAACAACAATAGATCATTTATGTAATCACATTTTTATCGGTCTTCTACTTCTTCTTCAACCGTGATTCGTCGCTATCATCATGGTTTTAAGACTCGTCCTTCTCCTCTACCTCATCGCTCTTCTTCCTCTTCTGTGGATGATCACCAACATCTTGGATGTGAGATACATTCATCTCACCCACGTCATGGTTTCCATCATCATCTTGAATGGTTATGTTGTAATAGTTTATTAACAAGTTAGTAAAATCTTCAATGTCCGCTGATGTTGGTTAATAAACAAGAGAATACATTTGTTTGGAGTTAGTTAGTTTGGTTAGGTCAATACTCGTGCGAGTATTGATCTAACCTAAACCGTGAATTTATTCATTTGACCTAATATTGTACGAGTATTGGCCTAATCTAACCCAAACCGTGCATTTATTAATCTGACCTAATGTGTACGTGTATTGACCTAACCTAAGACGTGAGGCGGGAGTTATGCATAGTGTACGCTTCTTGTTTTTGTAACCACGCTCTAATATCTTCCCCCATGTTTATAAATCTAAACTCTTTTTTTTTTGGCGGAGGTGTTTTCTTCTAAGACTGCTGCGAAGGCTGTTTCGGCGGCAGCCACTCCAAACTTCCCAGAAGATAACCGATTCTATCCGTACATTGACGAGTGCTCCCGCGCACAAGACCTAAGACCGGTAACATTCTTGTTTCTTGCGCGTTTCGCTCTTTAAAGTGTAATCGTCATCGAGTGATCATTATTATAATATATTCTCTTGCTTATGAGCCAACATCAACGGACATTAGAGATTTTACTAATTTGTTAATTAACTATTACAACATAACCGTTCAAGATGATGATGGAAACGATGACGTGATAAGATGAATGTGTTTCACATCCAAGATGATGGTGATGATTTAAGGAAGAGGTAGAGAAGGATGATTCTCAAAATCATGACGATGATAGCGAGGAATCACGGTTGGAGAAGAAGAAGATCGATAAAAATATGATTAAATAAATGATGTATTGTTGTTTATAATATATTTTCAAACACTAAGCTTTCCTTCAATTTTTATTAATAAACTTGTTTTCCTAACGGCGTTGGAACCTGCACTAACAATGCTGCAGTTAATGCGAAAGAGCGGATAGATGGGTAATTGCAATAAGTGTGAGAACGGCTTTCTTTTGTACGCTGTAAGTTAAATCATTCTGCTATTTTTTGAATTGAGAGCTGACTTTGTATGATTACGTTAAATTAATTCGGTATTTTTGAATTGTGGTTGGTTGGTTTCAGCAAAGTGTAAGTTAGTCCAATCAGTATTTTTGAACTGTTAGCTAGTTTTCGCAAGCTGTAAGTTATGATTTGATTGATTGAGATTGATTTGGTTGATTGATTGAGATTGATTTGATTTTTCGGTTTGCTTGGATTTGATCTGCTTAATGGATATGATTAATTTGATGTGATTTGGCTCATTGATTTGTTTGTTTGAGAAAGAGACGAGAGGGAGACGAACACGATCAACCTCTATTACAGAAAACATTCATTAGTCTTTACACCACTAGATGGCATCACAAACAACCCTAATTATCCCTAGAAATACACGCTAGGCGGCGCCGCCTCTATTACAGGAAACATTCGCTAGTTTAAAAATATACCACTAGATGACGCCACAAACAAAACCCAGATTATTCTTAGAAATATAACGCTAGATGGTGCCACCATTATTACAGAAAATATTCATTAGTCCATACACAACTAGATGACGACACAAATTTAAATTTCCCAACAAGGGGCCACGACTGTCTGTCTTATAAGTTAGCAATAGGCCCTTTATTAGAATACAAGTTGAAATTTCTCACAGTAAGTAATCAGAATGTAAACACTTGAATACAAATTCAAATTCAAATTTCCTGCCAAAAGACCAGGGGATAAGACCCGAAAGGAAGTTGCGAAGCCCTATGTATGTCTTATAACTTAGCATTAGGCCTCCTCATTATAATACAAGTTCAAATTTCCCCTCACAAACAAATTCAAATTTTTCGCCAAGCGGCGAGGGCATGAGATTAAGTTGCCAAGCCCTACATATGTCTTACAAGTTAGCACTATACACCTCATTACAATACAAATTCATATTTCCAGCCATAACATGCAGAGATTTAAATACAAATTCAAATTTTCCGCCAATGGGGCCTCGACAAGGGGACAAGTTGCGCAGCCCTACACTTGTCTTACAAGTTAGCGTTAGGCCCCTTATCATAATACAAATTCAAATTTTCCAAGGGTACCACGACAATACACGAAGGCCCACGAAAAAGTTCCGATCACGACAAGGGGCGAAAAGTCGAGATCACAAGGCTAACTTCAATGCCATGTCCATGACTACCTTCAAGGTCTGTTGAAGGTGACTTTTCTCTAGGTAAAATCGTTACATAAAAAACTTCCGAGACAGAATTACATTTAAAAACATGATTTGTAAAGCAAAACTAATTATGTAACTTTAATTACTCATTTATATGTATAATGTTGTAGGTTACAATCTCGAGGTCGTTACTTAGATATTGAAAAAAACAGGATTAGCTCAAAAAGAATTTAGCGCATGCACCGTTCGTTTTTTAAAATACCCATTTACGACACGTATCTAGCTTTCATTTTTGTTTTTTAGATAATACTTTGAAAGATTTTCCTTAATTGCCTGATGCATTTACAGAAGTTTGTTATGCTACTGGATAAATATTTTCGATATATCACCTGTACCTTAATAGTACCAGACAAAGACGCCTTTAACAACCTTTCAGTTAATGCGAAGTGTGATTAGAAACATATAATTTAACAGTCAACCTTTCAACATTTTTCTTTTAATTTACAATGCTATTAAAGTGAAACGCGAACAATCTATATGTGTGCAACCATCAATACATATGCGCAACCATTTAATACGGTTTTTATTAACTAAAAGTAAACATTTGAAGGTTGACTGTGATATTATATGCAATATAAAATGTTTGGTAATACTTAATTGTTTACTTAATTAGGTATACAATATAAAAACACAGTTTGAAGACTGTTATTTATTTATTTATAATAGCAAGGTGATATTTTTTTTGTACACAATATAAACTGATGAAGCCTGGCTTACAGGATCAAAGTGAAAATCATTTTTAAAGCATGTTATCGCCCTAAGCGAACAGGTTAAGTAGGTAACTGAATTACACGTTTTATTTTAAGGGGATTAAAGTGAAATAATTTAAAACTATGTGTAAATAGATCAGGTCACAATCTGTAGATGGGAGTAAAAGAAATGTAATAATTGAGCAATCTCCTTTGATAAAAACAACCCTAATCAATTACAGATTAAATATTTTTTCACTCAGAACACTGCATGCGCACGCCATTTACCTACCATCCAGGGGTTGAACTTTAAAAAATGTCTTAATACCACCAAAATGGTCCTGATTAGAGTGAAAATTCCATCAAGGGGTTGAAAGTGACCACCGAGAAGAAAAAAGGAGTGAACTGATAAAAAGGTTCTTAATGCAACTAAAAGGGCTCTAATTAGGGTGAAAATTCCATCAGGGGTTGACGATGGCCTCCGAAAGGAAGCCATAAAAAAAAGGGGTGAAAAATACGATGCTCACGTGGGCATATAAAAAATGGCGCCAAGGTGTCCCAGGTCACAAAAATCCAAGATGGCGGCAAATGTCCCCCTTCTACTGAAGGCTATGAAAGCAACTGCAAAAAACAGAAACAATTATTTGTCACATTAATTCGCAGTAAATTATCATTTGTGTGTTGTGCTGCATAAGTTTACTGTTTTGTGCATCAGAATGAATTTTTCTAGGAAATAGTGTGTTGATATGATTTTATGTATAATGAGAATGTGGTCTTCGTGCATCCCGAAGCTATGCTCAGAAGACACCCATCTGAAGTTTCGGAAGACTCAAAGGGAGGTTTGAAACAACAGGCAGCGTTAATTGTACAAAACGTATGCGTGCAAGACATGTAATCAATGAGAAACGCATTAATAGTTGTTAATAGTGGTTGAAAACCCTCACCAGTCCACTTGAAAAATTTCTCAACAAATTGTTGATGCAAGCAGTACTTCTGTACACCGTATTTTGAAAAGTAATAAATTCCAACCCTACCATATCCAAAAACACCAGAAACTCCTTCCGGTAGATTTAGAAAGCCGTAGGCAATTTTGTGAGTGGATTGAATGTCGAACCAGATTTTCTGAACTGTGCCCTTTTTACCGATTAGGCGAATTTTGGTAACAGAGGTCCCTAATCAGCGAAATCTTCACCATTATGCTACCGATAAGCCCGAATTACTGAGAGCAGTGGCGCATCAACATCAGTGGTCAATAAACGTGTGGGGTGGAATTGTCGGGATACAAATCCACATTTTTTTTAAAGCCATTTTAATGGTCAAACGTATCTCCACGTTCTTGTACATGAATTGAACGATTTACTGCAACATGTCCCTGAAAATGTTGTCTCTAGATTGCGGTACTAACATGAAGATACACCTCCACATTCGATGCTGAATGTTCGAAGTTTTTTAAATACTAGATCCTCTGGTTGATGGATTAGACGAGGTGGTCCACAGAACTGGTCTACTAGGTCTCCAGACCTATTTGTACTAGATTTTTCCCTTTGGGGCTGTATAAAGGATGCTGTGTACCAAACTCATCCAACTACTAGCGAAGGTATGAAAGAGAGAATTCGTGATGCTTTTCTCCAAGTGACCCATGACATGCTAATTGATGTTGAACATTCATTTACGGAACAAATTCAACTGTACCTGCAACAAAATGTTTGAAGTGTTTGAACACTTATTGTAAATTGCTCTGGTATTACTTTTATTAATTTCATTATGTAGGTGTTAAAATTTTGTAATAAAACTAAGTCGTTGCATTGTGTTGGTAACTTGATCAACTTGTTTTATTTTCTTATGATTATCTTGCAATATGCAGAAATTACACTCTCTGAATATTTAATAGAGCCTTCCCAAGTTACAATTCGCATAACATGATCCTGTTATTCTTAGCACTGCAATAATTTAAAAAGTTTCAATTTTAGGTGTAGTAAACCCAATGTAGAATCGAAAGAGAGTTTACTTCTCCATCTGAATCACTTACAAAATACAGGGTGTTCCGCTAAAAAAATTGAGTTACAACGGAATTTAACTTTTAATTTTGCGGATGACAGTAGATCATCTTGACAAATGTTTGAAAAAATAATTTTTGATTGAACAGCTATGAGCAAAAGGTAAATAAAAAAACGTTTCACACTACTGTGTCAGACTGATAATACAGTATCAAATTAATATAATTCATCTGGCGGATGAGGTAATTATAATAGGAGACCTAAATACAAACTTTTAGGATTTTGCAGGCGATTTTAAAATGTTGCATTCTATTCTTCTTCAATATAATCTGGTTCCATTAATAAAAGATTCCATTCGTGTAACAAATAATTCGAACACACTTTTAGACGTGATCCATCTGATGTGTGTAAGTTAGGTGTAGTCACTTTCCCAGAAATCTTAGAACACTGCCTTGCATTTGCGTGCTTAGATTTGGTTTATGTTAGCAATAAACCGTTAAACATAACATACAGGGACTTTAAACACATAAATTTTCTGTAATTTGAGCTCTTTTAAATTAGATGTATGTCGGAAATTTAGAAAATATTGACTCCAAAGTAGAAGTTCTAAATTCTTGTGTTACAAAACTGTATAAATTACAAAAAAGGGATGTCCATGGATAACTAGTGCTATCCGGTTAATGACACCGTTACAGACCAAAGCGTTGATAGACTATAAGCAAAATCCCTAATAATACAATTTGTAACGTTAGTTATTCCCAACGTAAATGGGAATCTTACAAAAACTTAATGAACTTCGTCACTGGATCTATTAGAAGGGAGAAAAAGGCTTATTTAGTCTTAAATCTCAAACGTAAAAACCTCGAAAAAGCTATGTACTGCAATAAAACAGTTAGCTATTCACAATAAAACAATTACTTAAAAGTATTCCTTCTAATCTTAGTAATCCCAAGTATTAAATGAATTTTTGTTGATTCAGCAATCACAGTGCCATCAAATAACGCTACAATAAATGAATTAGTTCCAGACACAATGTAAGAAGTCGTCAGTATTTTTTTTTTATTTTAAGAACTGTGGACCTGAACAGGCTAAATTTGACTTATCGTGCTAAAGCTCTCAGAAACACCTAGGATGATGGATAGAGGGCATTGCCAATGAACAGCTACCATAAATTTTGCCTTCCAACCTACATATGTTGGTATAGAAAGTTATGCAATCGACTATTTTTCACTATCGCCAAATCTTATTAGCTCATTTTACAACTCTTGGCCAAGTTTCGACATGATCGGCCATCATGCCTGGATGCGTGTGCGTCTGTGTGCGCGTGTGCGTTTGCGTGTACGTGTGCGTGTGCGTACGGGTGTGCGTGTGCGTGTGGGTGTGCGTGTGCGTGTGCGTGTCTGTGTGCGTGTACGTGTGCGTGTGCGTGTGCGTATGCGTATGCGTGAGAGTGAGCGTGTGCGTGTGCGTGTGCGTGAGCCTGTGTGTGAGTGTGTGCGTGTGCGTGTGCATGTGCGTGTGCGTGTGCGTGTGCGTGTGCGTATGCGTGTGCGTGAGCGTGTGCTAGTGCGTGCGCGTATGCATGTGCGTGTGCGTGTGCGTGTCCGTGTGCGTGTCCGTGTGCGTATGCGTTCGCGTCCGTGTGTGCGTTTGCACCAGCGTGTGTGGGTGCGTGTGCGTGTGTATGTGTGCGCTGCGTTCGTGGGCGTACGTGGGTGCGTGCGTTTGTGTGCGTGTGTCTGTTTGTGTGTCTGTTTGTATGTGTTTGTTTGTGAGTGTCTGTGTGTGTCTGTTTGCGTGTGTCTGTTTGTGTGTGTATGTTTGTGTGGGTCTGCTTCTGTGTGTCTGTTTGTGTGCCTGTCTGTTTGTGTATGTCTGTTTGTGCGTGTCTGTTTGTGTGTGTCTGTTTGTGTGTATCTGTTTGTGTGTGTCTGTTTGTGTGTATCTGTTTGTGTGTGTCTCTTTGTGTGTATCTGAAATATTGAATTAAACAATCGCGGCAATTCAGGTAACAAACCACAGAAAATACACAAATGCGAGCGTCTTTTATGTTCTTACAGGTGGTAAATGTTTTAATCAATTTCTACCGATGAGATCATGGTAGAATGTAGTCAATCTCTCTATGACTTTAAGTCGTCACTTAAAATAATCGTTTAAAATGCAGTGCGTCTGTATTGACACACCATAACTTTATCTTCTTCCATGTGGGATCGAAAGAATGGTGAAAATTAATCATTTTACCAATACAAGAACAAAGTGATCATCCGGATTTAGAACCTACAGTTATAACTTACACTTCTTTTCACCAGTGCCAATAACGAATACTGCACTCCGTATCTTCTATTCTTATCTTATTATAACTCTAACGGCATAATCCTTCTATTAAAGCAGGATCGATAATCTCTGTATGTGAGTTACTTAAATGATTGACAACTTAATATATCCGGCACTTTTAAAACATACTAGATCCCAGATGCGTATATATATATATATATATATATATATATATATATATATATATATATATATATATATATATAGGGTGTGGCAAGTTTTTAATGTTTGAATTTATTACAATTGGTCGCTCGATTTTCAATACCATGTGTAAATTAACAAAGTCATTTCCTATCCACAATTTTTCGTCATACATTGATATTGTTTGGTCAAAATATGAACGTAAACGATTATCAATTAGATAAGATATCGTAAATAATATGCGAATACGATTTTTGAAAAAAATTCAGAAAATTTAAAATAACTCAAGAACCGCTCATTTTTGAGATATCTTATTCTTATAAAAATTTGTTCAAAATTTTATGTAAAATACGAATTTTAACCAAAATATACCACATTCTATTTAAAACCAGCAAGTTGATGTTAGTT
Organism: Vesta saturnalis; assembly: GCA_036346205.1. Lineage (NCBI taxonomy): Eukaryota > Metazoa > Arthropoda > Insecta > Coleoptera > Lampyridae > Vesta > Vesta saturnalis. The sequence goes on from JARFJB010000762.1 coordinate 2,535,927, forward strand.
TCCGGTATAACCGGAAGTGTTATAAGTTACAAATATTTTCAGTGAATTCAGCACGGCACAAAATATTAAAGTACATGTTTTCAATTTTCAAATATCAGTGGTTCACCAATAAGTCTAATGCAAGGTATTCGCGCCACATCCTATATATATATATATATATATATATATATATATATATATATATATATATATATATATATCAGAGTGCGGAATTAGTTTGTCGAAGTACCATATATCCGTTATTAAAGGAGATATCAAAAAACTTATTTACAAAAATTATAGGCAACCTCAAACTTCACATTATAAAATTATTTTCATATTTACAGGGTGTTACATCTTACCAGGGTAAACCAAACATACTTTTTTTAAATGGGACACCCTATATATTATTTAAAATTTAGCTTAAGATCATCTCCCCCATACTTCCAATATAGGGTTTCATTACTTTATACGGGATATTTCAAAAGTTATGCTCAATTTTATACGAAAATCATTCTCATTTCAACGTCCTGTATACCCTAGACAGAACAACCTAATAATAATTTTTTCCAGGCATAACTACACTATTATGAGAAAGTGTTATTTCTTTATTGTTGCACCAATTGAATATAGAGCGAGCCAAAACTCGAACACATGATTTTGTCAATTTTTTCAAATGAATCACTCTGTATTTTATTTTAAAAAGTGAAAATACACCTTATGTTCTTTCATTTTTATTAAGCACTCCCTATAGCTAAAATGGTTAATTTTTGAGATATTTTTGGTGATAATATAACTAGTGTTATGATGATCATCGGTGATAGCTCCAGTTAAAACCGACGAAAATTTTCTACAGGTTTTAACGAGTGGTATAATCGATTATTAATCATAACACGTGTTATATTTGGTAAAAGAATATAATGAACGTTAATAGAAAATATATTTTTTAAAGTTTACAATTTTAAACGATCTGCCACGTTGATAGTAAATATTACAGTTGCAAGATAATCAATACAATCATTTATTTCTTTGAAACTTTTTTCACTTTGACAGTAAACTATTTTATTCATTAAAATCATGTGACTGTCAACATTCGGTGATAAAATTATTACCCATTTGATAGCGATTTTGTTTTTGTATTTGAACCAATGAAAGTAATCAAAAATGTATTGTGTGACTTGAATTATATTCTCAGTTTAATAACGGAAAGATTTTTTTAACAATTCCTATTATAACAAGTTAGCGGTGATAGATATTATTCAGTAATAATTAGCAGCTTATCATTAACAAACTTCTTCAAGATTGTGTAGTGTTTACTAATTTGTAAACACTTAAATACTGTTTGAAATGAACTTTCTTGTTGTGGAATTAACAGATATGATATGGGTACTGGGAGAATGAATGAAAAATTGTTTATTAGCATAAAAAATTTACAAAGAGAGATATCCCGCAACCCCAGAAAATAACGTTGGAAAGGTTAGTAGATCGCTTTAAGAACACGTGAAATCTCGTGTCAATGATATTAGTGACAGGTCCGTTCGAAGAATACTGCGTAAAAAGAAGATGCATCTATACCATATCCAGTTGCATCAAGAGTTACTCTCGAAGATGACTATCCCAGAAGGGCTGCTTTTTGTGAATGGGCTCAACAACAAATCCACAATCTTGGATTTTGTCCTCTTTGGAGACGAAGCCACGTTTCATAAAAAATGGAACTGTGAATAGACACAATTTCCATTATTATTCGACAAGTAATCCCCATCTTATAGCAACTCATAGTCAAACTAGGTGGTCTATGAATGTTTGAGGTGGTATAGTTGGAGATCACGTAATTGGACCACATTTCTTCGATGGAATAGTGAATGGTCAGGTTTATTTGGACTTTTTAGAAAATCATTTACCATTACTGTTGGCAAACATTCCTCTTAACATTCGTCAAAGAATGTGGTTGTTACACGATGGAGCTCCGGTACATCACACTAGATTAATTCATAATCATTTTAATACCCATTTTCCTGGAAGATGGGTGGGAAGAGGAGGACACATTGCATGGCCAGCTCGTTCACCAGAGTTAAGTAAAATTGACTTCTTGAAGTGGGGTTGTGTGAAAAACCGTGTGTATCAAATATCTCCAACCACAAAAGTTGATATGAAGAATAGAATACGAGAAGCATTCCAGAGTATTAATGTAGAAATGTCATTCAAAAATTTGAAGATCGACTGCAATGCTGTATTGATGTTTTCGGTGGACATTTTGAACATTTATTATGAAATTAATTAATTTTATAAGAATTTTGTCTTAATAACCGATGGTTTTTGAATTATTTTATAATAATTTGTCACACTTTTATTTATTCACGGCTAACTTGTTATAATAGAAATTTTAAAAAATCTTTCTGTTATTAAATTGAAAATATCTCAGAAATTAACGATTTTAACTATAGGGAGTGCTGAATAAAAATGAAAGAACATAAACTGTATTTTGACTTTTTAAAATAAAATACAGGGTGATTCATTTGAAAAAATTGACGAAATCATGTGTTCGAGTTTTGGGTTGCTCTATATTCAATTGGTGCAATAATATAGAAATAGCACCTTCTCGTAACACTGCACCAATGTCAAAAAGTTATGCCTGGTAAAATTATTGTTAGGTTGTTCTGTCTAGGGTATACAGGTCGTTGAAATGAGAATTATTTTCGTGTACAATTGACCATAACTTTTGAAATACCCTGTATAACATAATGAAACTCTATATTGAAAGTATGCGGGAGATGAGCTTCATCTAAATTTGAAATAATATATAGGGTGTCCCATTTAAAAAAAAACTATATTTGGTTCACCCTGATAATATGTAATACCCTTTATATACGAAAATAATTTTATAATGTAAAGTTTGAATTATGAAGTAAAATGTAAAGTTGTGAAAAACTTTAATTTGAAGTTGATAAAAGCATTCACAAATAGGCTGAAAAAACTTAAAAATCCAGACAAATCTAGCAAAGAAATAGCTTTGTTAATAAAATGTGTGATTTTACAACAAAAACACAATGTAGTACGTTTAATATAATCTTTAATTTTAATTTCAACTACATACTTTAAATTTTAGTTCCATGATAATTTAATGTATAATTAGTAAAGGATTAACTTCAAGGTCTAGGAAAAATCAGCAAAAACCAAGACATACCAAAAGCTAAAATTAAAAATGAATACGTACCGTTGTGCCTTTTTTTGATTACGCCAAGACTTATTTAAACGTAGATTTTCTTCTTGCGTAATAAAGTTATTAGGATGTTTATATATCTTCAAGGCAGTGTAACAATATTTAATTTATGAGGGATCTAGTTATCCTTTACTAAAATTGTAAACCATAATTCTCCTTATACGTTCATCAAACTGTTATATTAATAACAGACTTATGTTTGCGTTTTCAATTTTCATGTTTCATAAAGCTGTTTCAACAGTTTAAACACTTTTAAAAGATTACTACTAAGGACGATAACTGTAAGTGTAATCGAAATGTTTAAACTTGTACAAACATAACAGAAATACACCATTAAAAACCTGAAAGCTAAGTATTTTAAAGACGGTTTTGATTATTTACAATATTATTACATTTTCTAAAGTGAAATAAAATTAGTATTTTATTTAAACAATATCCCATTTGATCATTGCTTTATTAATAGCTAAGTTTCACCATTTTCAAGACAACCGTGAGTGCTGGGACAATAGCCTCTAGTATGACAAAGATGGTGAACGACATGTTGTAAAAGAGCAACATTTATGTGGTGTTTGTTGTGCAAGTACAGTGGCGAAAAGATTACAGTGTAATGTATGTGGAGTCTATTACCACAAAGGTTGTGTGAGTAAATTAAAAAATGTGACGTTTTTGGGCAATGACAAAATAAATTGTTGCAATGTTACGGAACTAATAAAGGACGTTTATTATTCTAAAATTACCGATTGTGAGGCTAGTAAAACTAATTTAGACCAAAATTTAATAAATAAGGCGGTTCTGTTAGAATAAAATATCTTGAAGCTACCATAGTAAACAAGAACGAATTAATTCACGAATTAAAAGAAAACAATAAAATGTTACAGCACGTACTGGAAATATATAACATTGGGCCATCTGTAAACCAAAATTCTAACCAAACTATCAATACTGATAAATTAGATTTTAATACAGCCGTCGTATCTAAAAAGACACGTTCAAGTAATCAAAATTAAACTGTAACGTCTGCAAGGACAGGCACAAATGTAGAAACAACTTTATTGGCTAGCCTTGATAATGATACTATGGTAGAAACTGATGTTTGGATGCAATTACATCTAATGATAAAAAAATGACGGTGTCAGATAGTACCAGACAAAAATTGAGAGCTGATGATACTAAATATTTAGTAATCACAGATGACGAAAATAGTTGGACCAAAGTGACACACCGACGTAATACTCATAAACATAAAAGCTCGCTCGTTACAGGCGAGTTGAAAAGGGAAACAATAAAAGCGGTTCCCAAAAAAGCCTACCTTTTTGTGTCACGGCTTCAGCCGAAATCAATGGTATCACAGATCGTAAATCACCTAAAAGATAGTTTTCCAGAAGTTGAGTGCGAAATCAACAGCGAAATCCACAAATCTACTCATCGTTCAAAGCTGTAATAGATTTAACCAATTATAATCGAGCGCTGGATGCCAATATCTGGCCATGTGGAGCAGTAGTCAGCCGTTTTTTTCACCTGCGCAGGAGCAAAAATAACGACATTTATGAGCGAAGCAGCACTGTTTTATGTTGATCATCAAATAAATTGTTTAATATTTAGTAATACTGGTTGGTTGAAAAGTATTGAAAGCAAGAATAAAAGAATGTGAATTTTTAATAGAATTAAATTTTTTATTCAATGTAATCTCCTCCAACTTGCCCTGTACACTTTCTTTTATTCCCGGTTATTACTCGAGTGGGCGTAGGTTAGGATTGGGGTGAATCGGATAAATATCGTTATTAAAACGACAGCGATTTAGCTTCAAATTTAATAACCAACGACTATGTTTCTTATATACATGTATAATCAAACCTTTGTATAATAAGACCATTGACGATTTAATAATTGAACATATCGCATGCATCGGAAGCGCAAGGTAAGTGTACTGAACGGCCAATGATTTAATATGTATTAAATACAGAGAGAATAAATAAAGGTGTAAGTGAAACGAGTAGCAGTGTGGCGGTAACAACTGTGCAAGGTGAGGAAGAGGGAAAACTACGATAGGATATCGCACCAAACAAGAAATGGCGAGAAGCGCTTGTAATTTTTATAATTGACCACGTAATAGGTAGTGGTACCCTTGCTCAGATTCCTTATGCGTTATTACTAGTAGTACTTTATTTTCTTTGCACTCCCTATGATGGAGTTATATAACTTATTTAAATAAATACGGACAACCTACTAAATAATGCACATGCGACATGAAGTATATATATATATATATATATATATATATATATATATATATATATATATATATATATATATATATATATATATACACACACACACACAACCAAACTTCTTATATGGAATCACACAATATTTCCGATGTTATTCAGTATTTCTGACAAATTCCGTATAGAAAGTGAGAAGGACTTTATTATAACCTAGTTTATTAAATTACAACGAGAAAAAATTACAACAAAGATTTAAGATGAACAAAAACAATAAAAATGCGAAAACTAAAGATGTAGGTAGTTGGTTAAACAAAAGTTAGATACCTTTTTTCGGACATGTTTTTCACTTTAATAGTCAGTGTTACCACCTCTAGCCCTAATACAAGCTGCAATTCGACGAGGAATGCTTCTAATCAACGTGTCAACGTGTTCCTGACGTACGTTTGCCCATTCCTCTTGGGCGGCTGGAATGAGCTGTTCCACATTTCCTGGAGCATTTCTTCTAGCCCTAATCCCTTTTTTGACACAGTCCCACACATGCTCAATGGGATTCAGGTCTGGTGAAGAGGCAGGCCATTCTAGAACCGTCACAGCTTCTCTTTCTAGAAATTCTGTAGCAACTCGGCTGGTATGTGGAGGGGCTTTATCATGCATGAAGACGAAATTGTCTCCCACTGCCTAACTATTGGTTCTAGCACCAAATCAACGTACCTAGGACCTGTTAAACTCTGGCGTAGTGGAACCAAAGGAGTTTTATCTCCTATCATGATACTGCCCCAGAACATTGCCGTTCCTCCTTTGTATTTTGGGACAGATCTGGCCGTTTGCAGTCTAGCTTGTCTACCTGGACCTCTTAGAACTCGAATTCAACGGTCATCTGATCTCAGACAAATTCTGGTTTCATCCGAAAAAAGGACATTTTGCCAATCTTCAAGTGTCCAGTTCTGGTGCTCGAAACACCAATTTAGCCGACTAATTTTGTTCTCTCTGGATAACTCGGGAACCCTTAACTGTCTCCTGCTAAATAAATTTCGGGCACGAAGTCTCTTTCGTACTTTCCTTAAGAAGTTTTACATTTGACATTTTACTGTAAAATAATTAGGGGAGCCAATATTTACAATAGTTTATTTTAACATGGGAATTCCCTATGTCCAGAAATTCAGATTAAAATAATGCACATGTGACATGAAATGTATGAAAATGTACCGAATTTTGTTTCGCCTTTGTAATAGTATACATGTTAATGCGATTACACCGCAACGGTAAGTATAAGGTAACAATGGTTAACGATAAATGGTATCTGACCTTATAATCGTTGACCCAGAAATTGTGCACTAACTAGCAACGATACCGGCCTTGAAAGTGGATGAGTCTTATGAAATTAGCGGAGAGGCCTAAAATAATTACATCTGTTAGCAAATTATTTAATGGAGAATTAATACGTTACCGTAAGATAGCAGGTGGCCTATTGAGAAATGCCTTTTTAAATCCAGCAGATAACTCTGCTAACTAATTGTGATAGATTAGTGTAAAATCCCAAAATAGAAAATAGAAAATTATTCACTAAACAGCAACTGTCATATTTTATATCTCTAACGTTTTGGTCAATTTTTCCGTATTAAATTTTTGGTTTTGATTAGCGAATCGAATAATATTTAAATTGTGAATTGAAGTGCCATCTAGGTATTAGAACTATGCAATTGTAAAATGTAAATGTAGATTCCTGAAATTATATTCAAATTATGAATAAATGATTAACGCGTGATTAATAGATGCAATAAAATTTGTGCACGTAATAAACTTCAATTCCAATGATCCTCGAATAATTTTATACCATCTCTGTAATGATTTTATGGAAGCTGCAATAGTTTCTTCATTCGACGAAAAACGCTTTCCACGAAGGAATTGTTTCAAACTTCTGAAGCTGGGAGCCAAATTTGGTGAATACGGTGGGTGTTCAAACAATACGTACTTCAATTCATTCAGTTCAGCCATCGTCAAAACACTTGTGTGACAGGTCCACTAAACATTTTTTTTTTCTGTAAACCAAGTCTTTTCTCACGAATTTTTTCATTCAGCTGAAAAGTTGCAATAATATTCAGAGTTTATTGTTTTACCTTTCTCAAGATAATAAATCAAAAAAATCCCTTTTGCATCCCAAAAAACTGATACCATAACCTTTTTGCCGATCGTTCTGACTTCACCTGTTTTGGAGATGAACAACCAGCTTCAGTACTCTGTAAACCGTTCTTGTTTTAGTTTAGAATCATGGTGGTAGATCGAAGTCTCATTCATAGTTATAAAACGACGCACAAAATCTGTTTTATTCTGCTTAAAACGCTCCAAATCTTCAACGCTTGTACGACCACGTTTAAACTCTAAAATCCACCGATGCACAGTTGGAAATGAAGGAGAAGATTCCTTTAACACTTTCACCATTTTTTTAATGAATTTGTTGATGAAAAACCTTCTCAAACAAAGAATTTTATCACTGCACGATATTCGGTTCTTTCTATTGTAAAGAAATAGATTGACACGTCAATTGCAAATACCTTGTGAACAAAGAATGAATTGACAGATCGAAATAAAACTTTGTATGTGCTCAAATGAAAGATGAAATACTAAAATAGCGTACAAATTTTGATTCCTCTACTGGTTAAGTACACTACAAATAGTGGCTACAATCGATGTATCGATTTTTATAGGTCAGACTAGTCAGGTGGTGTACGCCGCCATTAAGAGGCGATTTTTCATTGTTAACGTTTAAGCAGCGTGTGTTTTGTATTTAGACTATTTCGTTTTTGCGTTATAAGAAAGTAATTATTGATGTTAATTTAGTTTCTTGTAAATATAGTGTAAATAAGAGTGCAGTGTTATAATAACCAAACATTGTGTGGTCGAGCGGAGTCCCCTAAAACATTATATTGTTCATTCGCAGTTTTGTTATTTATTAAAACATAAACATCAAGCTGATGTTTATGTTTTAATTTTTCAACTTTGACAAAATTGTTTTCATTACCTTTAACAATTTTAATAGATAACGTTGCTACTGACGAAGATAACCGTAAATGTTATCGAAACATTTAGATTGTATAATTTAAAATACGCCATTAAAAAACCCAAAAAAGGTAAATACTTTACTATTAAAATATAAATTTATCGAAACAACTATTGTTCTATTGTCTACTTAATACAATATTCAACTTACCTGTTCTCTAAGTCATAATAAGTGCTCATAATAGCATAGTTACGGTTTCATTGTCATAGTCACATAATACGCGAGTGCTTGTGAAAGATTAGATTTGTTTTGCTGTAACCAAGAGTAAAATAGTTGCTGACTTATTTTGCCGTAACCCAAGGACACAACCTACCGAATATTATCAACCATGCCAGGATTCGATAAAGCCTTATATTTAGTACGGATGTTAAGGTAGTCACAATAAACTCGAATGTTGACACGCAACACCCTCGTTAATTATGACCATCTTAAATAAATATCTCTATACGTGATAAGAGTCATTTTTTGAACGCGATTTGTATATGAATAAGAAGTAACAAAATTATACTTCCATTTCTTGGAATACTGCTTCATCTACATTTCTAATCTTTACAGCACAAATGCTGAACATAGCTATACTATTGTGATCATCATTACTAAAATTTACAGCATCATATAGTTCAAAACTTGTCTATACCGCATTTTTTCTCGTTTCCTTTCTTAACGGAGTATGCAAAAAGAACCAAATTCAATTTTTATGATATTTTCGTGACCCTGTGCCTATTTTTTTTCATAAAGGAGAATTTAGGTCGCAAAGACCTCTCAAAATAAAGTTAAAAGTTATTTAGCACAACAATAACCTACATGTTGATGTGTCTTCTTGCACCAATTTTAAAATTGTACCTTTGGAATACATTTTAAGTTAATTATCACTAATTGTTCACCAACATACAAAGAAAAAAAATTGGTATAAACCACAAAACAGTGTAACTTGTGGCAATTTAATTGAAGCAAGTATTAGTGTAAAATATCTGATTGAAAACAGATGGTTTCTTACGGTTACATTTATTTGCCTTTGTTACTTGAAAAATATTGTTGATTACCATGCCATACCACCTCCAACATCTTAAAACATAATAATGGTGGATCATTGACAAAACAATGTAATGAACGAGGATCTACAGTAAATAACATCAAACTTAAACCTGAAGCGATTACATAGTTTTGACTTGGTGCGGCAGAGATTGCGTCGTTAGTGCTGTTATCATGAACCAGACTACACGCAACTGAATTTTTTAAAAAGAAATATTACATGCAAAGTAGTAATGCTTACTAACGGTCAATCTGTGTTCAGTTGGGCTCACTGATCTAACCTATGGTATGACAGTTAAGAAAGTTAAGTGAAGTGAAGAACAATAGTGTGCGGTCATACGATAAAAAAACGTCTATGCTCACATTTTGAAACAATTTACAGAAGGTAGCACAAAAATTTAGTAGAAAGAAAGCCAAAAAAAGGCAATATCTTACCCTGATGATCGTTGGCACTGTCAATGATGAACTTTTAGAACAATATTTCTCAAATTTTTTTTGTTACTGTTTATATAAATAACTGGGAAAAAACTGATTTAAAAGTAGATTGTAGCCAGTAATATGTAACGATCTGCTAGAAATAATAATGAAACTACTTTTAGAAACGTTTGTGGATCAAGGTCTGTGTCTCGATTATTTATAAGGGGTATAAAACATGTCCCACGATAACCATTATTATGAATATATGTATCATCTCACATTGATAAAAAGTGTATGTAATTACAAAAACAAGTAGGCAATAGATGAATTGTATGTAAATAATAGATGTGTGTCAAGCTCTTGGGAATTATTAACCTGTTACCTCCCACGAGATTAATTAACTGGCTAGTTTTTTAAATACCTTTAGATAAAATGGTGTACGCAAGCGAGAAGGTCCTAGGAAAATAATGCATTTGAAATTTTTCTAACATTTTTCTACATATAGAAATGTAGGTGTAGAACGTTATGCAATCGACTTTTTTTCAATATCGCTAAATAGACTTATTAGCTCATTTTACAACTTTTGGCCATGTCTGGATGTGTGTGTGTGTGTGTGTGTGTGTGTGTGTGTGTGTGTGTGCAGGCGTGCGTACGTGCGTGCGTGCGTGGCTGTGTGTGCGTGCATGCATGGGTGCGTGGGTGGGTACGTGTGTACGTGCGTGTATGCGTGTGGGCATCTGTGCGTGCGTGTGTGTGTTTGTGGATGTTTGTGTGCGTTTGTGTGTTTGTGTGTGTTTGTGTGTTTGTGTGTGTTTGTGTGTGTTTGTGTGTATTTGTGTGTGTTTGTGTGTGTTTGTGTGCGTTTGTGTGTGTTTGTGTGTGTGTGCGTGTGCGTGAGTGTGTGTGCATGAGCGTGTGCGTGTGCTAGTGCGTGTGCTAGTGCGTGTGCTAGTGCGTGTGCTAATGCGTGTGCTAGTGCGTTTGCTAGTGCGTGTGCTAGTGCGTGTGCTAGTGCGCGTGCTAGTGCGTGTGCTAGTGCGTGTGCGTGTGCTTGTGTGTGTGCGTGTGCGTGCGCGTGTGCTTGTGCGTGTGCGCGTGTGCGAGTATGTGCGTATGTGCGTATGTGCGTGTGTACGCGTGTGTGCTGTGTGCGTGTGTGCGTGTGTACGTGTGTGCGTGTGTGCATGTGTACGTGAGTGCGTGTTGCCGTGTGTGCGTGTGTGCGTGTGTACTTGTGTGAGTGTGTGCGTGTGTGCGTGTATGCATGTGTGCGTGTATGCGTGTGTGCGAGAGTGCGTGTGTGCGTGTGTGCGTGTGTGCGTGTGTGCGTGTGTGCGTGTGCTGTGGTGTGCGTGTGTGCGTGGTGTGTGCGTGTGTGCGTGTGCGTGTGCTGTGCGTGTGCGTGTGCGTGTGTGCGTGTGTGCGTGTGTGCGTGTATGCGTGTATGCGTGTGTGCGTGTGTACGTGTGCGCGTGTGAGTGTGTACGTATGTGCATGTGTGAGTGTATGCGTGTGCGCGTGCGTGCGCGTATGCGTGTTCGTGTGCGTGTGCGTGTGCGTTTGCGTGTGCGTGAGCGTGTGCGTGTGCGTGTGCGTGCGCGTGTACGTGCGCGTGTGAGGGTGCGTGTGCGTATGCATGTAAGTGTGTGTGCGTGTACTTGTGTGCGAATGTGAGTGTGGGCGTGCGCGTGCGTGTACGTGTGTGCGTGTGCGTGTGCATGTACGTGTGTGTGCGTGTGTGCGTATGTGGGTGTGTGCGTGTTCTCGCGCGCGTGCGTGTGCGTGTGCGTGTATATGTGCGTGTGCGCGTGCTCGTGCGTGCGCGTATGCGTGCGTGCGTGTGCGAGTGTGTGCGTGTGTGCGTATGTGCGTGTGCGTGTGTATGTGCGCGCGCGTGTATGCGTGTGTACGTGTGCACGTGTGCGTGTGCGTGTTCGTGTGCGTGTACGTGTGCCCGTGCGTTTGCGTGTGCGTGTGCGTGCGCGTGTGCGTGTGCGTGTGCGCGTGCGTGTGCCTGTTGCGTGTGTGCGTGTGTGCGTGTGTGTGTGCGTATGTGCGTGTGCGTGTGTATGTGCGCGCGCGTGTATGCGTGTGTACGTGTGCACGTGTGCGTGTGCGTGTGGGCGTGCGTGCGTGCGCGTGTACATGTTCGTGGGCGTGTGCGTGTACGTGTGCTTGTGCGTGTGCGTGTGCGTGTGCGTGTTCGTGTGCGTGTGCGTGTGCCCGTGCGTTTGCGTGTGCGTGTGCGTGTGCGTGCGCGTGTGCGTGTGCGTGTGCGTGTGCGTGTGCGTGTGCCTGTTGCGTGTGTGCGTGTGTGCGTGTGTGTTTGTGGATGTTTGTGTGCGTTTGTGAGTTTGTGTGTGTTTGTGTGTATTTGTGTGTGTTTGTGTGTGATTGTGTGCGTTTGTGTGTTTGTGTGTGTGTGTGTGCGTGTGCGTGTGCGTGAGTGTGTGTGCATGAGCGTGTGCGTGTGCTAGTGCGTGTGCTAGTGCGTGTGCTAGTGCGTGTGCTAGTGCGTGTGCTAGTGCGTGTGCTAGTGCGTGTGCTAGTGCGTGTGCTAGTGCGTGTGCTAGTGCGTGTGCTAGTGCGTGTGCTAGTGCGCGTGCTAGTGCGTGTGCTAGTGCGTGTGCGTGTGCTTGTGTGTGTGTGTGCGTGCGCGTGCGCGTGTGCTTATGCGTGTGCGCGTGTGCGAGTATGTGCGTATGTGCGTATGTGCGTGTGTGTACGCGTGTGTGCGTGTGTGCGTGTGTGCGTGTGTACGTGTGTGCGTGTGTGCATGTGTACGTGAGTGCGTGTTGCCGTGTGTGCGTGTGTGCGTGTGTACCTGTGTGAGTGTGTGCGTGTGTGCGTGTATGCATGTGTGCGTGTAGTGTGTGTGCGTGTGCGTGCGTGTGTGCTGTGTGCGTGTGTGCGTGTGTGTGTGCGTGGTGTGTGCGTGTGTGCGTGTGTGCGTGTGTGCGTGTGTGCGTGTGTGCGTGCGTGTAGCGTCGTGTGCGTGTGCGTGTGCGTGTGTGACGTGCTGTGGTGTATGCGTGTGCGGTGCGTGCGCGTATGCGTGTTCGTGTGCGTGTGCGTGTGCGTTTGCGTGGTGACGTGTGCGTGTGCGTGCGCGTGTGCGTGTGTAGTGTGCGTGTGCGTTGCAGTCGTGTGTGCGTGTCGTGCGATGTGAGTGGGCGTGCGCGTGCGTGTCGTGTTGCGTGTGCGTGCATGTCGTGTTGTGCTGTGTGCGTATGTGGTGTGTGCGTGTTCTCGCGCGCGTGCGTGTGCGTGTGCGTATGATGTGTGTATGCGCGTGCTCGTGCGTGTGCGTGTGCGTGCGTGCGGTGCGTGTGTGTGTGCGTGTGCGTGTGCGTGTGCGTGTGCTGTGTGCGTGCGTGTGCGTGTGCGTGGTGTGTGTGTATCTCTGTGCGTGTGTGCGTGTGTGCGTGTGTGCGTGTGTGCGTGTGTGCGTGTGTGCGTGTGTGCGTGTGTGCGTGTGTGCGTGTGCGTGTTTGTGCGTGTGTGCGTGTGTGGGTGTGTGCGCGCGTGTGTGGGTGTGTATGGATGTATGGATGTATGTTAGTATCCACGATAACTACAAAACAAAAAAACCTTCGTACTTAAAATTTTGGATTTAACCTTTTTTTCATTTGGCTTAGACCTGATTAGAATTTGGGAAAAATTCAGTGGCGTAAAGGGGGGTTTATTAGGGTCTTTTTTTGTTTCTATCGAATATTTATAAAACAGCTGCATATTTCAAAGACATAAAAATACCTAGATACAGACATGACCAATATTGATTAATTAATTTGTAAAGAAGAATTTAAGTGTTAGTTCTTGATTCTTCATTATCAGAGTAACGATTAATTTTATAAGAAAAAGTGTAGACGTGTTTTTTAAAGGAAATTTAATTATACATAACTTTTCTTTATAAAGTCTCTGAATATAATGCAAGGTAAGTCAAAAAATTAATTAAATATGAATGAAAATGGTTATGCTGCATGATATCATATAGAAGCGAGTGGCTTTGAAATTGTTTTTAAGTTAACATGTATCTATTAATATCTATCTGGCATGAAGTTTTAAGCGTCATTCTGACTGATTATGTTTTTTGGTACCTCTTTTGGTTATGAATCTATAAAGAAGAGGTTGCATAGTTACTCTATAGTATATTATTTCATAAGGAGCTAAAGTGACACTATTTGTGGCAAATCTGTATGTTTGACAGACAAACGTAGTGAGTCTGGCAATACATACTACTTTTTACCTCAGGCGTTTTTTACACTTAAAAAATGTGAAATAAGGAAAAATAGTTAGGTTGTGAAAATGAGGAATAGTTAGATTTACTTAGCGTGCTCAGGCAAGCAGCAGTAAACGTTTCTAGGTTTCGTTGAAAACCTTTTAACAAGTAGAAAATTGTGAAGATTCTCTGTGTTATTGTAAGTATTTTATTAAACTTTTTGTTCCTATTTGTGTAAATTAAAATATTACTTTGTTAGGAATATGATATGGATTTGGAGAGCTACACGCCGTCAGAAATTACTGAAGCGGCTAATACAGCAATAAATGGTCTATTACCTACAAGATCGAGCAAAATCTATGAACGCGCTTTTCAGCAATTTATAAAATGGTGCGATGAAAAAAATATTAAAAGCTACTCTGAAACCGTAATGTTAGCTTATTTTGCCGAATTAGCAATAAAAGTTAAAAAGGAAAAGCTCGACAATGTGGTCCCAATATTCGATGATCAGATCATTATTGAGCATTCGACATGGCGTAGATATAAAGCAAATACTTGAAACTTCGTGCATATCTAAAGAAGCAGAATGAAGGATTCACCCCAAAGCAGGCCAAAGTATTTACAAAAGACCAATTTAACAAATGTTTATCGGAAGCGTCGGACGAAAAATACTTGGCAATGAAGGTAAGTTTTAGAAATAGAATGAAAACAAGTTTTGTATTTGTTTAGATAGTTTTGATATTTGGTATCTGAGGGGCATGTCGTTGCGATGAATTGGTGAAGATGAAGGTAGACGACATTGAGAACATAAAAACTCTGTTACATATTAAAATTCCAGATAGCAAAACCAAAAAAATTAAATCATTTACAGTAGTAGGGGAATATTTCCTAAATTTATATAACAAATATGTTGATTTGTGCCCACGAGATATGAATGATCGCCGATTTTTTTGAAATATGGAAATGGAAAATGGTCAAGAGCGGTGATGGGAATCCATAAAATAAATAGTGTTCCTAAGGAGGTAGCTTTTACCTTAAAATTAGCGAACTATACAGAATACACAGGGCATTGTCTAAGAAGAACCTGAGCTACACTGTTGGAGAACGGCGGCGCAGATTTAATGTGCTTGAAGCGCTATGGTGGCTGGAAATCCAGCACTGCAGCTGAGCGTTATATTGAAGACTCTCTAGGAACAAAAAAAGAGGCAGCCTTGAAAATTTTTGCACCTAGTGCAAGCGCTACGAGTACAGAAGTTCATGTAGAAGAGGAAGAATTAAAGACCATTTCCTTAGAACGCAGCGAGACCTCCCCTGTTACCTCTGACGGATTTTATTTTGGAGAAAATGTTACTTTTAGTCATTGTACTTTTAATCTTTATAACTCTAAACAATAAATTTGTTTTCGTTGTTTTCCAAATTGGGTGTTTGAGTTATTAACTCACTGCGAGAGGAAAATGTCAAACTTTGACGTTGTCAGGTGAAGTTTAAAATGTCATCTCTTATTGACGTCTGAAGAAAAAATTAATTATGATTCAAATTATTTCATATCTCTTAATGTTTTAAGTTAGCATTTTAGATGTCTATTAATCTCTGTCAGACATGAAGTTTTAACATAGTTAAACATGAAGTTTGGCATATATTATTGTTTCAGTTTATATAATGTTATATTTTCGTAATTAACGTTACAAAAGAGGTTGCATCACTATCCTAAAAAAAAATGTTATTAAAATTATTTCATTTCTTTTAATTTCCATTTTGTAGGTTGGAAAGTCGTATTCCACACCAGATATTTATGTTATCATTATGAGCAAGTAAATGCAATCTCGAAGCATTTACTATTCCAACATTTATCGAATGCGTGAAACGAGGCCACCATAATTTTTTCCCTCTATAGTTATTTACTGCTTGATTCATCAGGTCTACACCACTCATAAATGAATTATAATTTTGTAATGAAACAGCATCCTTTACGAAATTTTTTTAGTTAATTATTTGCTGGCCATCCTGTATTAAAACAAATTACAAAAGATAGCGCAATATTGCACCACAAATGGAATCCCCCTAAACGGAAGCTGCATACGCCTACCTCGAATCTCTTATAAAACCAGCGACACGCTACTCTTAAGGACTATTATTATTGCCATAATAAATATCGTGAATACGTCCCGTTCGAATCCGGCCCGATCCAGTCTGTTCCAGTTTCCCGAAGCTAGCCCGTACATCGCTGCCGCTTTAGTCAAGGTATCTTCCGTCTACCTGGTGAACGACGCGCCAAGTTGCAGATCCGTCGCGTATAGTCGTGCATTATTCTATACAACTGCACTTTCCCTTCAAGGTCGCGGACACGTAAATTTATTGCACAACCTTACACTAAATTACATAACACGCAGCCCGACACACATATTAAGGGCTAGACTAGACCACAAACACTACCTACGTACACCAAGCGGACGCTGTTACGCAGGATTGTACAACCCAGCGCCAATCTCCACTTACCTAGGTGGAAAGAAAGGCCATCGCCTCAGTTCTAGCACCCTCCGGAAGGCCTCTTTGGTACAGCTTAACGGGTTCGTCACAGAATCATGCAAAGGGCCTTTCAAAACATTAATTACACCTACATACTCACACGCCTACCACATAGGCTAAGTAAATATATAAGGACGAAAAGTGCGGGTTACCCGAAGAGGGAGCGTTATCATCCGCCGTCCTGTACACGAAGACGTCGCGAGTCCGTGTCCGAGAGTTTGCATTCAACCACGCTCACTCGTCGTAAACACTCCAGTCGCCGTGGTTGACCTACTGTAGAACCGCGTAAACGTAATTGTGTTTAATCAGATCTCTTCTTGATAACCCGGAAGTTATCCCGTCCTTATAAAAGGAAAACGATAGGTAACGAGTATCCATGAACCTGTATTATAAAATCGCTGTTGAAGGCCTTACAGACATTCAAATATCCTAACGCGAACATGATACGTTTAGATTCGTGTCTGGCCTAATTTTAGTACTTCCGCATTAACATAAACACTGTAACGCTAAATTTATCTTATTTTAAATAATTCAGATGGGACGTGTGCGAAAACTCAATCCTGTAGTGCTAAATCATACGCGTAACCGTTTCCATGATTATCCCTAATAAATGAGAGTAAATAAATACGTATTAAAATCTGTGTTCCCCGCATTTCATCATTACAGAACGTTTTGTATATACGAAAGTTGCACGCATTTGCATTGAAAACCGGTTCATAGAATAAAAGCTTAAATTTCTTTTAAGAAAAGGAGGTAATTAAAGTACTTAATACCAATACGTTAGTTATTAATTAAGTCCATACAATTGCGAAAATTTACAATTATAAATAATAAATCTCGCAAGGACAAATTACTTCCAAAAGTGCGTGTATAATAAACTCTTCCCTTGCGAACGGTTGTTAAGATCGAAAATCGCCTAACCTTCGGAACGTGCCTTGCGCACTAACGCGACATTATACTATCGATTTTCCATAACTGATCTGCGCTTTACCCCGGAAGAGAAAGTGTTGGTCTACATAATATCCCGTTATAAATATTTTAAAGGTAACTATCGTTTACAGGGACGGATCTAGCCTTCTCATAATAAATTTCACTACCGCTTATCTCTATGTCCTGTTATAAAAACGCTTAGGCGTGTATATTAAAGTACCATTAATCTATCTTTCCCCAGAAACGAATCAGGATCCAATAAGGAACTGCCCCGACGACTTCCAGAGGCCAGCGAAGCCAGAGATGATTTCAGTTTAAAACATTTTATTGTAATTATTCAAGGTAGTCAGTGTTAAGCACCAAAATACGACCTCCCCCCGTCTTGCTAAGACAAGACCCGATTTGAGCTAACCTAGGCACATTAAAATCAATTATCGTAAGCTAGTGGCTTACAATTTGAAGATAAATGAGCCTGAGACTCATCAATATTTCGTTTTTCTTTGGAAGACCAACGTTCTGCCTTTCCGAGAGTGTCATACTTTTTTACCATAGTAACAACATTATTATCTTTCCAACGCACAAACAATATCTTATTTTTCGTATCATATGCTTTTTGAAAAGTACCACGTTCCATTTTTTGCATTTCTTTCATTGAAAATAGGGGAAATTTCTTAGTCCTATTTTCACGTACAGTGCCGGTTGCTCTAACATTCATTTCTCGGAGCGTTTTCATTAGATCGTAACTAGAAATGCAAAGTACACAATATGGTTGCAAGGATGTTCTATGCATTAAAACAAATCCAAAACGATGTTAGAATCTAATGGTAAGCTAATATCCTGCTCGCGCAACTTTTTTGTTTTGTACCACAATAAGTATCGTAGCTATTTCCCAGTAGCGCTAAAAAGCATCCAGTCCTTGAAACGGAATCTTACAGGTTTTCCCTTTATAAATTTCTTGCTCGAGTGGTGTCCCAAATATTTAACCATTGCTTCATCTATTGACAAATTAATGTTGATGAAAAATTCACGATTGCCGAAGGTTCGTATTTAGCAAATTCATCAAAGGGCGCAACTATAATTTATCAGATTTAGAATTCCTAAGATTTTTATGTCTACTTCCCCCACTACAAAATCATGCTTGTTTTTCAGTGACGCATAAAGGGTTGATTGTTCAACGATCAACTTTATAACATTTTCTTTGTCCACATGAGAGTTTCTTTTGTTTTACTACTCTTTGAACACTTACTTTATTTTGAAAATAGTACCGATAATGTTACATAATTTTCGCTGTCGCTGTCGCTTTCTGCAGGTTGCCTGTTTCTCTTAGCCATTGCAGATAAAGTAATTTCATTTTCCGAGAAATATTGCTGTTCTACTTCTCCTGTGATGTCGTTGGGGGACTTGAAAATATTCATCATTACCGTTTAATTCCTGCTCATCTGTCTGCATATCAACATCAAGTGGGATAATATTAAGTCTCGTGCCCGTCAGAAGGAATTTCATTTGTTTCTTCTGACAATGTTTTGAAACGTTTGCCATATAAAGATTACATTTCAAAGCAATTTGTGGAATAAAAAAATTACTTATAGGTACATATCTTCCCGTAGTACTCATATGAGTACCCCTCATTTTTTACAATTTTGGCTCAGAAATTTTTGAAACACTATGTGTCTTAAATATATTAAACCATTAAATACGTTCCTTAGAACTTAACTTCTTACTCAAAATAAGGTATTATAATTTCTCCTTGTGAAAGTGAATTTCTAACCTTACGATTGTCGCTAGATCGTGACTAACAAATACTAAAACAACTGGTGTGGAACACCACACGATCTTACAACCTACAAAATGACATCTAGATACTAACTTAAAAAATTAATGGAAAGGAAATAACTTTAAGTAATTATAATTTTTTTAGGATATCTATGCAACCTCTTTTTTATACGTTCATAACGAAAACAGGCAACATTGTAAAAACAAATACAATAATCCATGTCAGAATGACGTTTAAAACTGAGATTGATACACATAAATGTTTAATTAATTTTTAGACTTACCTTACGTTATATTATGAAACTTTATAAATTATGTAAATTTAAATTTTCTTTAAAAAATATGTCTGCACTTTTTCTTATAAGATTAATCGTTATATTGAAAAAATTTAGACTACTACTTAAATTCTACCGTACGAATTTTTTTGCCGCTAAATTACGCGTCGTACCATTGCATAGACCATAATTAATCGATATGTTTAAGGTCTATATCTAGTTATTTTTATATCTTTGAAATATGCAGCTGTTTTAGAAATATTTGATAAAAACCAAAAACTACTCCTAATAACCCCCTCTCTGCCACTAGATTCCTCCCAAAATTTAATCAGCTTCAAGCTTAAATACAACATTTTAAGTACGTAGGTGTTTTGGTTCTGGAGTTATCGTGAATACTCACGTACAGCCACATACACACAAACACACACACACACACACACACACACACACACACACACACACACACACACACACAGACGCATACACACGCACACACACACACACACACACACACACACTCACACACACTCACATACACACACGCACACACGCACGCACGCACCCAACCAATCCACCCACCCACGAATGGGTTAGGGTGGGCTCTGATTCTTTTTGGGGGCCGTTTTCAACCCCTTGGCGGGGTTTTAGCCCCTAATTAAGGTCCTTTTGGCGGTATTAAGAGCCTTTTTGGCGGTATATCTCTTTGGTTAGGTGTTGGATGCCCACGTGGCCATATGTTAGGGGTGTAGATAGTAGATTAAGGCCATTTTGGCTTAATTAAGGCGGGCTAAGATTAGGTCACACCCACCCTTTTACCCGATTGGTTGGGCGAGCGCCTGTCCCTCTGGCTTCTGATTGGTCCTTAGCCCCACTACTCAGCCGCTGCGCTCTAATTAGACGACTAAGTCTCTGCATTCTGATTGGTTATGGTGGGAAATTTGAATTTGTATTCTAATAAGGGGTCCTAATGCTAACTTGGAAGACATGTGTAGGGTTTCGCAACTTGCTCTCGGGGCTTCTCCCCACTTGTGATTGGAACTTACTCGGGGGTCTTCGCCCATTCTCGTAAACACCTTGGTGGGAAATTTGAAATTATATTCTAATAAGTGGGGCCCCAATGCTAACTTGCAAGACAGGTGTAGAGCTTCGCAACTTTCTCTCGGGGATTTACCCCCTTGTACTGACCCCTAAGTGTGAAATCTGAATTTGTATTTAAGTCTCTACATCCTATGGAGGAAAATTTGAATATGTATTCTAATAAGGGGCCCTAATGCTAAATTGTAAGATAGATAGAGGGATTCGCAACTTGCGCAAATGGACAACTACCAACTGCTAATCGTGGCTATTCAGATAATAAAAAACGTTATTACTGGTACCAATTCATATTACAATTTTGGTATACCAGCAGCCACTAAAAATGCCTGGGTGTTTGTTGGAAGAATTTCGCCATATGTTATAGAAGCTAATATGATTAAATACGTCCAAACTGTTACGTAAGACAAGGCTGCCAGTTGTATTAGATTAAAAGCCAAAAGTAAGAATTCATGTTTCGGGATTAGCTCAGATATAAAAATAATACAGACCTACTTCTAGAACCTAAAAATTGGTCAGAGTATCTATGAGAGAGCGGCTTCAATTTTCGATTTGATTATCATAAACAGCCAAATTAAGAATTTTAATAAACTTGAATACACTAATAATATAATTAATATGTATGTATTTCAAATAAATATGCAATGTTTTAGGAACAAAATTCATGAACTTGAAGCGTTTTTGTGTGGTAGTAGCATAAAATTCGAAGTTCTGTACTTGACTTAACATGATTGCATGCCAACGAAATTGAATCTATAAAGTGTGGTGAACGGTTTGTTGTATCTTATTATGCCAGAACGAACACAATCATGGTGGAACGTTAATTATGGTGAAAAACATAGGTAAATTCATTCCTTTAAGTGAGATAAACTTATTATGCTCAGAAAACCATGTTTTTATCTAGTTTAGATATGTTAAGAGAAAAAAAGTGTAATCACTGGTGACCTTAACACGTAGACTGCCACATCAAACAAAAAAAAGATGTACAGTGGGGCCACATATATTTTTTAGATTGTTTGGGTTTAATATTATGAAAAGTCATCATATAAAATAAATAAACAAAAATATACAGTTTTTATATGTGTTTTATTACTGCGAGTTATATGTAACTCGCGGGCCGCTGAATCACCTGGGGCCGCATGGATTGTATGCAACTCACGCTCTAAACAAGTTGAAACTGGTTTTTGCTTGCGCTCTGTGATATGTTGGAGGTGCAATAAGAAGCACTTGTTTGCCTGTCGTGATCCTAAAAGGTAGTGTCTTTCTATAGAAGATATAAAAATGTGTTCTTATGAAGCAGAAATGAAAAAACTGCAAACCCTTATGGATGACGTTGATATGAGTGATGAAGACGTAGCTGATCCCTTTGCTGGTGATTCAGAAGATGAATATGTGGCTAGTGACAGTGAATCGACAACTTCCGACGAAGACATTGTTCCGAGAAACATTCGCAAAATACAAAATTTATCCAAGAAACAAATTGATCGTACAAATTTAGTTAGTGAAACAACAGTTGTAGCAGATTACGACAATAGTACAGATGACGAACTTGAAGATACAGTAGCTTCTGATGCCGCTGATCTCACTTGAAATGATGTGACAGGTATACATCTCAAAGATTTTCCTTACAGTCCTGCAAATGCAGGTGTATCGGGTGAAACAATTGACGAATTACTAGAAAAATCGCCCTACGATTTTAATTTTAAAATGATATTATCAATCATATGGTATTAGAAACAAATCGATACGCTTCCCAAAAATACGTAAAGAAGTCCCTTCGGTAAATCACGGCTTGCGCAATGGAAGGACATGGATCCATTGGAAATGGAAAAGTTTTAGGAATATTACTGTGGATGCCAAAACTTTCTGATTACTGGTCGAAAAATCCTCTATACACAAATTCTGTAACAAATGTCTAGAAATAGATTTGAAATATTACTACGGATGTGGCATTTTCCGATAATCAAGATTAATTCAGCCACTTGTTGATTTATTGCTGAAAGGTTTTAACATTGCTATGTGCCTGAGAAGGACGTATGTATTGACGAATCCATCGTTCCTTTTCGAGGGCGCTTAGCATTCAAGCAATACATAAAAAACAAGCGCCACAAGTTTGGCATCAAACTATTCAAGTTATGTGTCAAAGATGTATACACGTACAGTATCAAAATTTATTGTGGTAAAGAAGCTGTTCCGGCAACGCCAGTTTCATCTTCTGTAGTAATGTCGTTGATGAACAACTTGCTAGACTGTGGAAGAATTTTATTCACTGATAATTACTACACAAGTCTGCACCTGGCTCATACACTTCTTGATAGATCAACTCACCTCGTTGGAACCCTCTGGAGCAACAGGAAATTGAATCCGCAAAAAGTTGTGTGTGCCAAATTGACCAAAGGATAACAAATTGCACAAGAGAGTAACACATGAGTCGTAGTACTCAAGTGGAAAGATAAGATGGATGTGTAAGTATTGAGCACAATTCATACAGATAATCGTGCAAAGTGGAAATGAAAACCAGAGATTGATTTGACTATAACAACTCAAAGCTTTCATTGATTTTCCGATCAAATGAAATCATATACAACTGCACTACGACGAGGAATTAAATGGATTCGGAAATTGGCGGTAGAACTAATCACTGGATCGGCTCTGGTAAATGCGCATATTCTGCACAAAAACATTACTGGCAGAAAATAAGCATAACAGATTCAAAGAAGAAATAACCCTAAAACTACTCAATTTTCAAGAAGCCGCCGGTGAAAATGCTGAAGCAAATTCGACTCATAAAACACCTCAGTGCGGTTTACAACACATGGTTACGCGTCGAAGATGTGTTGTGTGTTACGAAAATTTAAAAAATCTACACGGACGTCAGCATGCAACCGCAAAATGTAAGCAAAGTGCTTATAAATGCTTGAAATATGATTCATATTTCTGCGTGGAATGTTTTTTTGATAAGCATTTATCCAATGCCAAAAGAGCATAAGTTTTTTGTCTTTATACTTTTATATTTTTGCGTTATAAACCTTATAATCTGTTTGGTTTATATGCTTCCTGAATAAACGTTTGTGTTTTTTATGAAATAAACTTATTTGTAGTAATATTGTCACGTAATGAATTAGTGTTGGACGACCCAGTAAGTAAACATGGATAGTAAACAAGTTTAATTCAGTCAAATTTTTAAATAATTATAATTTTGGAAAGAAGAAACAAAAATACGTGCTAAATGCATCGAATTGTTTCTGGCGTCGCATATTTTCAGTTGCCTATGTATTAACATTGAAGTGCGAGTTATGCACGATTCACATGGCTTCAAAGACCAAATTTAATATGGAGTTATATGCTACTCGCGCGGCGCCAAGACCCAAAGGCTGCGCGAGTTGTATTTAACTCGCACGGCAGTTAGCGTGTTAATGTTAAGTTTTGTAGTACTGAAAGTAATACCACCAAACTGAGTGATTGTTTACATCCCTTTGGATTTGTACAGACAATTTTCTCTGAGACTAAGCATAAAAGTTGTCTAGACAATATTTTTGTAAATGGTCAAACTATTGGTGCAAATTTTCAAAAATACGCTGGGACTAAATTACTTAGTTAGATTTATCTTCCAATCAATGCAGGGCTGCAACGTTTTACATAGAATTTTAAGCAATTTAAGTTGGAATTAAATACTCGAAACTTTCCCCATGAAATTGTTTATTAACATAAAGTTAACATCTACATTAATCTTAAAACTGCGGCATGTTTCGACAAAAGACTTGTCATCATCAGGCTACTAAAATAACATAACAGGTACGTTAACATAAAACTAGCAACTAAAGTACTCACATAGATTACAACGCTATGGATACCATAACAAAATGGAAAATTAGAAAGTTTAACAAGTTAATTATTAGGTTCTGAAAAATATATGATTAAAATTTCCAAGAAATTGACAAAATACTTACAATTTAATAATAAATTTTGAAAAGGAAAAATATAAAAGTAAAAGTAGAAGTATCTGTAGTCTCCCGAACGAAACGGAATAAAAAAGTTATACTCATGAGCAGCATGCACCACGATAACGGAGTGTGTAACCAAGATCATAAAAATCCGTTTATGATTTTAGATTACAACAAAACTAAAGGTGCAGTAGACACGTTAGACAAGTTAATAATAAGATACACATGCAGCCGGCAAACTGAAAGATGGCCAATGACTATCTTTTACAATATCATGGACGTGTCAGCTTACAACGCTTATGTTCTGTGGTGCGAAGTAACTCCAACCTGGAATACTGCAAAACTTACAAAACGGCTACTATTTCTTGTAGAACTTGGTAATTACTTGATCACTCCATGATTGCAAGAAAGAAAACGTCTCCCTTGAAGTACTCCTGCTGCTGAAGTGGTTATAAAGTCACGTTCTTCAACCAGTAATTACGAAGTAAGAGAACAATTAACCACAACCAAGTGTAAAGGATGTAATTTTTGTCCCTCTTCAAATATGATAATAAAACTAATACGGTATGTTGTAATTGCTCAAAATACCTATGTAAATCTCCACCACTACTGTCTAGACTGTAACAAATAAATGTATATACCTAACTACTACGTTTTTCAGATGTTCTTTACATAACATTTATAATAATATGTATAATAAAAATAAAATAACGTAATAAATACGACATCTTATTTCTTATTATTATTTACTGTTATATCAATTTAACGACAATAAAACGACGTCATAATGACCCGAACACAATAAGTGAAACCAAAATGTTAACGTAATAGGAGTTAATCTATTGTGTTCAATAACAATCGCGTTTTCTAATGTACCTGGCAACTAAGAACGCCTGTCGGCCATATCTCAGGAATGGGTTATAGCACAGGTTGCAAAAATTTGTATAACAAAAGTGTCCTCGAGAAACGTCTGGAAATTATTTTCAAATTGTAGCTCCACCGCTAGCGTATTTGACAGTAAAATTTTAAAAAGCAAAATTTTCAAAATTTACTCAATTAAGGGGCATATTAAATATTATAATCAGATTCCTCGACAAATTCTGCATATTTCTTATTTGACAAGTTTTAGTTTATCTCTTCAAATAAGGAGTGGGGGAGAGTGGGAACCTTGTTACGAAAAAACGCCTTTAATTCAAGTTCTGCTTAACCGATTTAAATTAGTAATAAAACAGTGAAAACCGCAAGTCGATATCTTTTTCCTATTCTGAGATATCGTAAGAAACAGGTGGTAATTGTTCTTCCAACGTCTAGTAGGCTAGTTCGCGTTAACGGAAATTATTAAATTTAGCCTGGATAAAAAGATCTGACATTAGTCTGCAGTAATTTAAACTGTTATCATACTAATGTTATGGTTGCCAGATTACCTAAATGTAATTCTGTCGCTACTAACAATGAGAACAAATTATAAAATAATAATGTGATAAATCTAACAATAAAAACCTTAAATAAATAACTACGTAATTAGTGTCGCCCTAGATGTTCGAAATGTCGTCGATCATTTTCAATGCATGAAATCAATCGCTGACGAGTGGAGAGAACAGCACTTTCAATTTCTGCCCTTGAAATACTTCGTATTGTCTGTCGTATTCTTTCAATCATGTCAGCTCTTGTTGTGGGTCTGTCGGCATAAACAAGATCTTTTATTCGCCCCCACAAATAAAAATCTAAACAAGTTAGATCTGGAGACCTTATTGGTACCTTTTTACTTTACTTTGCCTCACTTAATTATCATGTTGTTAGTTCAAATCTATTCACATAAAATAAGATAATTTCATTAAATAATTTGGTGTTTTATTGAAACTGAACATAAAATGGCGGCAAATACATTAGTCATGTTGTCACAAGTTAACTTTAATGTAATGACATTTTCGGTATGATAAACATGAGAAACATATAACGACAAACGAAAAAAATTAAAACATTTTTATCATTATAATACTGAATAAAACATGCATTAATAAATAGGTAGTCACCTGTGTTCTCTTAAAATATTTTGGACGGTGGTTCGACATATACCCAAGCCTCTCGCTATAGCTCTGGTGCTTGAATGAGGGTTAACATTTACATAAGCTAAAACATCAACAACATTTTCCTCTGTTCTACCTCTGCGTTGTCTTTGGTACACAGGAAGATTCACATTTCCAGTAATACGCACACGGTGTGCGAGTCGGAGAAAAACTCTTCTGCTGTGATGCCGTCTGTTTGGGTACTGCAGTGCATACACTCTAGCAGCAACGGTTGCATTTCTCATACATTCAAAATAAACTGCCAACATATCAAATGCTTCTTCATTTGTAAGAATCATTTTGGTACGAAAAGATAAAGAAAGTCTATTAAATGCAACACGATGAATAGTTTTTGACATATGCGTGAAAATCATAGCTTGCTTGTTTTCAACAGGGAATTATTTTATATCTTACATGGCCCTCTTTACTAATTTTGTTGTCATCAGTAAATCGTAATTCATATTTTAAACTGCATTGGTTGTTGCTGGGCAAATATCGGTTTTTATTGATATTTTATGCTTTTGATTTACTAACACATCGCTTGAAAACAAATATAACATTCTTATATAATTAAAAAAATGTTAGAGTTATCACATTATTATTTTATAATTTGTTCTCATTTAATAATTTCCGTTAACGCGAACTAGCCTACTAGACGTTGGAAAAACAATTCCCGCCATTTACCTGTTTCTTACGATATCTCAGAATAGGAAAAAGATATCGACTTGCGGTTTTCGCTGTTTTATTACTAATTTAGTCCGAATTTGTCCGAAACAGAGATATATAATAGCGAATCGAATGATGAAGTTGAAGCTACGATTTCAGATGAAGCTGATAAGGATAATCACGTAATTTTAAAAGATGGCAATAGAGTATGGAGTGAAAAGATACATCAATCGGGAAGGTTATCAGTAGCTAATATTATTTTGTTGATTCCTGGGTCAACACGGTATGCTACGTCACGAATAATTGATATAAAATCCGCGTACTTCTTATATTTCACACCCAAAATTCTAAGCTTAATTTTGAAAATGTCAAATTTGGAAGACAAAAGACTTTGTGGCGACACGTTTCAACAACTAGAATGAGGTAACCTAGAAGCATATTTTGTCCTACTGTTTCTAGCTGGAATGTATAAATCTCATGGAGAGGCAACAGCCAGTCTGTGGGATGGAAATGTAGGTCGTCCAATATTCAGAGCAACGATGTCCCTTCAACTATTTCACGTAATTGCACGAATAATTCGCTTTGACGACAAAAAAACTCGACAGCAACGACGCCAAACTGATAAATTAGCTCCCATACGGGACTTGTGGGATGAATGGGTTGCAATTGACCTAAGGTCAATAATGTTCACGAAAATGTAACAGTAGATGCGTAGATGGTACCATTTACAAGCAGTTGTCCTTTTAGACACTACATTGCTAATAATGCTGCTAATACAGAGTCCCGATCTGGATTTTATGCGATTCTGTAACTGCTTATGCATATAACATCCAAGTTTACGTCGGAAAAAAAGAAGGTGAACCTCAAGAGAGAGGTCAAGGTAAAAGAGTTGTGCTAGATCTTACTTATGGTCTAAAAGGTCACAACGTAACGTGTGATAATTTTTTTACCTCGTACGATCTGGGGCAGATGCTATTGAAAAATAACTATGCTTGGCACTATGAAAATGTAAACTTTCACCACTAACACTCATAATAAAATACTTACCTTTTTGAGGTTTTAATGGTGTATTTTAAATTATACAATCTAAACGTTTCGATAACACTTACAGTTATCTTCGTCAGTAGTAATATTTGTTAAAAATTGTTAAAGATGTTGTAAACAATTTTGCCAAAGTTGAAAAATTAAAACATAAACATCAGCCTGTTATTAATACAACAGTTTGAGAAACGTATAAAGCCAACTATAAAATTAAATTTTAGTAAAGAATAACTAGGTCATTAAAAATTCAATATTGTTAAACTAACTGAAAGATGATAAATCAGAACACTCTACGGCGAAAGCTAACGATGAAATTTGTCTGCCAAAAAACACATTTAACAAAATTCAATCGAGTTATGATGTAAGTGTAAAGTTGTGAAAACTTCAATTTGAAAATGATAGAAGCATTCACCCTCTTCAATTTTGAAACTATGCATTTTTTCAACAAAGTCGGCAGAATTTTTAATGTAATGGGGTGTTTTTTCTATATGAGGTTGTAATAAAAATGTAAGATGTTTTGCAAGGCTATATGTAGGAGAACCAATTGCACTAACAATAGGCCTTAAAGGAATATTAGGTTTATGAATTTTGGTAAACCATATTGTTTTGGTGAAATAGTTTTTCTTTATTTCTTCAGGAATAGATGATAATTTAATCAGCTCTTTAGTTTTTAAAAGAAACTTTTATGTTGGATCTTTTGGTATTATTTAATATAAATATGAACGATTATAACATTAAGATAGAACAATTGTTGAGACCAGAAACGTATCATGAAATACCAAAGATCCAACAAAAAGTTTCTTTTAAAACTAAAGAGCTGTTAAATTATCATCTATTCCTGAAGAAATAAAAAGAAACTAACTACTGAAGCTATTTCACCAAAACTATATGGTTTACCAAAAATTCATAAACCTAATATTCATTAAGCCTATTGTTAGTGCAATTGGTTCTCCTCTATATTGCAAACATCTTACATTTTATTACAACCTCATATAGGAAAAACACCCCATTACATTAATTCTGCCACTTTGTTGAAAAATGCATAGTTTCAAAATTGAAGAGGGTGATATAATGGTTAGTTTTGAAGTTGTTTCACTTTTTACAAAAGTGCCTCTAAAAGAAACTATTGAATACATTGATCATCTTTTTGCAAAGGACATAACCATTCTTTTTCATCACTGTCTTACTACAACTTATTTTCAGTGGAATAGTAAATTTTATGAACAGATTGAAGGTGTAGCAATGGGTAGTCCCCTTAGTCCTGTTATAGCTAATTTTTATATGGAAAAATTTGAAACAGCGTTACAAAATACACCGAAAAAAACCTTCAGTTTGGTATAGGTATGTAGATGACACATTTGTTATTTGGAAACATGGAGAAGAAGCACTGCATGAGTTTTTGGTTTTTATAAATGGTATACATCCTAGTATTCAATTTACCATGGAAAAAGAAACTAATGGAAGTTTACCATTTCTTGGCATATTAATATCTATAAATAATAATTTACTATCTTTCAAAGTTTACAGAAAGCCGACACACACTGATACATACCTTCATAAATTATTCAACCACCATCCACATCAAAAAATTAGTGTAATTAAATCTTTTGTAGATCGAGCAAAACGAATTTGTGACCCTGAATTTCTGAAGGATGAATATAGATATAATAGAATTGAAAAAAATCCTAATTAAATATGGCATTAGGACTATTTTTAAACCTACAAGAAAAATTAAATAACATTTAAGATCACCTAAAGATGCGTCAAACCCTTTATCATCTTCCCGAGTGTATAAGTTATCTTGTTCATGTGGAAAAGTATACATCGGAACCACAAAACGTAGCTTTGATACAAGACGCAAAGACCATATGAGATTTTGTAGATTAGGTTAACCAGAGAGGTCTGCTGTGGCTGACCATGCCCTGAATAATCTAAATCATGACATTCAATTTGACAATATGGAAATATTGTCAAGGCAAACTCATTATTATGTTCTTTTACAACGTGAAGCTATTGAAATATATAAACACTCTAATAATTTTAATAGACAAGAAGAAAATCTCCGTTTAAATAGGTTTTGGCATCTCATAATTAAAAAAAAGCATAATAATTTTTATTTTAATTTTAACTTTTGGTATGTCTAGGTTTTTTGCTGTTTTTCCTAGACCTTGAAGCAAATGCTTTACCAATTATATGTTAAATTACCACAGCACTATAATTTAACATAAGTAGTTGAAATTAAATTTAAATTAAAAATTACAAAAAACGTTCTGCATTATACTTTTCATTGTTAATAACACTTTCAATTATTGATAAAGATATCTCTTTGTTAGATTTAACTGGGTTATTTTATTTGATATAATGTTTGGATTTGTGAATGCTTCTATCATTTTCAAATTGAAGTTTTTCACAACTTTACACTTACACCATAACTCGATTAAATTTTGTTAAATGTGTTTTTGGCAGATAAATTTCATTGTTAGCTTTCGCCGTAGAGAGTGTTCTGATTTGTCATCTTTAAGGCAGTTGAAGAATATTTAATTTTTAATGACCTAGTTATTCTTTACTAAAATTTTATTTTATAGTTGGCTTTATACGTTTCTAAAACTGTTGTATTAATAGCAAGTTGATGTTTATGTTTTAATTTTTCAACTTTGACAAAATTGTTTACATCTTTAACAATGTTTAACAAATATTACTACTGACGAAGATAACTGTAAGTGTTATCGAAACGTTTAGATTGTATAATTATAATTATACACCATTAAAAACCCCAAAAAAGATATAAGTATTTTATTATGCTTGGCACTATTCGCAAAAATAAGCCTGAATTGCCAGCCGCATTGGTCTGCAACAGGAAAGAAGTTCTTTCTTCAAAATTTCACTTTACCAAGGACACGTCGATAGCTTCCTATATTCCGAAACGGAATAAAATATGTTTAACAAATGTGGACTAACTTGTACATCAAACACTCATATTCGCCCATTTCTTGTTCAAATTAAAAAATGTATTTGTAAAGATGGATTAGTAAGACATAAAAATGGAATTTGCGTTTCATTAGAAAGTTGTGATAAAGGTACGTACGTTATGTATAACCTGGTTAGTACTTTTCGCTCATTACTCGTAGTGTGTGGAAAAAAATGAAGAATTATCATATTGCACAAATCCAACGTGTAGACGAACTTGTAAAACTCGTCAAATAGCATTAAAATGTGCAAAGTGTGAAAACGCTCGCGTTTACAAATAAGGATTTATATGGGACGAAATCAGTAAAGATTGTATACTTGAACGAGATTGTCCCATAGGTATTTTTAAGATTTGTAGTCACCAATAATAACTTCCTTCTTTGTAGAGAATGAAATTTATCAAGAATGCAGTGATATACTGTGCAGAACCACTTGTAAAAACTATGGAATGTTAGTAATTTGTCCACAAAGATGCATTCCAGGATGTTATGTAAACCAGATTTCGTGTGGGATGACTACAGTAACGAATGCATTCATAAAAATCTATGCTCAAGATGTAAAGTGTTAGAATGCAATGCTTTCATAAATTATGTTTTATTTTAGATTGTGGTACTAATGTGGTCTTATTGCAATAATTAATTTAGAGAAACTTGTCAAAATAACGGTCCTAGATTTTGCACTTTCGAATGTAAAAGTGATGCGATGGATATCTATGGGACGAATGCCTACAAGAATGGGTTCCTAGATGACAGTGCTCGAAAGGTAAAGTTTCATATTATAAATTTACAATACTGTATAATCGATTTCAGGAATGGGGTGAGTATATTGCCGAAGACATACCGACTTGTCAAAGTCTATTTCGTCCAACGTAGAATCAGTGTTCATCAGCATGTGTTGCTTTTAAACCTGGCTGTGTGTATGACAGTGGATATTTACTCGATGAGCAACCAAACAAATGCGTTTCCTTGGATGAGTGCCTTAATGGAAAATAACAACAAACACAATTAGTACAAAACCGATTACCACTATTAAAATAATATTAGGAACCTCTACATTTGGTAAATCTACGGGGAAGGTAAAGCCAAGCGTAATAACAACTAAAATGGATAAGATCACCGTTCCATCAAGTATAAGCACTGCAAAACTATAGCTAAGCAGATTAAGATATATGTAAGCTCCAGGATGTGCTTTAGATATACATGTAGCATAAAGTAATCAATTTCTTGAAAATGCCTTTTAGAAAATCAGTTCTTACGTCGCACATATCTACTAATTCTTTTTAATTTCATTAAAAATTTTGTATGTGAAATTAGTTTAATATAAATCAATAATTTTAATTAAAAAATTTACTGCACTGGATTGCCTATAGCAGGGGTGGCAAATTATTTTGAGCATGTCATTAAATTATAATAAATGTATTATAAGGAAAATTTCTTATTAATGTATTAATAAAAAAAATGTTATATTTTATATTAAAATAAATTAATATAAGTATGTAATAACATTACTTTGGTAATTATTTATTATCTTGATGTGATTTCTTTTGTTGAATACTTGATGCCAATTCGTTGATATTTGGTTTATAATTAGTAATTTTTAATTCAGTACATGCGGC
This sequence comes from Vesta saturnalis, assembly GCA_036346205.1. NCBI lineage: Eukaryota > Metazoa > Arthropoda > Insecta > Coleoptera > Lampyridae > Vesta > Vesta saturnalis. The sequence continues at coordinate 2,568,972 of JARFJB010000762.1, forward strand.
ACTGTCGGTTTCTTAAATCAGAGTTTATAAAATTCATTTCTGAAAATAATGACTCGCATGAATAAGTCGAAGAAAAAATAGACAAAATAGCTGATGTTACTATTTTCAAAGTGGAATAATCTTGTGGAACTGCATTCCACACTTCCAAAATCTTGTTCCCAACGTTTTCGACCGATCTGCCAATTGCTCCATCATGCTCAATTTCTTCCAATTCATGTCTCAGTATAATAAATTTTTGTTTTTATATAGTACTCGATTCAAAATCCACAAGCTGCATTTCAAAATCATCTAAATTCAACCGTTCAAACACTTTTAAGTTGATTAAAAATTATTAATTTTATTAAATACATAAATAAAAAGTTTACCTCGAGTAGGATTTGAACCTACGACCTGTACATTGCTAGAGTACCGCGTTAACCAACTGCGCCATCAAGGTTCAAGCCACAACCAATGTAAATTTTGTCTTTATGTATGTAGAACTGATGTAAATTCTAAATTTATTGAGATTACTATCAAATTACTTATATTAATGGAATGTGAGCCTGCAATATCGCAAGGATTCACACACACCAAAGCAACTTGACTAATATTAAATTATTATAAGTTTTTGTAATGAACGAATAAGTTCAAAGGTAAATATGCAATTAAAAATTATTAATTTTATTAAATACATAAATAAAAAGTTTACCTCGAGTAGGATTTGAACCTACGACCTGTACTTTGCTAGAGTACCGCGCTAACCAACTGTGCCATCAAGGTTCAAGCTCCAATCAATGTAAATTTTGTCTTAATGTATGTAGAACTGATGTAAATTTTAAAAATTAATAATTTTTAATTACACATTTACCTTTGAACTTATTCGTTTATTACAAAAACTTATAATAACTTTTAAGTTGAGTTTCTCAAATGACAAAGTGTCTGGATAAATAATTATTTTCATGGTTTCTTCAAATTCTTTGAACTGAGTAAAGCGTGTAGAGAACTGATTCATAGCTGTCTCAATAATCCTTGAAAATTTTTGCATCAGATGATTAATATCAGGTTTTTTGAAAATTTCGAATTCCGTTATATACTTTCTAAATTATGGAAAATATTTTAAATTTTTGTTTATTATATTCGTAATTTTACATCAATTTGGCTATCCACTTCGTCATAATGTGTGTATTGGATTTTGCTGATCCAAAAACATCTTAATTTCATTAAAGCATTCAGCAAACTTTTGAAGAACTTTGCCACGGCTAAGCCAGCGAACTAAACCTTTGTATACTGAATTTACTTCTTTTAATCGATTTTCAAATTTTCTTTTATTTAAGCCACGCGAAGTAATGAAATTCACTATTTTAGTAATGAGTTTTATTATAGCATCAAATGATTTGAAAGTATTTTTCCACACAATGCCTCTTGGTGTATAATACAGTGAAAATTTAGCAGTGGATGTCCCACATGTTTATTAATAGTAGATTATATTACAAGTGAGTGAAATAAACCATTATAAGCAAGTGAGATTTTTGACGCACGAGTGCTTGAGTACAGTATCCTCTCCATTCGTAATGATTGAGGATGTCAAGGTTTTTGTTTTCTATGATCCACCTCACTTAATCAAAAGTGTCATAAATAATTTATTACATGGATATTTTCGGTATAGAAATGTAAATGTAAATGTAAAAAAGGAAATTCATTTTGAAGGTATTATAAAAACGTACCAGAACGACAAACATTTAAAATCTGATAGGCTAGTCCCGAAACTGACAGACACTCACATAAATCCCAATGCGTTCCAACTAATGAGCTGTAAATTTGCAGTGCAAGTTCTCAGTCATTCCGTGGCGTCGCCATTAGAACAAATGTTGCGATAGGCACAGTGACAAGCAACACCGCTGCTGATACTGCCGAGTTCGTTGAATTAGTAGACAAATTATTTGATTTATTAAATAGTAAGTTCAAAAAACACAGAAATTCGTACAGGTGCGCTTATGGCAGGGATAACAATCTGTTATGGTCTGTTATTAATGATGCAAAAGACGTCTTTACTTACATCGAGAAAGTTGACAACAAAGGCAAACAAAGCAGACCACCTTGTTTTCAGGGGTTATTGTTAACTCTTTCTTCGTTGCAGCAGCTTTCGGATGATATACAGGAACTCGAATCATCTATCCTGACTTCACGATTAAATCAACACACTCTGGAAAAGTACTTTGCATGTGTTAGATCAAGAGGAGGATGCAATATAAACCCCCCTGCAAGAGTTTTTCGAACCGTCTTCTGATTTAATGTTATCAACAATTTAATAAAACCGCCAGAGAGTTCAAATTGTAAGAAAGATGATGATTTATTTTTGGGTTTAGCACACTCATCTTTAAATGAGGAAAAAGAAATTCCGAGCTCTCCTTTAGAAATGGATTTAACATCTTGTTTAATTGAAAACCATCAGCTACAAGACTGAACAGTAGTATATGTTGCTGGGTATATATGCCATAAATTACTGACGAAATTTAATTGTGCAGATTGAGAAAATCGCATAATTAGCTGCAATTCAAAATTAAATAGAATAGATGAATTATTTGTATCAGAAAAAATGTATAGTAACAAACAAAGTTTTTCCACAGGGCTTAGAAGTCCTAAAGAAGAAATTGTTCTGTATGTAAAATTAATTTTCAAATGCTTCCACAAAATATTTGATGCAGACAAATCAATCACTAATGTAAAGGCAACAATGAAAAGAGAAATAATGGAAAACTACATTTTGAAAACTAATTCCATAGAAGATATATGTACAGTGCATCCCATTTTGGTTGAGACAGCCAAGTACCTCGGTTGTTGTTGAAGATAGAACCTTGCGGTTTTGCGGTCCTGTGCCACTTTTTTGTGAAATTCAAGATGTTCTGAACGGATTTTTCTTTCGTTCTTTCGTTCATAAGTTACAGGACGTTTTTGAAAATTCACACTTTTTGGACCCTCTCCATATCTACGAAGTTTCTCAGCGATAATGTCAAATTAAAAACTTATCCCATAGAGAATTTTATGTGGAATTCAGTGGCGCACTCAATTTTTTGTCGGGGTATGGTTATGGAGATACGACTAAAACTTATGATTTTTTCAGTGGAACACCCTGTATTTTTTTTCCTTCAAAATGATATATAATACATAAACATAAATTCTTCAAAAATGCTCCAAAATCACTAAAACATTGATTTTTAATAGTAGGCTATGGATTTTTCATACAAAAAAAGTTCGGATTGAAGAAATACTACTTGTGATTTTTCCATGAAAGGAACAAGAACAATACTAACACTAATTTACTAACAAAACATAAAACGTAGATAACTAATAACAACAAATAAATAGTAATAAAAAGTTCATAATGTAGAATAAGCAACTAATTAAATATTTACTCATACTATTTCATTTCGAAATTATTCGGTAACTTATTGATTGAATTGTTCAAATTGATGTCCATTTTCCCTAACACACAATTGACACAATTTCTTAATACGTCTTAATGCATTTAAAATTATGAAAGGCCGATTTTGTAAACTCTGGAAAACTGCCTCTGTTGTTGCACTCTGTTGTTACCGTATATTATATTTTTCAAAAAACCTCACAAAAAAGTCCAACACTGACAAATCAGGTGACCTTGCAGGCCACCTAATGGGTCCATTTGTTCCAATCCAATGGTCCTGGAAAGTTTCTTCTAAAAACGGCACAATTAACCTCGAATTGTGGGCAGGGGCACCGTCTTGTTGGAAGTAAATGGCACTAAGATAGGCGAGGGGAACATTCTCCAGGAATTCTGGTATTACTTTTTCTAAAATTTTCAAGTACCTATTCGCGTTGAGAGCCTCTTCACATATGCGGTATTTTATTGATGTCCCCAATAAGAAACAGGCTACATTAAAACCAAATCGACCCTGTTGTTGTTGCTCAACAATTAGGTGTTAGTTTTCATCATACCTGTGCATTGTATTTTGCCTGTTAAATAAACCGGCACTGGTAATATGGCCTTCCTCTGACAATATGACTTTACTCGCAAAATATTGTCCCTTCGAGTTTGGTTCAAAAACCAATTACAGGAATTCACACGCCTCGCTGCATCACCAGGGTATAAATGCTGGACAATATTCACTTTGTAGGGTTTCAATTTGTGTATTTTTAAAATCCTTTGTACTCGTAATCGGGAAACGCCAGTGTCATTTTCTAACTTCGTACAAGAAGTCTGAGGAGAGACACGGGCGCTGGCTAAGACATTTATTTCATCCACTTCATTATTTTCCTTGTTATACGTCTTGGGTCGGGGTTTAGAATACGCACCATAATTTAGTAGATTATTCTTTCGTCGAAATATCGTTGCTTGACTAGGTTGACGCCTCTCTGGATATCTAACGTTTTAAAAACAATATGTCATATAATGTCTTATTGTAAATTACTAGTTTACCTGTTTAAATATAATTCTAATGCTTCGTCAACATTTTCATGGCATTAATTGAAACGTTGCATGATATCATACTTTTCGCTGTTCTGAAAAAATCTTTCAGCCATTATAAAATTTCACAAATTAACAAAATCGCTAAACACAAACACAATAAAACGCATCAAAATTTATCATCATGACAGCAGATGTGTTGATTTCCCCACAGTCACTTGATAAAGCAATGCTCCAAAAGTCAACAACAATGTTTGTAGCATCCATGACCTACTATAAAAAAATCACAAATAGTAATCTCTGTAGTAAAACTTTGAAATTCATGGCACTCTATTAAAATCCAATCTTTTAGTAATTTTGGAGCATTTTTGAAAACTTCGTGTTTATATATTATATATCATTTCGAAGGAAAAATATAAGTAATTTAATGAGATAATAAAATACAGGGTGTTGCATTGAAAAAATCATAAGTTTGAGTCTTATCTCCATAACGATACCCCGAAAAAAAAATTGAGTGCGCCCCTGGATTCTACGTAAAATTCTCTATGGGACAAGTTTCCAATTTGGCATTATCGCTGAGAAACTTCTTAGATATGGAGGGGATCCAAAAAGTATCGATTTTCAAAAACACCCTGTAATTTATAAACGAAAGAAGTTAGGCAAACTCCGTTCAGGCCATCTTGAGTTTCACAAAAAAGTGGCACAGGACCGCGGAAACCGCAAGGTTCTATCTTCAACAACAACCGAGATATCTGGCTGTCTCAACCAAAATGGGATGCACTGTACATGTAAGGAGCACTGTGTATATTTCATTGACTTGTTACTAAATGTAAAGTTATTTAAAGAGTGTAAATGGAATAAGGTTGCCTGCTCTACAAAAAATTTAAAATTGAAAATTTTACAAAACTCCTAAATTTAAAATACTTAACTTATATAATTTTAATGTAATAATTAATTTCTTTGAAGTTTTAGTACTTCGTCTCCCTGTTTTTAATTTGAATCTTGCCTTAGCTATAATAAAAATTTAACAATCTTGATTATGTTGCTTTACTTTGAAAATATATTATATTAAAGAAAAGAATGGTTCAGTAAAAAATCTAATATTATGTAGTAAGTTTTACATAAGAAAACTGTATTTTATTAAGACATGTGCAATGTACTAAATTAAACTTGTAATATACTAAATTTTGTATTGTAAAAATATTTTAAACAGAAAACGATCTTATGTTTGCGTTTTTATTATATGAGAAGCATAGATAGATAACTTAAGATTCTTTCAATCACCGCAGAAACACATTCAGCTTGCATTATTTTACCAATAACGAATCTATACTTTCGACAATTTACGTGATAAACCGTAATTAGAGGAGTGGTTAAAATATGTAAATCAACCTCAAACGCCTATAACATAGCCAATACTCACAATATTTAATAAAAGCATTGATTGAACTGTTTGTAGTACTTATCTGTGATTACACGCTCATTGAATAATATACTATTATCTATCACGGGCGTTATGTATGTTAATAACCTCGGGCAACTTAACAATTCCTCGGGACTAACGTCCCTCGGGATTGCAATCCGTTGCCTTCGGTAATTAACACCCATAACTCCCTTGATATACGAGGGGTCGTTTTTATATTCTCGGACTAGGCATGATAAGAGTAGATTAGAACAACAACAGAAATTTATATTTCAATATAGGCCCCTCGCTTTTCAATGCAAGTATTACATCGTTTCAATAACATCTTGAACCCATTATAATATTCTGTTGGTTTGCTCGCAAAATGGCTTTCAACAGCCGCTATAAGTTCATCACCATCCCTAAATTTTCTTCCCCTTAGTGTTCTTTTGAGATCTAGAAACAAAAAATAGACACTGGGGGCTAAATCTGGACTATAAGGTGGATGATCAATTTCTACAAAGCCACATTTAGCAACGGCAGCTTTTGAAAGTGTTGACTTATGGGCTGGTGTATTATCATGAAACAGCAGGACACTTCGCGTTAGTTTTCTGCGTATTTTCACTTTAATAATAACATCTCTGAGGCGATGCATTAAGCTTGCATAATACTCTCCTGTGATTGTACCACCTTTCTTCAGATAATCAATTATTAAAATTCCTTAACAATCCCAAAAAACAATTGCCATTATTTTTCCTGCAGAAGAGGTAAGTTTAAACTCTTTGGGAGGACTAGAACCCCTAATGTGCCACTACATCGACTCATGATCAAAATGATGGACCCAAGCTTCATCTCCGGTGATAAGTCGATTGATAATTACATCTGGTTCGTTCCCACAAAGCGCCAACAATTCTTTACACTCCTCCATTCGAGTAAGCATTTGAAAAGGCGTAAGCATTCTTGGAACCCATCTCGTACTGACCTTTGTCATGCCAAGGTAATCGTGCAAAATTCTGAAAACTGTGGTTTCTGAATCCTAATAAAGACGCTAATTGTCGCTTCTTTAATCTTGCATCTTCCAATACCAAACACTTGGTTTTTTCAACAACATCCGAAGTGATCATGTCAGCAGGCCGACCTGGACGGCGATCATCATCTAGTGATTCTCGGCCATGTTTAAACAATTTTGACCATTCACGAATAGTCGACTGGGAAGGGCATTATCCAGGTATGTATACAATCAAAATTTCTTCACGTATAACTTTTGGAGATTTTCCTTGTTTGGTAAGAAACTTTATAACAGCACGATATTCAAGTTTGTCTATTTTGAGACGTTACAACAGAAACTGACAGATATTAGAACTAATAATGCTGCAATTGTTTTGTAAATTGTCAAACACGTTACCATGGTATATATGATTTAAAATGGCTTTCCACGCTTTGCAGTAATATTAGTAGAAGAGAGGCACCATCCCCTCCACTTTGCCCCGCCCATTGAGGCACCTTCACCACTACTTTTACTCGCCCACGTGTGAGACCGTGTTTTTCACCCCTATTATTGGCAGTCACTATCAAAAATATTCTTTCAATATAGAGCTGGTAAGTGTGCTTTTAACCTTTATTTATTTACTTGTACAGATTTTTAATTACAGCTATAAAACACATCTAATCTATACGTAACAACAAGTTTCTTTAAAAATATTAAGGTGTACAATATACAACAATTTAACGATCGGATGGATATTAAACATTTCAATGCATTCAATGCAGGTAAAACAATCAGTTTTAATATTCATTTACAAAACAGTATTGTAATAACTGTTATGTAATTAATTAACTTAATCATAATTTTTGTTTCATTAGAGAATAATCTGAATGTCAGTAATTTTTTTTTATAATTCACTGAGGATTTTTTAATTATGATATTTGCAATAAAAAATAAGTGTTCTATAATTAAATTTTACTGTCACTCAAATTCCCCATGCAAGATCAAACCCTAACACAAGTTCATACACTTGTCTTACAAGATAGCAATAGGGCCTCCTTATTAGAATACAAAGTCAAATTTTACGTCAAGGGGTCACGGGGCGAAGTCCCAACAGTAAGTTGCGAAGCTTTATATCTGTCTTACAAGATTAGGCTTCCTTGTTAGAATACAACTTCGAATTACCAGTCATAACCTACAAAAACAAATACCATTTCCAACCAGGGCGCCACGACAGGGGGCGAAGACCTACACTTGTCTTGTAAAATTAGGTTAGGACTCACATACAATTACCAAGCCGCACAGGGGCGAAGGCCTACACTTGTCTTATAAGGTTAGGGCTCCATACCATTTCCCACCAGGGGCTCCTGACAGGGGCAAAGGCCTACACGTGTCTTATAAATTAGGTTAGGACTCACATACAATTACACCAAGGGGGCCGCGACAGGGGGGCGAGGACCTACACTTGTCTTATAAAATTAGGTTAGGGCTCACATACAATTACGCCAAAAAGACCGCGACAGGGGCGAAGGCCTACACTTGTCTTATAAAATTAGCTCATACACCAAGGAGCTACGACAATCGGGCGAGGGCCTACACTTGTCTTACAAATTAGCATTAGAGCCCCTTATTAGAATACAACTCCAATGTATAAGTAAAATTTCGTAAGGTTACAATCTGTAGGTAGGAATTAAAAGAATACGCAAAATTGTCTAACCTCCAGGCTGAACTGCCGAAAAGGCTCTTAATACAACCAAAAGGATCTTAATCAAAGGCTAAACTCCGACCAAGGGTTGCAAAAGGCCCCCGAAAAGAAGCCAACATCCTGCCCCCACCTCACGTCCAAGACCGATCCCAAGGCCTAAATGTGCCCCTCAAGTGAGCAACTACAAAAAAGGCATGGCTGTCAAAAAAGGCTCTTAATATAACCAAAAATAGTTATGGTTGAATATTCCATCAAGGGTTGAAAAAAGGCGCCCTAAAAGAAACCGTCAGAAATAGGGGTGAAAAAACGCATCGTACACGTGGCGAGTAAAAACAAAACGGCGTAATTAGGGTTGAAAATTCTATCAAGGGTTAAAAAAGGCCTCCGAAAAGAATCCGCCAATAATATGGGTGAAAAACATGGTCTCACACGTGGGCGAGTAAAAGTAGTGGGGAAGGTGCCCCAGTGGGCGGGGCTTGTGACTTAAAAAAAGTGGAGGGGATGGTGCCTCTCTTCTACTAACATTTGATACAGCGAAACTTGCGGCAACAATATTTGAATTACTACACACAAACGTCAGTAAAGTATTTGTCTGCAAATTTTTGCTCTTAATTGCTTGTAGAATATTTTCTTTTTGTTCTTCGTTTGTTTTTTTAAAAAGTAAATTATGATTAGTTTCATAATGTCGTGTAACAGATGATGTTCTGCATACTATTATGGGTGAACATAAAATACATACTGCTTTATCGCCTTTTTTAATCATACCATAATCTACAGTCCATGAATTTTGAAATTCTCTACTAACATTTAATCCACTAATTTTCTTTTTTTTGAACAGACATGTTAAACATGTAATATAGTATATTAGATAACAAGGGATTGAAGTGACTCATTTAATCCGCGAATAGAGTTTGTTGGTCGAGGGCTTTAGTCCGAGACCAACAACTATTCAAGGGATTAAGGAACTTCAATCCCGTGGTATCTACACTATTTTTTGCACTTAGTGGAGTAATAATAGAAATAATTATATTATTTTCTGAAAATTAAAATATTACATCTATGATAAATTTAAATTATTAGAAAAGTCACTTTGACAAAGAAGCTACACTATTCAAGGCTAATGAAATTTATGTATTATTTTTAAAATCCCAGATGTTTCAATGCCATAACAAGATTAAATTATTTTTTAATCCCTAGAGATTAAAAGTAACACTTCAGTCCCCGAAATGGGGGAACCAAATAGTACTTTTAATCCACGAAGTGCAAAAATAATGTTAAATAAATCTGCTTATACAATAATCGTACACGAGCGTACACGAAACACGCACTTACAAATTGGAACAGTATTTGTATAATTAGTGATTAACGAGGTACTTATTAAGAGCATAAAGCTCGACAATTTCATTTCACCTCCGAGATGCGCAAATAAAGAACGGAGACGCCCTATCTGAGTGCGATAGCACAAAACAATGTACACGAAATTTTACTTAGTCACGGGTTGTACCACTGTTACTATGGATGGATGTTTACTCTGCCATGGTCTGTTTCAGAATTGTAGCTCCTTCAACCGACGCGCAACCAAACCAAATCTCTTAAATCACTAAATGAAATTGGTCCATTTGTATGTTATCTAAGTTTTAAAGTCGCGTTGACACGCTACGAAAAATGCTAGCAATTTATCGTAACGTAAAAATATAACATAAACATTTCATTTTTCGCGTGCCCTCAAAATTTTTTCGCGTGCCATGGATTTGCCATCCCTGACCTACAGCATTTCATTAAAATGAATGTTATCGATAGAGGTCAGTTTTCCAAACAAAATTTCAAGGTTTAGTGGAGATTTAAAAATTCAAATGATAGGATTCGGTATCGACCACAAACCGCTACAAAGGTGAATGAATACTAAGTGGATTGAAAATTTTTATTATTACGTTTATACTCTTTCGTATAATTAATATTTTGCTGTTCTTAAATATTTATTTATTTTAGAACATAATTTTGTACTTTATTTTTTGTGCAATAAGAACGAATTGAGTTATAGAGTGACTTCTTTGCACAAAGAGCAACCTTATGAACGAAACTAGAATACATTTTATTTTGTGATTTCTTTAACAATTTAAGATAATAAGTTCGGAAGTCGCTAGAAGTAATCACTTTGAGTTTTCCTTATACAGACAGTTTTTAAATCCGCGACAAATCCAGTTGTAGCTCAAATTACGTGTCTATGTAGAATGCGACTGAGGTTATATACCTCTGTTTTTCCTTTCTTTTTAATTCCATAATCAAACGATTTTTTCTGTTACAACTTTTACAATAAATAAGTCATACTTTTGTAAAAACATTATTTTTTATGCCAAATGTTACAGTGTAATATTGCCATTATCGGTTAAAATTGTTTTCGATATATACTCTGTTCCATCTTATTTTACATTAGAGCAGTCCATGACAATTTTTTTTTCTGTAGTGGTATTCCCATTTGCAAAAACGATAAAAGATCAATTTGCCGTCGTCCCGTCAAAAGTACTGCTGCGTTGTCTACTTAAGTAACTTATATGCTGGTCAGGTCTCATATTGAATAGCAGTCATATAGTGACGGTTCTGGCTTACTTTTGGAAGGAAATTTAAATTTCCAGCTCAGTTCAAGGTCATTAGCCATCTGCCGGTGAGAAATCTAAAAATCGAATTTTCAAGGTCAAAGTATATTGATCTGCAAGGGTAACACATTACAAATCTTGGAAATCCAAAAATAGAATCAGCTCGTGGAAACAATTTTCAAGGTCAACGTTTACTGACCTGCAGGCGTGTCATATTACAACTTTTAGAAACCTAATAATAGAATCAGTTCGAGGAAACAAGAAGAATGGCAGGTTGTTGTCTATGGTAAAAGCTAGGTCCAGGTTAAACGGTTCTTGCATTGGGTGAAATAAGTCAAGCTCTTGAAGGTCAAAATAGAATCAGTTCTTGGAAACAGTAAGAATGACAGGTTGCTTTCTATGCAAAAAGTAGATTAAATGGTTCTTGTATTGGCTAAATTGAGTTAAGCTCTTCAAGGTGAAAATTTATTGGTATCATATTACAATTCTTAGCGATCTAAAAAACAGAATAGAAACAAGAAGAATGACAGGTTGTTGTCTATGCTAAAAAGTAGGTCAAGGTATTATCCAGAGTGATTTTACAATAAAATCTTATTTTGAAATTGTTTCACATCTGAATGAATTTCGAAGAACTATTCCGACTGTTACTTTCTAACAGATATTACCATCACCTAAGATTTTAGAAATTGGGTACTATGAGTTTAATAGGGCTGGTTGAGGAGTTAAAATACTCGTTGTGGTATGTGGAAACAAAATTTGTGTATTATTGCCTGGATATCGCTGTTTTTCTGGTTTGCTACCGACTTTTTTTATATTTTGTATTTCTATTTGGTGAAGTATAATTCAGAGTTATTGTACAGTGAAATTGTTTTTTTACGACCGTGTCTAAAATTTAGGTGAACTATAATTATTAAAAATAGTTATTGTTATGAACTTGGGACAGTTAATTAATTAGTTTAAAATTTATATTCGTCTAGATAAAGCATAATTCAGACTGATTTTACAGGAAAATTTATTACATATAAACCAATTTCGAAGAAACATTTCGATATTTACTTTCCAACCTACATATTGTTACGTGCACAAAAGGATATTGGTAGAAATTGGTGACCAAGGTGCAGTAACAAGGAAAAGAGGAATTAGCCGGAAGCTCAGTCGGTCGGTTCAGCACTTGGATGCATGGGCGTTTTGGCAGGAGAAAGGAAATACATAAAGTTTAAAAAGGGCACCACTTGATTGACTTCTTTATCGCCCTCTATCAAGAAAAGGGCTACGGCCACCTAGGACAAAAGAGACAGCTAAAAGAAAATAGTGAACTAAGTCCACACTGAGGAGGAACTGGTTAGGAATTTGATCGTAGATCACAGGATTAATGAAAGAGCTTACAATTGTTTAACACCACTTTTTAATATACCCACTATGAAATAGTACAATGGTATAAATAATAATTTAAATGTAAATTTACCAAAACAAAACTTGATGAAGGACAACTCGCTGACATAAATACCATGAAGGAAAAACCACAATAAATAATACTATACTTAATAATATAACTACAACATGAATCCGCAGTAATCAAACCTTTCAGCAAACTATTAATTACTTAAAATGTACCTACCAGACCCCAATACGGTTCGGCATCTAGTTTGACCCTAAAGAAAAGAATACCCAAACATATATATTATTTATCCGAAATTTCTTTTTTAACCCGATATTCCACGAAAGAGCTCTACGTTGGATTAGTTTATCGGTTTCAATCAACCGGACGCAAATAAACCCCAAATATAAAGCGAAAATTAGCACTAGATGTCTACCCAGTTGTTTACTTATAAGCACAAAAATATTATTAAATTTAGTTAACATGAGCATTATAAACAAAATAATAAGCATAAAGCGTTTAAAAATATTGAAAGGCGAAGCTCATTACCGATTGGCAATTGCAATACAAGTTAGAAAGGCGCAGCAAATTGATACAGTTATTGGTAAGCATAGGGCTACCAACCAAAAAAAATCAAAGTAAATCCTATTTCAAACAGTTTTATACTAACAATTATTAAATTTGTAATCAGAAATAAATAAAATAACAATGTTATACAATCCCAATGATAAAGTTAAATAAATTTGTTTTACACAGTAATTGAAACCCCAACAGTTTGCCATAATTTTATGACATATTGGTATATTTAAACTAACTAGCAGCATTCAGTCAAAAGCTGAATTGTATGTCAGTAAACACAAGGTAATTCTAACCATTGAACAACTATGGTTATTTATCCGAGTAAAACTAGTACAAAGAAACGTTAGAATTGACAGATAAAATACAAATTTATTGAAAGTTAAATGGTATAAGCGAAACTTTGAAATAACCCAATTATCTTTTACAGGTAAAATGTATATTTACTCTCGATTACTAAAAAGGTTTAACCATAAAGATAAGCATTAATTTCAAGATTAAAATAATTGTGAAACACACTAATACAAGTAGCAAACACAGTAATGTAATGGTTATAAAAACTTTCAGTAAAGTACAGATAACGAGAAGCCTCGTTATACAGAAAACTCAAAGTCACTCACCAAGGTAAAATTTGTTTTCCTAATCAAAATGTTAGGTGTAACATACATTTCTTCTGTTAATGCGGAAGATATTAGGAGAAGGAGTAATCGTAATGGTTTTCATTCAGGTTCGAAGACCCATAACTAAATTTCACCCTCCGAATGATATCCAAATGTGTTGTCAGCACGGTTTAATTTTTATGGGCAAAGGATGTTAATCTTCAGTAAATGTAATGGAACCAAAAAAAAACCTATATAAAATAAAGTGTTAGAATTTAAATCAATACCAAATTTTATAAAAAATGATCTTTATGTGTAGAAAATTTCAAAACATGTACATGCATTTCAATGTTAAGTTTAGTAAATAAGAAAAAGTGAATAGCTTACCTCTTGATCGAAGCCAATGTGTAGAGAAGCAAAAAAAATTAAAGCCGAACTAAATTCGAAGTCCCCAACAGGACTTATTTATATGGAAAAAGAATAAAACCAGCAACAGGCCTGAGTTAAAATTTTCTTGAACAATTCAATCCAATTTTTAGGAACACCTTTTCCAAATTTTACATGTGCTTCTCCTACGCATTTTACCCAAAATGGCGTTTTACTTTTATCTCGAAGTACCAGAAAACCAAAAAAAACCCATAGCCTGATTATTTTCACCAATCCAAATTTTAAAGTATCACGTGTTTGAAATATTTTAAATTGAAACGATATTTAGTGACAATGTTGCCGTTTTCCAACAACATACACGAGGAGTCGCAAATTAAAGACCATAAATTCATCAACCGAGTTTTACACGTATCAAATTAGCAAAATTAAAAACCCAGAATTTCGAAACCCCGTACAAAGGGACCAAAAACGACACCACGCAGAATCCCCGTGGCGGACGTAATTACCTCAAAGTCACCCACAGTCACTACCTAAGAATCATTCATACCAGACGAGCGGACACCCTCTCCAACTCCCACCTGAGCCCTTCCAGTCGGCCGGTACTAGGTCAAAATTAAAAATAAAAATAAAAAAAACCAAACCTACTACATTCTCCAACCGTACTCGTCGTTCGGTGCTCATAAAGGCAGAGCGACCCTCAGTGGCATCACAAGAGTTTACCTAAAGAGAAGAGGCGAAAATAGCTCTAGAACAGATTGTTGCACCTTCTCCCCCCCTCATCCACTAAGAAGGGGACTCGGACAGGCGGGCACGGCAGTGTGGCGTCTTATACCCCGAGGGCCCAGAATTCTCCCAAAGAGGGAAAAAAGGAAGCAAGAAGAGTAGAAGCCAGAACGGTCTACCAAAGATTAGCTCAGCTTTATGCTCAGCAAACTCTTAAGTCTTTAAACGCGCAGCGTAACAGAAGGTATACCGTGAGGCGATACAGCCCTCAAAACTAAAACATAAATGAACTGGGAACAAAATAAAAAGGTGTAAACTAAGTTGTTGGGATCTCAAATCGGATAAGGATTGTGAGTTTGGGTAGGCATTTGGGTGCCATCCCCACATTCATTTATTCATCTAAACATACTTGGCAATTATGCCCCCGATCCCAACCCCGGCGGAACTATAGGTCGCCAACCTAAAAACCCCCCCAAACCAAATCCCAATCCCAACCCTTGCACACACAGAGACAGACGTGCTAAGAAACCCACCCGAAAGAAATAAAGAAGGAAGTGAAGGGCTCTGATGTTCGAGCAGGGAGACACTCGAAGAACGAAAAGACAGAAGTGAGTGTAACCTAAATATAGCCACCCTACGAAGATAAAAAAGAAAGAAGTAGCGACTACTTGTGCCGCTTGCGGCGTTTAGGACTCCAAGAGTACCTTTGGTCCTCGAACCCACAGTATCAATCGCATCCTCGTCCGATGACGTAATAGAAGGCGCAGAGAGCAAAGGTGCGTGCGGTTTAAGATCTTTAGCGTGATAGACGCCCAAAGACTTCCCGTTGCATCGTCTAACGCGTACGTCCACGGAGAAACTACTGATATACGGCACGGACCCACGAATTTCGGTGCGAGCTTGGCATTGAAATACCGAGACGCATCGGAGAGAACGAAATTTCTTTTCCAAACCAGATCGCCTATTTTTAGGAACGTGACGGCGACGAAAGTTATACCGCTGTTGGACTCGTTTAGTAGAACGTTTCATACGTTTAAGAATGTCCAAGCGAAGTGAGTTGTAGAACTGGTCGGATCGTATCGGAGGAGTATTTTCACTAGGGTTCAGGATAGGAGGTCAGAGTCAAGAGGTTCAGGAAAAAGATCACCATAAAGTACGTGTTCGCGTCCACAGAAAGCAAAATACGGAGAGTAACCGGTAATTTCATGTTTAGCTGAGCGAATAGCGCATCCGATCTTGGGTAAATTTACATCCCAGGTACGCTGATTGGAGCTAATATAAGAAGAGAGCATTGTTTTAGAACTCTGTTAATTCGTTCAGCCGGATTCGATCTAGGGTGATATTTTGGAGTATAGAATATTTGTACGATAGCGAGAACACAGGTTTGTAAATTCCTTGCTGCGAAATTGTACCCCATTATCAGTGATTATGTATTGTGGAGTACCAAACATTAAAAAGATTTGTTCTTCTAGAATTCGAGTAACCATAGTAGCTGTTGCAGTACGTAAAGGAAAGAAGCATGGAAATTTAGTGAAATAATCTGCTACCACAAGTATAAAACAATGACCTTTTGAGGATCGTGGCAGAGGTCCTACGAGATCTGCGCAAAGTACTTGCCATGGCCTGGTAGGCACAATAGCAGGAGCAAAGAATCCTGGCGGTGTCTGTTGTTCCACCTTATGAGCAGCACAGGTATTGCAGCGTCGAATGTAACGCGAGACGTCGGCCCGTAAGGCTGGCCAATAATAATGAAGTGAGATACGAGCTACAGTTTTTGTTACCCCACAATGTCCTGCAGTAGGAGAGTCATGTAATTCACGAAGAATTTCTGAACGTTGGTTCTTTGGAACAACCATTTTCCAATCACCTAAGTCATCAGAAGTTGAAGTAGCTTTAGTACGCTTGAAGAGCAATTCATTTTTAACAAACCAGGAAGGAAATTTCCTTGGAGAAGAATTTACGCGTTCGCGCATAGAAATATACCATTGATCAGTAATAGGTAGTGAGATACGTGAAGTAGTTGGTTCAGTGACGAGAGTATCAAGTTTTGGTACAGAACGAAAAGAGCATCAGGTACTACATGTTCTTTACCTTTTCGGTGTATGATGTCGAAGTCGTATTGTTGAAGCCTAATAGCCCAACGAGCTAATCTTCCCGAAGAATTTTGAAGTTTATTTAGCCATACTAAACAATGATGATCAGTAATTACCGAAAAATGTGCAGCCTCGACATAAGGACGAAATTTTTCAATGGCCCATAAGACCGCTAAACATTCTTTCTCGGTCGTTGAGTAATGACGTTCCGTTTTAGTTAAGGAGCGACTGATGTAACTAATGACTTGTTCACCAGCCGTAGTAGTCTGACTTAAAACAGCACCTACGCCAAAATCTGAAGCATCGGTTTGTATAGTAAGTGGACAAGAAAAATCAGGACATGAAAGAATAGGAGCAGATACGAGACATTTTTTAAAGCGTTAAAAGAATCTTGACATTGATTTGACCAAACGAAAGGAGTGTTTTCCGAGTAAAGCCTAAAGGAGCAGTAAGCGTAGCAAAATTTGGAACAAAACGTCGATACCAACTACACATTCCGAGTAATCTACGAATTTCAGTTACGGAGGTAGGAACAGGTATAGAAGTAATTGCAGCGATCTTATCCGGATCAACCAGTAAGCCATCTTTGTTGACCACATAACCGAGATATTTCAATTCGGGACGACAAAATTGACATTTGTCGCGTCTTAAAGTTAACCCTGCTTCCCGTAAACGATTGAAAATTTGCGTCAGCACCTCTAAATGTTTCTCGAAAGTAGGAGTAGCAATAAATATCATCCAGATAAGCGAAACAGTATGGTTCGAGATCAGCACCGAGAACACGATCAATTAATCTTGAAAAGTAGCAGGAGAATTATGTAATCCGAAAGGCATTCTAGTAAATTGAAATAAGCCTCTATGAGGTACAGTAAAAGCAGTGAGGGTTTAGAATTTTGAGAAAGAGGTATTTGCCAATAAGCAGAACGAATATCCAAACTGGATAAGAAGCGAGCATCACGTAACCGATCCAAAATCGAAGTTATATAAGGCAAAGGGTAAGCATCCTTTTGTGTCACAGCGTTGACTTTGCGAAAATCGATACAAAATCTGTAGGAGTTGTCTTTTTCCGTACCATAACTACTGGACTAGACCATGGACTATTTGAAGGTTCTAAACCTAGCCAACATGTCATCAAGCTCTTTATCCACAATAATTTGTAAAGTAGGAGATAACGGATAATATCTTTGCTTAATAGGTTCTGCGTCTGTAATAATTTTGTGCTCTATTAGAGAAGGCAGCCAAGTGTATCGGAAGCCAAAGGAAAAGCTGTATTCAGAAGATTTTGTAGTGAGTTTTGTTCAAAAAGAAGATAATTCGGAGAAAGAGTTTAAATGTTCGGTATTTATAGCGTCAAGTAATGGGAAAAAGACCAATGACCCTTTTCGGAAATCTGGGACGAAATCAATCGCCCTCCAAAAATCTATACCCAAAATAAGTGGTTGAGAAACCTGGTACTACTAACACATCAATAACTACCGTTTTATCTTCCACCGTGATCGGAAGAGGAACATGACCAAGAATCTGACATTTGCCACCATTAGCTACTGAACAAAATAAAGGAGATTTGTCTGTCAAAAGTGAAATATGTAAACGTCGTAAAGAATTCCATCCATCCATGCCAAGTATGGTCCGTGAGGATCCACTATCCAGAAGACCTTTAAACATTTGTCCAAGAATGGAGACATTAAGGTAAGATCGTTCGTCGTTACGAACACTAAGAATATAAAGTCAAGAAGAAAACGTTGTTGGTCAGTAAGACCCGAAAAAGGAGTATCCGAGATTGGTAGGTACAAAGAGTCTTCTACTCGGTCAGAAGCCTCTAATATTAGTTTCCTGACGAGAATTACATTTAGGACAATTTGGTCTGGTAACCCCTGGTTTACCGCAACCATAACAATGCTTATTCTGTGGTTCTGAACATTTAAGAAGTATGTCCTCGTTTTGACAATTCCAGCAACGTAAATTAGAAGGTGAAGGAGTAGATAAGGTATGGACAACGTAAGGAGTAGGTTTACGAATATTAGACGAAGTTGATGCATCACTAGCAGAATCTACATATGCTAAATTAGGTTCTAATAATTTGGAAGTACGACGAGAAGGAGGAGGTCTAAATGTTTCAATAGAATATTTATTATGTTCGAGCTTTTTGCCCAAAGTGATAAGTTGTGCCAAAGAAGTTATATCTGTTAAAGCTAAAGAAGTTTGATAGAACGGAGAAATATTACGTCGGACAATCTCAAGTTGTCGTTCCGGAGAAAGAGGTAGAAGTAATCGTTGAAATAAACTTTGCATAGTAGCTACATATATGCCAATCGATTCTAAAGGACCCATAGTACGAGCTTTAATTTCTTCCAACAGTCGTTCATCATAGTTAATTGGAATAAATTCTGATTTTAAAAGTGCTACCACATCTTCCCAAGAGGTTAAGGATTCCTTATGTGCCCTGTATAGTAATAATGCCTTGCCCGTCAGAAGTTCTGGACAAGCAGCGTAAAGGTATGAATTAGTAAGTACCCTAGCAGAAGCGAGTTCTTCCACCCGTGTCAAAAATTCAAGAAGTGACGAAGAAGTTTCCCCAGAAAAGTTAAGTTTAATTTCGCAACCGCATAGTATTTGGAAGCTACTGGTGTAGACGTATTAACCCCTGGAATAGGTAACGCATCCAAGTCATCCGAATCAGAAGAAATAAAATCAGGTTCACCTTCCGAACTACTAATTGGTGTAACCTTTGGACTAGAAGAAGGTACTTGTGTGAAACTAACCGTAGCAGGATGTTTCCACCTGCGATACATAGCCTCTACTTCAGCGCGATAATTTTGAAGTAGAGAAGAAATTCATTTTTACAGTTACTTCATCCGGGTATCCACTTTCGTCAGAGTACAACGACGATGAGTATGTACCCAAAGTGTAATCAAACGTTTAGCAACCGGTGTAGAAATGTCACCCGAAAAGAGGGTTAGAATAGTAGAAAGCTCTTCATTAGCTTTTCGTATAGCCGATAGATCAACATCACACGCAATAGTATAATCTACAGTCGAAAGAGTTTGATCCCCGTCTAGTACTAATGCACTACGAACTGATTTACGTAACTGTTCTACAGAAATCGCATGAAAACCCCTTGAAGATAATTCGTATTGAAGCTCCGCTTTTAGTAATCGATTAACATCTATTTTCCAAATAATAGCCATATTAAAGTCTAACTTATATGAACGTAAGTCTAAATTTATTAAAGTAAAATACCAATTAAAGCTACAGCGTTAAATTGATCAATTAAATTTTAAACTAAGTTGTGTTAAATTATTGTAGAGAAAAGGAGTAAAGGATACAAAAAATTAAAGTATAAGGACAAAATCTTAAAAATAAGGTACTGATTAAAAGTATTTCTGGTACACATAAAGAATATTCACAAAACAAATCCCCAAAGTTGGGTGCCAATCTTTCTTTGTTACGTGCACAAAAGGATATTGGTAGAAATTGGTGACCAAGGTGCAGTAACAAGGAAAGAGGAATTAGCCGGAAGCTCAGGGTCGGTTCAGCACTTGGATGCATGGGCGTTTTGGCAGGAGAAAGGAAATACATAAAGTTTAAAAAGGGCACCACTTGATTGACTTCTTTATCGCCCCTCTATCAAGAAAAGGGCTACGGCCACCTAGGACAAAAGAGACAGCTAAAAGAAAATGGTGAACTAAGTCCACACTGAGGAGGAACTGGTTAGGAATTTGATCGTAGATCACAGGATTAATGAAAGAACTTACAATTGTTTAACACCACTTTTTATACCCACTATGAAATAGTACAACTGGTATAAATAATAATTTAAATGTAAACCTTTACCAAAACAAAATTGATGAAGCGACAACTCGCTGACATAAATACCACTTCAAGGAAATATTACCCAACAATAAAAATACTATACAATAATATAACTACAACATGAATCCCAGTAATCAACTTACCTTTCAGCAAACTATTAATTACTTAAAATTTTAACAGAATACGGTTCGGCATCTAGCGTTGACCCTAAAAGAAAAAGAATACCCAAACATATATATTAATTTATCCGAAATTTAAATCTTTTAACCCGATATTCCACGAAGAGCTCTCCGTCGGATTAATTTATCGGTTTCCAATCAACCGGACGCAAATTAAACCCCAAATATAAAGCGAAAATTAGCACTAGATGTCTAGTTGTTTACTTATGAAGCACAAAATATTATTAAATTTAGTTAACATGAGCATTATAAACAAAATAGTAAGCATGAAGCGTTTAAAAATTTGAAAGGAATTTCCGATTCGGCAAACGGTTAAAAGGCAGCACAAATTGATACAGTTATTGGTAAGCATAGGGCTACCAAAACAAAAAATCAACTTAGTAAATCCTATTTCAAACAGTTTTATACTAACAATTATTAAACTTGTACTCAGAAATAAATAAAATAACAATGTTATACAACCCAATGAATAACAGTTAAATAAGCAATTTGTTTTACACAGTAATTGAAACCCCAGCAGTTTGCATAAATTTTATGACATATTGGTATATTTAAACTCGACTAGCAGCATTCAGTCAACAACAGCTGAATGTTGTCAGTAAACACAAGTAGTTCTAACCATTGAACAACTATGGTTATTTATCCAGTAAAACTAGTACATAAGAAAAGTTAGAGGAAGATAAAAGTACAAATTTATTGTAAAGTCAAATGTAAGTATAAGCAAACTTTGAAATAACCCAAATTATCTTTTACAGGTAAAAATGTATGATGTTACTCTCGATTACTCAAAGGTTTAACCATAAAGTATAAGCATTAATTTCAGGTTAAAATAATTGTGAAACACACTAATACAAGTAGCAAACACAGTAATGTAATGGTTATAAAAAACTTTCAGTAAAGTACAGATAACGGAGCCTCTTGATACAGAAAACAGCAAAAGTCACTCACCAGGTAAAATTTTGTATGCGTAAACAATAATACTTATCAGAACCAGTCGTAGGTGTAACATACATTTCTTCTGTTAATGCGGAAGATATTAGGAGAAGGAGTAATCGTACACTGTTTTCATTCAGGTTCGAAGACCCATAACCAACATTTCACACCTCTAACGAATGATATCCAAATGTGTTGCCAGAACGGTTTAATATCTTATGGAAGCACGAAAATGTTAATCTTCAGTAAATTGTATGAACCAGGAAAAAAAACCTTATAAAATAACTGTTAGAATTTAAATCAATACCAAATTTTATAAAAATATGATCTTTATGATGTATGTAAAATTTCAAAACATGTACTATTAACAATGTTAAGTTTAGTAATAAGAAAAGTGAATAGCTTACCCTTGATCGAAGCCAAATGTGTAGAAGAACCCAAAAAATTAAAAGCCGAACTAAATTAAGTAACAGGACTTATTTATGGAAAAAGAATAAAACCAGCAACAGGGCTGAGTTAAAATTTTCTTGAACAATTCAATCCAATTTTTAGGAACACCTTTTCCAAATTTTACATGTGCTTTCCACCATTTTACCCAAATGGCGTTTTACCTTATCTGAAGTACCAGAAAACCAAAAAAAAATAGCCTGATTATTTTCACCAATCCAGAATTTTAAAATCACGTGTTTGAAATATTTTAAATTGAAACGATTTTAGTGACAATGTTGGTTTTCCAACAACATACAAGGAGTCGCAAATTAAAGACCATAAATTCATCAACCGAGTTTTACACGTATCAATATACATAAGTAGGTATAGAAGGTTATGCAAAGATCGGCCATAATGTCTAAAATGTGTTGGTGGTGGTGCATGGTTTGGTTGGTGTGTTATGTGTGTTGGTGTATGTAGTGTGTGTTTGGGTGTGTATTTGGTGCTGTGGTGGTGTGGTGTGTGGTGTGGTTTTGCGTATGTGGTGTGTGGTGTGGTTGTGTGGTGTGTTGGTGTGTGGTGTGTGTGTGTGGTGTGGTGTGCGTGTGGTGTGGTGGTGGGGTGGAACGTCTTCCATGTGGATGGCGTTGGGCTGTCCGTGTGGTGGTGTGTGGTTGGTTGTGCTGTGTGTGTGGTGTATGGTGGGTTGCTTGTGCGTGGCGTGGCGTGGGTGGGGTGTGTGGCGTGGGCGTGGGTGGGAGGGGGTGTGTAGTGGTAGTGAACTAAGAATAGTGAATCAGTTCTTGATGAACAGTTAAGAATGACGGGTTGCTTTTATGAAAGTGATTAAATGGTTTTGTATGTGGTAAATGTGAGTTAAGCTTTCTTCAAGTGTGAAAATTTTTGGTATCACCTTCAATTCTTAGCGCATTACAAAACTAGAAGTAGAAACAAAAGAATGACAGTGTTGTTGTCTATGCAAAAAGTAGGTCAGTGTTTGAAGAGTGATTTTAAATAAATCTTATTTAGTGACAATGTGCCGTTTCAAACTGAGAGTGAATTAGAAGAACTAAATATCGACTGATTTCTAACAGTATAATATACATTGTTAGAAAGGTACATGAGTTCTAATATGGCTGGTTGAGGTTAATGCTCGTTGGTGTATGTGGTACAATAATTTGTAGTATTATGTGCGTGGATATCGCGTTTCGTGTGTTTGCTACGTGGTCTTTATAGTGATTTTCGTAAATCTATTTGGTGAAGTATGTTCAGATGTGTATTGTCAGTGAAATTGCGACTGTTTGACGTGTCTAACAATATTAGGATAACTATAATTATTAAAAATAGTTATGTGTTATGGCTTGGGCAGTTAATTATTGTGTTGTAAAATTTGATGTTTGCGTGTTGCTGTTGTTATTGCTAGACTGTTGTTTATATTTGTGTGTGTCTACGTGTGTAGTCATGTGTGCATGTGTGTGTGTGCGCGTGTGCGTGTGTGCGCGCGTGCGTGTGCGTGAACGTGTGCGTTTGTGCGTGTGTGTGTGTTTGTGTGGTGCGTATGATTGTGTTTGTTCGTTGTGTGTGTGGTGTGGTGTGTGTGTGCGTGTGCGTGCATGTGTGTGTGCGTGTGCGTGGTGCTGTGTGCGTGTGCGCCGTGCGCATGTGTGGCTGGCGCACGTGTCCGCGGGTGCGCGTGTGCGGGGGTGAGAATGGGTGTACGTGCGCGTGTGCGTGTGGGTGTATGTGTGGTATGCGTGTGCGTGTGCGTCGGCGTAGGCGTGGGCGTGCGCGGAACGGTGCGTGGCCGCGGTCGTGGGCGCAGGAGGGGGCGGGCGCGTGCGTGAGAGAGAGAGAGTCTCATTTCATTTTTTCCGCATACCACAACGAATATTTCAACACCTCAACCAACCCGATTGAGTTACTAAAGAATTTAAAAGAATTTCCGAACTTTTAACTTACGTAAGATAAATATCAGTTAATAAACAAAAATCGGAATATTTGTTAAAATTTATTCAGATGTGAAGTACACAAAGTTTTATTGTAAAATCGCGCTGAATTATACCTTTACCTGCTTTTTGCATAGACAACAACCTGACATTCTTGTTTCCTAGAACCGATTCTATTTTTTAGATTTATATGAATTTCAATATCATATCAATAAATTTTGACCTTGAAGAACTTGACTAAATCTACTCAATACACAAGAACCGTTTAACCTTCACGTACTTATTAGCATAGACACCGAATTGGTTCTATTTTTAGATTTTTACGAATTGTATATGGTACCCCTGCAGGTCAATAAACTTTGACCTTGAAAATTCTATTTTTAGATTTCTCGCCACCAGAGGGCGAGTGACCTCGGATTGAGAAATTTTAAGTTCCCTCCATAAGTGAGTCAGAACCGGCGGTATATGATTACTTTGCATTTATAATAAATTTAATTTGTTGAGAAAATGTGAAAGTCATCGCAAAGCGTACAAAGTTGCAAATTTTATATAAACATAAACATATTGCAATTGGAAGAAGTAATGAGGAACTTATCGTAATGCTCACGGATATATTTCAAATCACTTGTTGGTGCGCATTATAAGTATGCATTTGGTTTTAGATTTCACAGCGAAGTATCCAAACATCAGTAAGTGTTTGCCGCCAAATTACGCGTTGTACCAAAATATTGCATAGATAATTTACGATTTTAAGATCTATATTCCGATATCTTTATATGTTTGAAATATACTGTTTTTTGATAATCCAGCTTACTGAATTTTGATTTCGTAAGTTTAATATGTATGTAATTGTTTAATCACTAAGTATGAAAACAAAAGAATATTAGAAACAAAATTCACCAATATATTGTTTGTCATTTCGCGTGTATGTTCAAACGTAACTGAGTTAATTCTTTATTGCAGTGTGAATGTTTGACGCTTAACTTATGAACATCATATGTATACGTAACGCGTTTATTTAAGAATTAGTAATTAAATACTATTGCTGAATTTTGTTTCTAATATTCTTTTGTTTTCATAGCTTGATGTGATTTAAACAATTATACATATTAAACCTAAAAATCGAAATTCAGTAAAAGCTGGATTATCAAAAACGGCAAAAATATAATATCAACAATGTTATATCAAAAAAATTGTAATTAAATTTCCTATCTATTAATGTAACGCAATGTATACCTTTCCATTTAAATAAATCAAGTTGTCTATGATTAAACTCTTAAACTTTGCAAATTCAGTAAAAAGCTGGATTATCAAAAACGGCAAAACATAAATACCAACAATGATATCAAAAAATGTAATTAAATTTCCTATCTAACAATGTAAAACAATGTATACCTTTCCATTTAAAAAAATCAAGTTATCTATGATTGAAAATCTTAAACTTTGCATTACGATATCTCGAAAATTAAAAGATAATATTACTATTTTACGATTTTATGTAGCACAGTCTAGACTAATCAACCATTAAAATTTTAGTGTTACACATTTCTCAATACGGTTGTTACAATTTTCTTTTCAACCTCTAAATTTTCAAAAATTGAATGAGCGCCTAAATTGCGCGTTTAAGATACCTCATATAGTGAATAAAGTGCCCTTAAAATTAACCAGGAATCCAAATTTATAATAATATACGGTATGTTCCATTTAAAAAATATAACTTTGTGTTGTAATACCCTGTATACGAGTAGTAATTTTTGAAAATATTTTCTAATTGTAACCGAAAGATCCACACCATCCTGCAATAAATAATTTTGAAAACGATATTGTATAGACTCATAAAGCTTCGTCCACGCACTATTGGACCCTGTTATATATATATATATATATATATATATATATATATATATATATATATATATATATATATATATATATATATATATATATTGTGTTTATATATGCTGAAGGTATAACTTAAAATCTGTGAGCAAAATTAAAGGATAAGACAATAAGATTGTAGATAATTTTTTTTAAATTTGGTATTAATAGCACTCCGCATATCTTCATTTGTTTTTGAATGGATCTTCCATTCATACGAGCTCTAAATACGTCTCAAGGGCAACATATTGCTCCAAGGCCCTGTCAGCACAAGCTTTGAGCGACAAACATCTTGTTTTACCTGTGGAGAGTATTTTACGTATGTTCGTATGTTTGTCATAAAAAATTGCTGAAGTTCTTAAAAAGGTTGCTGTATTGAGAAACTCCTACCAAAGTGTGAGCTTATGTTCCTTAAAGATCTTCCATGGTTTTGTAGGTTTCAAACTAGCATGCAGGCTAATAGCGGTACAGAGTGTGCAATAGTATTAACATAAAATTATGTGCACCGAATATAACATTAGAAGTGTCAGCAGGGTATCTATCCTATCTAGTTTTCTTTCAAATATTACATTTTTGCTTGCTTGATGAAGATCCTTTCCTTTACATGCACTCTTTTTTACTAAATGAAAAAAATCTGCAACTACTCACTTTTCACAAATATTGATTACTATAAAAGTATACTGTTAGATCGTCGCCTTATCAGTAGTTTCGTCCTTTATATGAGATAAATCTATTTTTAATTGTAAATAAATTAATAAACTCACAGTTCCTTTAAGATTTTTGAGTGTTCTTCCGGTGCAATACTTTACTCCGAATCTGAATCAAGTGACTCAGCTTCTAATTCAATCTCAGTTTCACGTTGATTGTTGGAAAAATATGTATACTGGTTAGATAGATTTGATGAAGGCGATTGATTGTTAAAATACTGCATAGAATATCGTCACATATGTACAATGTTCAAAGCATGTAACTCGTACGTTAACAACATAATGAATGCAAATAAATAGAGAAGGCGAGAATGTGGTATCTACATCAGAACAGAAGCAATATGTGACGGCCAATTAACCCAATAATCTACTAATAGTAATACTATCATACTAATTTTGATTAATACTACTTTACTTACGTTTGTTAATGTTATCAACGTGGTAACAACAAGAACCAAACGATTACCGTGTGGTTAACGTAAGTGTAACGGTAATCCATGATGTAAAACGGATAACGACAAACCGTTCAAGTAGAGTAACTAGAACTACAAATACCTTTAATCGACCATTGCGCTTCCAATCTACTATCAGTATATACCGATCGAATCGCACACTAGCTGCCCTGTCAGTGCAGCAGAAGCCTTGCCTTTGCAAAAGTTTTACGGTACGGTACTTCTTGAAATATCCAAAAATTATCCGCACAAACCATTCAATAAGAAGGTGTAAAGCTATCCGCTTGTAATTCGAAATTGCAATGTCAAGCCGTTTTGCCGAAGATATCCGAGAACAACGTCACCGATTTTACGTTTAGCGGAATAGAGACGTTAAAGTTTAAATGACCTATTGTTATAGTATCGTCTCCATTTAATCAAGGAACTGCAACAAACCCTTAATGATGAATTTCATAGGAAAAGTCCTTTACATCGAGTTATAGTGTGTACCTCATCCATTGTCACTTAATAAGATTGGGCCACTTAACATGACGCCGTCTTATTAAGTGACAATCCGATGAGTTACAAACTGAGGAAGTCTGTGAGAGCATGGACCTAAACGTAAACGTAAATAGCACTAAGATTATGCTGTGCAATCGGGAAGGTGAAAAGGAGAAGAAAGAGATGAAATTGTGGACGAGTTGGCATATCTGGGTAGAATGTTTACAGCAGGCGGTACAATAGATGGCGCAATTGGACCATGGGTCAATGCTGGAAGGAAAGTGATTGGAAGTATGTGGACGATAATCAAAAATGAAAGCACGAGCGTAGCTGCGAAGTTAGAGGTAAGGCCGGGCCGGGCTGATCCAGTAGAATGTATGATAAAAGAAAGATAAGGAGTTTAAAAAATAAAAGGGCATATCAGAAACAATGTATGAATCTCGTGGAAGCTAGGGAGGTATGAAGAGATAGAAAAGCATTGAGAAAGATTGTAAATAAAAACTAAACAAGGGGAATGGATTGTTTTGCCCACCCCGCAAGGGAATGGCGTGTGTTGTGTAATGTATAATGTGTACCTGAATACACATTTATTTTAGGCAACAATGGAAATTATATAAACATTATTATCAAACTGCAGTCTAATTTGAAATTTTCAGAACACCGTTTCCCGCAATAATGTAAAAATTGCATTTCTTGTAATATATTCAGATACGTCCAGCGGCGTACCATGTGGTCTAGCAACTGGTTGCTAAAATTCAGTTTTATATATATATATATATATATATATATATATATATATATATATATATATATCTGAATATCAGTCGTGTTTTAGGCGCGGGTACAGTTGTGAATTAGCTCTTTTAAAAGTAACGAATGATATCTTATCTGCTGTGGATGAAAACAAATTTGCTGTGCTGATTCGTTTAGACTTTTTGAAAGCCTTTGACACACACGATAGATCACGATGTACTTATAACTATTTTAAGTTTCATTGGATTTGGAATAGGCTCGGTCACATTAACATCAAACTATTTGCAAGGAAGAAGTCAAATTGTAGTTTTTGGTAATTATTCAAATGAGGCAGAATAAACTCTGGAGTTCCTCATGGGTCTATTCTGGGTCCTCTATTATTATCAGTCTATACCTCACATATTACAAAACGCTGAAATTTTGTAATTACCATCTATAAGCTGATGATACTCAATTACAGTATACCTTTTCTAAAGAAGGTGTTGAGCAAGCGTGCCGTGAAGTGAACGAAGACCTTCAGAGTTGTGTTGGTTATTCCTACCCGCGTTCACTAAATATTAATCCCACCAAATGCAAATTATTGCAATTTGGTACCGCACACAGTCCCAATGCCCGCTAAGACATAATCTCTCTTTTGAACAGTAAAATTGGGAGTGTCAATTACAGTTTCCTGATGAAGCTAAAAATTTGGGATTAATTGTGAATGTTTGTTTGAATTTTACAACACACATTAAAATTGCATCCGACGGGATTTTAAGAATTCATTATCTTTTTCGTGCAAATTTTATGATTATTATTTTATTTTTGTTTTTTGCAAAAACAATTTTTGTTATTTGGATGTATTAATACCTTTTCCGTTGATTATGTTAATCATGTAATTGTTTTTTTTCATCTATTTATTTTTATTTACTCTCTATCTTAATGAATTAAATTCAATTTTGACTCTTGTATGGTTTATCTGTAGGACAATAAAACAATTAATTTATGGCATAAAAACACATCAGAAAAACATCACGATGTGTCATGCAAATTAAAACAAGTTCCATGGCCTAACATAGAACAATCACACGGCTCGGCTATATTGTGTCATAAAATAATTTTATTTAAATCAGCGCCATATCTATTTTTCGTCACATTTCGGAATGATGTACACAACATTCAAATTCAACGAAAAGACTTAATAACTATCCCTACTCACAATAATGAATTATTTAAGAAATGTTTTTCGTACAATATTTCAAAGGTGTATATAATCAAATTCCGTTGAATATTACAAGTAAAATTGCCATTTTCAAGAGAGTGCTATATAAAAGTATTGTAAGCTACTAGATGTTAATATCGTAGAAGTTACTGGTTCTCTCGTTTTCTGTTACTAAATGTTTGGATGTTTGTAACCTATCAGGTTACTCTCTTTTTGTGGAAGAGCACATGGAGTCGTGGACTCACTGTGAACTACGCCCTTTGAACCTAACCTTTTGCTTACTCAAATTATATATATATATATATATATATATATATATATATATATATATATGTATAAAAAGTTAAATTAACTCAAATGAATATAATAAGAAATTGAATTTTTAATAATATTTGTTTTATAGTTAATCCTGTCATTAAAGGAAATCAATGGATAAATCCAGCTATAATTGCAAATACTGCACCTATTGATAAGACATAATGAAATTGTGCAACTACATAATATGTATCATGTAAAATAATATCAATAGATGAATTAGCTAAAACTACTCCAGTTAATCCTCCAACAGTAATTAGAAAAATAAATCCAAATCTTCATATTATTTGAGGGGAATAGTTTAATTGTATACCATGAATAGTAGCTAATCAACTAAAAATTTTAATTCCAGTTGGAACTGCAATAATTATTGTAGCTGATGTAAAATAGGCTCGTGTGTCTACATCTATTCCAATAGTAAACATATGATGAGCTCAAACAACAAATTCTAATAATCCAATTGCTAACATAGCATAAATTATTCCAACAGTTCCAAAGGTTTCTTTTTTTCTCGATTCTTGAGCAACAATATGAGTAATTATTCCAAATCCTGGTAAAATTAAAATATAAACTTCTCGATGACCAAAAAATTAAAATAAATATTGATATAATACAGGGTTACCTCCTCCTGCAGGGTCAAGAAATGATGAATTTAAATTTCGATCAGTTAAAAGCATAGTAATTTCTTCAGCTAGAACTGGTAATGATAGCAACAGTAGGATAGCAGTAATTAAGACTGCTGATACAAATAATGGTATTTGATCAAGACTTATTTTTATTGGTCGTATATTAGCAATAGTAGAAATAAAATTTACAGCTCCTAAAATAGACGAAATTCCTGCTAAGTGCAATCTAAAAATTGTTAAATCAACTGAAGCTCCACTATGAGCTAAATTAGCTGAAAGTGGGGGATATACGGTTCATCCTGTACCTGCTCCTCTTTCAATTGCTCTTCTTATTAAAAGAAGTATAATTGAGGGTGGGAGAAGTCAAAAACTTATATTGTTTATTCGAGGAAATGCTATATCTGGAGCTCCTAATATTAATGGGACTAATCAATTTCCGAATCCTCCAATTATTACAGGTATAACTATAAAAAAAATTATAACGAATGCATGTGCTGTAATAATAACATTAAAAATTTGATCATTACCAATTAATGATCGAGGATTTTCTAATTCTGCACGAATTAAAAGTCTTAAAGGAGTTCCAACTATTCCAGACCATGCCCCAAAGATAAAGTATAATGTTCCGATATTTTTATGATTTATGGAAAATAATCATTTATTTAGTAAAATGACCGAGAATAGGTGATAAATTGTAAACTTATTTACGGATTAAATCCTTTTACTAAAGTTTTATAGTCAATGATGATTTTAAATTGCAAATTTAAAGGTAGTAAATTTACTTAAAACTTAAAAATTATTATTAATTTGATTAAATACATAAATAAAAAGTTCACCTCGAGTAGGATTTGAACCTACGACCTGTACTTTGCTAGAGTACCGCGCTAACCAACTGCGCAGTTGGTATGTATGTATGTATGTATGTATGTATGTATTTAATAAAATTAATAATAATTTTTAATTACATATTTACCTTTGAACTTATTCGTTCATAACAAAAATTTGTAATAATTTAATATTAGTCAAGTTGCTTTGGTATGTGTGAATCCTTGCGATATTGCAGGCTCACATTCCATTAATATAAGTAATTTGTTTGTAATCTCATATTTAGAATTTACATCAGTTCTACATACATAAAGACAAAATTTACATCGATTGGGGCTGGAACCTTGATGGCGCAGTTGGTTAGCGCGGTACTCTAGCAAAGTACAGGTCGTAGGTTCAAATCCTACTCGAGGTAAACTTTTTATTTATGTATTTAATAAAATTAATAATAATTTTTAATTACATATTTACGTTTGAACTTATTCGTTCATAACAAAAATTTGTAATAATTTAATATTAGTCAAGTTGCTTTGGTATGTGTGAATCCTTGCGATATTGCAGGCTCACATTCCATTAATATAAGTAATTTGATTGTAATCTCATATTTAGGATTTACATCAGTTCTACATACATAAAGACAAAATTTACATCGATTGGGGCTTGAACCTTGATGGCGCAGTTGGTTAGCGCGGTACTCTAGCAAAGTACAGGTCGTAGGTTCAAATCCTACTCAAGGTGAACTTTTTATTTATGTATTTAATAAAATTAATAATAATTTTTAATTACATATTTACCTTTGAACTTATTCGTTCATAACAAAAATTTGTAATAATTTACTTAAAACTTATTTCAATAACAATTTAATTTTGTGAGTAATACGATGTCTTGATTCAGTACGGTTCCTGGGCCTGACTTTCGACCCCAAGTTAACTTGGAAGAATCATATCTTGGAGCTCAGGCTGATATGTATAAAAACTCTGAATATACTTAAAGTACTGGCACATACAAAATGGGGTGCTGAGCCTAAAACGATGTTAAATTTGTACAGGTCTCTAATTCTATCCCGTATTGATTATGGCTGCATCGCCTACGGCTCAGCTTGTAAAAGTACTCTTCTTCTACTTAATCCCATACACAACATAGGCATACGGTATTGTTTGGGTGCATTTCCAACAAGCCCTGCTGAAAGTCTGCATTGTGAGTCAGGCATCTGCTCATTAGAAAATAGGCGGACACTTTTACTCACTAGATACATGGCCAAAGTAATGAGCAACAAAGGCCATCCTCATAACCAACTTACTCTTGGAGAAACCGCATCGGAGCGATCCGCGTTCGGAAGATTTAGAAACTTTTTGATCTCCGAACAATTTCTATCACCTGAGATTGTGAGTATAAGCCTTTCTGAATTTCCTCCTTGGAAATTGAGTGAAGTCGACGTAGATTTTGACCTGGTTGAAAAACTAAAAAATGAAACACCTAACCATTTATGGCGACAAAAATTTTTGGAAACGATAAATAAAAAGAGCTACGACAAAATTATTTATACTGACGGATCCAAAACAAGTGATGGTGTAGGCTCTGCTTTTGTGGTAGGTGATGAAGTGAATTCCTGGTCTCTCAACAGAAACGCATCGATTTATTTTGCAGAGCAATATGCGCTGTGGCAAGCTCTTCTGTATCTCTCTTTCACTACGCAGACCTACACAGCTTGTCTGATAGCATGTGACTCCCGTAGCGCCCTGGAAGGTTTGTTAAACCTGTTCTCTTCTGATCCATTTGTTCAGGGAATTCAGTACCTTGTGTACAACTTAGCCACGCGTCATAGACGGGTAACCTTCTTGTGGATGCCAAGCCATGTTGGTGTGACTGGTAATGATAAGGCGGATGCGGCCGCCCGTAGCGCCGCTCGTGAATATAGCTACGATGTGCCTTTCGTGAGATCCCTAGATTTTATGCATTGCCTAAAAGACCATATTTTCAATAAATGGTAGACCAAATGGCAGAATCTAAAACAAAATTTATATTATGTAAAAAAATCCGCGAGAATGCAATACCTGCCTTTTAAAGCAGATCGCGAAAGTGTAACAAAAGCGCATCGCTGGCGCATTGGTCACACCTTCCTTACTCACAAGCACCTCCTGTTGGGTCAAAATGCACCAGTATCTACGGAGTGTAATATCCAGATTAGTATCAAACATGTCATTTGCGACTGTCCCATATATGATGCTCAGCGTATGTTTTTTAGACTAAGTAACGTTGTAGAGAGAAACTTGCAAAATAGTGTAGATATAAAAAACACTCTTGGTTGTCTAAGGGCGGTTAACCTTTATCACAAGATTTAAAGTTATATGTATGTGTTTGTGTCTATTTATTTAAAATCACTTGTATATTTATCAATTTATGCCATACATAGGCGAAATGACCCCAGCAGTCGACGCCTATAATTAAAAAAAAAAAAAAATACCATTAAATTAATTATTAAAAGTTTTTGATATTTATTGGATAATTAAAAATAATTTAAAAATTTATTTTTTAGTAATCTAAGGCAAGGCTTAAAGAAATTTTCTGTATTTGTAACTTTGAAGATTACTAGTTTGACTTTTCAATCCTTAATAAAGGTTAAAAGTTAATATTACAATTATTAAACTTATTAGCAGAATTGAATTAATTATTATTGTTTTAAAATTTATTTTTGGTCCCATATTAATAATTCAATTTGTTGAATTAGATTTAATTAAATAAGTTGATAAAGAAGTATTAATGTATACATAAATTATTATTATTGTAAAAATAATTATTGTTACGAATTAAAGCCAGATTTGTCAACTGATATGCCCCTAAACTACAATTCACCATTTTCCATCAATGAGCTAAACCTCGCACTGAAAGGTCTAAGATCGTCTGCGGTTGGAACAGACAATGTAAGTTATGAATTCCTGAAACATCTCAACTTACCACTCAAGGAATACCTGCTAAACATATATAATTTAATATGGGTCTCCGGATCATATCCACATGCCTGGAGAGAAGCTACAATAGTTCCAATTCTAAAAGAAAATAACGATCCGACAAATCCCAATAGTTACAGACCGATTAGTCTAACGTGCTGCTTAAGCAAAGTGCTCGAAAGAATGGTAAACTACAGATTATTATATGTCCTGGAAAGCCAAAGCCTCCTTAATCCAAGTCAGTACGGCTTTCGTAGAGGAAGATCTACCGCAGACTGTCTAGTTCAGTTGGAGAACAGCATACAAGACACTTTTAAGGAAAGAGGTCACCTTGTAGCCGTTTTATTTGACCTACAAAAGGCTTTTGACATGACCTGGCGGCACGGCATAACAGAAAAACTGTATAAATGGGGCAAACGGGGCAATCTTCCAATCTTTATCCAGTCTTTCCTTTCTGATCGAAGATTTCGCGTGAGAATAGCTAGCACGTCTTCAACTCTACGAAAACTAGAAAACGGCGTTCCTCAAGGATCAACTTTAAGCGTGACACTGTTTGCAATCGCAATAAACGATATAACATCAAATCTACCTGAAGAAATAGAGAGATGTATTTATGTTGATGATCTTTGCATATTTGCCAAATCAAACAATATGCCACAAATCAACTCTTTCTTACAAAGAGGTATAAATATGGTCCTATTGAACGCAGAAGAAGCAGGATTTAAATTCTCACAGAAAAAAACGCACTGTATTCATTTTTGTAGGCTAAGAAGTCCACATTCGGACCCTAAACTGCACATGCACCAAACTGATATCAAATGCTTACAAAAAGTTAAATTCCTAGGACTTACTTTTGACTCCGACCTTAGATGGCGACCGCACATGAATGAACTCGTAGTAAAATGCCGACGGATACTAAACATATTACGTTGTCTAGCGGGTATAAAGTGGGGAGCCGATAGAGATATCCTCACAAAAGTATACAAGTCATTAGAACTGGCCCGCATCGATTATGGATGCATAGTGTATGCATCTGCAAGAAAAAGCGTCCTAAATAAACTTGATGTTATCCATCACCTTGGACTGAGGTACTGCTTAGGGGCTTTCCACACTAGCCCTATTGACAGTTTATACGTCGAACCAGGTGTTCCTTCTCTCCACAAGAGAAGGGAACAATTACTACTAAACTACCTAGCTAGAATAAGAGTACGACCGCAACACATATATATATATATATATATATATATATATATATATTTATTTAACTTTATACTAATTTATATAAATCAATAAAAGTGGAACTATAAATTAATAAGGTGAAGATATTAGTTTATTAATCGTATACA
The DNA here is from genome assembly GCA_036346205.1 of Vesta saturnalis. Classification (NCBI taxonomy): domain Eukaryota; kingdom Metazoa; phylum Arthropoda; class Insecta; order Coleoptera; family Lampyridae; genus Vesta; species Vesta saturnalis. Next base: position 2,604,665 of record JARFJB010000762.1, read on the forward strand.
AATATTATTACACGATAAACCTGAAAAAAAAAGAGATAGAGATAGTTATATTTTATTGAATAGTTTTAACATCGTATTATATGATTGTTCTAATTTATTATCAATATTTACTGCAATTAATATATTAAATATATATATACTATATATATATATATATATATATATATATATATATATATATATATATTTAACTTTATACTAATTTATATAAATCAATAAAAGGGGAACTATAAATTAATAAGGTGAAGATATTAGTTTATTGATCGTATACAAATATTATTACACGATAAACCTGAACAAAAAAGAGATAGTGAATAGTTATATTTTTATAGAATAGTTTTAACATCGTATTATATGATTGTTCTAATTTATTATCAATATTTACTGCAATTAATATATTAAATATATATATATATATATATATATATATATATATATATATATATATATATATATATATATATTTAACTTTATACTAATTTATATAAATCAATAAAAGAACTATAAATTAATAAGGTGAAGATATTAGTTTATTGATCGTATACAAATATTATTACACGATAAACCTGAAAAAAAGAGATACTGAATAGTTATATTTTTATAGAATAGTTTTAACATCGTATTATATGATTGTTCTAATTTATTATCAATATTTACTGCAATTAATATATTAAATATTTATATATATATATATATATATATATATATATATATATATATAAATACATATACATATATATATATATATATATATATATATATATATAATAGAATTAATACATAAATATTTAATATATAAATAAAACGTTATCTTAAGAATTTAAAATTATTGTTATTGGTCTTTAACAAATCATTTATATAAAGGAAATAATTATTAAAAAAAAAACTTATGAGTTACTAGAAATTAAATTTGCTATTAATGGAATATTAATTTGAAAATTAATTAATCTTTTATTTTTTATTAATGATTTATTTGTGATTGTATTTTTTATATATTTGAGGGGGTCAATAAAATATTTATATTAATTGTATAAGTGTAATTAAATTTTATTAGATTTTGGTTTTAATTTTTATCATTTTATTGTTTATTTTAAATTAATATTTATTTATTTATTTTTTTTTAAGTGGCATCAACTTCTTGGTTATTTGCCACATTGTTTACTTTAGCATATATATAGCATATCTTTATATTCTATGCTAGATTTTGTCATATAATCTAATTTCTTTTAAGAAGCTTATCACATTCTTAATATTCCTGCTATTGGGTTTGAAATTTTCCTTAATTCCGTTATTTATGTTGTATTTGATTCTACTTGGTTTTATTTCATTGCATGTTTCAAACACATGCCTAACTGTGAGTATACAATTACAATTATCACACCTCGGTGGTTCACTATTTTTTAATAAATGGCTGTGTGTTATGCTAGTATGTCCTATTTTTAATCCTGTCCATATTATGGTGTCCCTTCTCGTCATTTGTGGATAATGTTTCCTTTTGGTGACGTTAGATTCAATTAGTTTTAATTGTGTATTTGTTGTTTGCTATTCTTCTTGCCATTTAACCCAAACCAAATGTTTTATTTGAGGTTCGCCTATTGTTGGAGGATATTCTACATTCAATTGTTGAAGTGCTTCTTTTACTTTATAATGAATGGGTATGTTTGTTTTTGCTATAGCCTGTGCATGCTGTTCGAATATAATCTGTTTAATAAAATGATTGTTACATTTTCTGATTTTTACAGCGTATCTTAACAACAGCCACATTCTTCTATATTTGAGAGGAAGTATTCCGGAAATACTGCAAGTGGGGCTAGTAGGAAACGCACCTATTGCATAACGGATACAAGTGTTCTGCACAACGTCTAGGTTTCTGAGTAGAGATTTCGATGCAGATCCGTATGCTATGCAGCCGTAGTCCAGATGAGGTAAGATTAATACTTTAAACGCTCTCAACAACACTTCTCTGTCTGCACCCCATTTCCTGTTGGATATGCACTTCAAAGTGTTAAGTACTCTGTATGACTTTATTTGTACTTGCTGTATGTGCCACTTCCACATTAACTTTTCGTCTAATGTTATTCCTAAAAATTTATAGTTCGAGACACATTTAATTTTTTCTGTTTTCAACTGCAACTTTGGCATGTGGTGTGGATGACGTAACCTACAAAAGTGGAGACATACTGTTTTAGTAGTTGAGATGCAGAACCCTACGTTTTCTGCTTCTTGGTTTATGCCGTTTATCGCTTTTTGTAGAGAAGCATTATGCGATGTTTTTCCCTCTGACGAATTAAATATAGTTAGGTCATCTACGTACAAGGATTTTGTTAGATCATTGACTACAACTAGAAATAACGTTACGCTAACAGGTGACCCTGGTGGAATGCCGTTTTCCAGATGATACTTAGAGGACAAGTTGTTTCCTATTTTTACTTGAGGTATCTGTCCCTTAGAAATGATTTTACATATAAGGCTAAATTTCCCCTTATTCCCCCCCCAGCGATGCAATTTTTCCAAAACTCCATATCTCCAAACGGTGTTATATGCTTTTTTTATGTCAAAAAATACTGCTGTGCAGTGTTCTCTTTTCAAGAACGCTTCTTGGACAGCATTAGTTAGCAGTAATATATTGTCATTGGTCGAATGATGTTTTTTGAATCCTGTTTGGTACCTATTGATTAATTGGTATTTATCTAGATACTTCGTTAGTCTCGTGTTCACCATTCGCTCTAAAACTTTTCCTATACAGCTGGAGAGTGCTATTGGACGGTAACTAGACACATCTTGCTCGTTTTTGCCTTGTTTCAGTATGGGTATTACAATAGACGTTTTCCACCCAATGTAAATAATCCCCCTTAGCCCACATCTCGTTGTATAAAAATGAAAGGTCTTCTAGACCCGTTTTTGGTAAGTTCTTTATCATGGAATACGTGATATTGTCCAATCCCGGAGAAGTCTCTTTGATACTTTGTAGGGCTATATCCAGTTCTTCTGGGGTAAATACTTTGTTATACCAACTTTCCTCATTTTTGTGACGGTTTAGTGTAACTTCACGGGTTTCTTAGGTTTCCTTAAACTCCCTTTCGTAGTTCTCAGTGCTGCTTATTTGTACAAAGTACGCTGCTATGGTTTCTGCTACTTGACTAGGTTCTGTAACCATTTGACCATCTTTTTCTAGTTTGGGCGTTACCCTTGCAGTAAACTTGCCTGATAACGTTTTGATTTTGTTCCATATTTCTGAAACGGGCACTTTGTTGTCATTGACGATACATATTTTTCCCAGGTTTTTCGTTTTGAAACCAAAATTAACCGACGCGCTATAGCTCTTGCTTTCTTAAATTCAATTAAGTTCTCATTTGTAGGGTTATGACTAAATTGTTTCAGTAGTTTTCTTCGGTTTTTAATTGCGATTGAGACTTCAGTGTTCCATCACGGAGCCGGGACTCTATTCCTTCTATTATTGGTTTTGGGAATAGCTTTATCTGCAGCATTTAGTATTGCCTTGGAAAAGTCGTGAATGGCACAATTAATTTCATGCTGTTTGTTTATTCGTGGGATGTTTTCCTGAAACTTTTGCCAATTTGCTTTCTTAGTGTTCCACCTGTAGACTACCTCGCAATTATTGATAGATTTGTCTGTAGAGATGACTATGGGGTAGTGGTCACTTCCATGTAAATCGGATATCTGGTCCCATACAAAATCTTGAGCAATTTGTGCCGAACATATGCTAAAATCAATAGCAGAAAAGTTGTTTGACCTCGAGTTAAAAAAAGTGGGCTTTCCAGTATTGAGTAGTACCAATTTGAATGATTCAGTAACTCAACAATCTCTGCACCTCTTATATCCTGTTTAACCGATCCCCAGATCTTACTGTGGGCATTAAAATCTCCACCAACAGGAATGGTTTAGCAAGTTGATCGATCAATTTTCTAATGTCGGTAATGTTCCATTTATTATCTGGCAAATATATATTGCAGATATTTAGTTTTATGGGGTGCCGTAACGAAATTGCAACTGCTTGTATATCAGTTTGCAACTGTATCTCGCTGAATACGCAGCCGTTGTGTAATAAAATAGCTACTCCACCTTTTGCTCTTTGAGTATGGAGCATCGCCCTAATAGTTTTGTAATTGTTTAGGTGAAATTGTCGCTATCTTTAAGGTGAGTTTTGTAAGTTAATAACCCATGGGAGGTATTTTGTTATTATTAACTTTAATTCGTCCTTACTTTTGATACTTCCATTACAGTTCCACTGTATTATGGTCTGCATTTTGTTACAGATATACAGATAAAGCTATAAATATCTCATAAAAAATAAAGTTAAAATGACCAAGGACTTTTTCTAACTAACACACAAATAGAATATGAAAAATAAATAAATAAATAAATATATAAATAAATAAATAGATAAATAAATCTGTGTAAATAATAAAAATGACTAGAATCTTATAAGTAAAATGACTAGGTTATTTTTTGGTTTTGCCTTTTGGATGGCCTACTTTATTCTTCTTTCCAGCGTCTTGAAGTTCTTGTTCTTCTATTGATTTGACAGATTCGAATGAATTTTGTCTAGTGACACTTCTTTTCCTTTTTTCACCAGACGTGTCTTCGTCCATAGATTCTAAAGGGTCATTAGGGTAGTGGGAAGTGACAGGGTGGGGTGTCACAAATGTATTGATTTTATCTTTGTTAATAAGGGGTTTAATTGCTTCGACTAGTAGTGGTAGTAATTCTTTTGCTAATGACTGGACTTCTAACTTAGGTTGTTCAACTGTTGCTGTTGCCTTAGCATAGCTTACTCCTGTAGTAGGAGTGTTGTTTAAGACTATTTTCCTGGCTTCATTATAAGTTATCCTTTCCTTTGTACGAACTTCTTGTATCGCTTTTTCTTGCTTTAGAGCGGGACATTTGATGTCTCTGGCAGAGTGAGGCCCTCTACAATTCACACAAGCGATTGGATCCTCACACGGATTACCTATATGAAGTGGTTTCCCACACACACATAACTGGTCTATTACTGTGCACCTAGATGCCACATGGCCAAGTTTGTGACATCTGAAACACCTAACTGGTGGAGGGACGTATAAACGCACATTTAATGAATAAAAAGCTATTTTAATGCTCTTAGGTAAAGTTGGCGTATTGAAAGTTAGTACGTGGTTAGGAGTATCTTTCATTTCACCTTCTCGTTTTTTTTATTCTAGCATACAATAACACTTGACTATGTAATTCCTTGAGAATGTCTTCAGTACTACAATTTAATAAATCAGTACAATACACAACACCTTTAGATATGTTTAAAGTCTGATGTGGAACGACTTGAATTTCAAAAATGTCTAATTTTGTTGCCTTTGGACTCTATTGCTTTGAGCATTCGACCCTGTTTCTACCAGTAAACCATCCTTAACCTTCCTAATAGACTTTAAATTACCAAATAGAGTGTATAACACCTTTTGAATTAAAAATGGACTAATTTTATCAAAATTTAATCCATCTTTCCTTTTCAGAACAAGAATCCGGGGCATTGCCACCTTCTCCAAGTTCTTAGAACTCGAGTTGGTCAATAGTTCACTTCCATGTTTAATGAGTTGGCACTCGACTTATGAAACATTCATAGTGTTCCCACGAGAACAAAGAAGAGGTAAAGTCGACCAAAGCAGTGCTCTCATATTATGGCAAGGTGACGATATACTGCAGAGAGGCACCAGATTCTCCATAGGCGTTTTAACGCTAGGAACCAGGCTTCCCCCTGGCCACGCTCAGGCTTCCCCTCGCGCAATCCCTTCGGCACCTAACACTGCCAAACGACCTTGGGATTGGAGGATTTTTAAAGAGGTTACCTTCCTAGTCCAGGCAGTGAAGCCAAGACCACCGATCGCTACCTGTACGACGTTCCTAGCCACCCTGCTAGAGTCTCTGATGTACAGTTCGGTTGCGGTATTAGGAAACGACTCAGCCTCCCCAGTCAGAACATCTGGCTTACATATACGCTTTTGACGGCGTATGTCCTGGAAGAGCAGGAAGAAAAGGAAGAGGTCTTCAGCTTTGCTGGGAGCCTGAAGAGAACAAGGTTAGAGCATGCTCTGACAGAAAAGAGTTAAAGTAAAAGCCACTCAAGACTAGTATTTATTATTTTATTTTTAAGCAAAATTAGTTAATTTGATTATAATTATTTTTATAAAATAGTAAAATTTAATTTGTTAATAATTTATTTATTATTTAATTATTTTAAATTAATTGATTTATTTTAATTAGAATGAATTAAATTTAATTTAAAAAAAGATAATTTAGGGGTAAAATTTATCAAAATTAATAATTCAATTTTTATTAAATTTATTTTATAAATTAATATAATTGAATGTCATTTATGAAAATTTTAATATTAATGTAAATTTTTTATATTAATTTTATGAATTCATTTAAAAATTTTAATAATTTTTATTAAATATTTAGGGGTAGATATTTAAATAAAAATTTAATTAATGTTAGGGGTAACGTTAATTATTAATATTGGGGAATATTTATTAAAAATTTATTGAATTGTTTTTATTAAACTTTATTATTTTATATTAATTTAAAATTTCTTTTCCAGTTGATAATTTTTCAATTAAGAAGTATAGTTTTAATTTTACATGAAAAATATAGAATTAAAAGAAATAATAATTTAAAATTTTTATTATGGAAGTTTTTGAATTATTTGCTTAATATGGGGAGTAGTTTGCGGATTTTTTTGACTACTATATATATTTAGATAACTTACATTTTTATGATTTTAAAATATTTTTTTTAAAACTGGAAGATTAAAAACTAATGATAATAATTAAATTTATTTATTTTTTATAATGATGATAATAAATTTTATAAAAATAGTCAATTATAATTTTAAAATTTAATATTTACATATTTTTATTAATTTTTTTTCTGTTTAAATAAATTAAAGTTTAATTTTGGCTTTATTATTTCTTTTAAAATTAATTTACATGTAGAATTTTATTTAGAAAGTTTATTTTTCAGTATTTAATATTGAAAATTTATTAATATATATTTCAGTAAATTTTAATAAATCTAATAAAATTTGTGCCAGCAATTGCAGTTATACAAATAGATTAATTGAATATTTTTGGTTTAATTTAATTGGATTTGATACTTAAATTTTTAGGTGAAAGGACCCTGCACACCTCTTATGGGTTTTTAGACCACAGTCAAATTTAATGAAATTTTAGTATGTTATAGACTAAAACTATCTGAACAATATTTGTCATTGGACCAACTTAATCTAATGGCTAGTTTTTGATATACATGGCGTTAAAGTGGTAGTGCCTAATAAGCATTATGGCTTTTCAGTGAGTTTTAGCATGGATATACACAAGTGTCACAATTACATATTATACTATTTAGTAATTTTTCATTATTCTGTACTTTCTATCATTCTATACATGGTGTTTTAATAAAAATTAGTAGTTAATACTATTAAAAATTACAGATATAGCCATAAGCCTCATACATATCTACACTTTCGATTGTTAATAACAACCAGTTACTTAAAATGACAATGTCACCTGTAACCAAGTTTCCTGAAAGTCATTATTTAAGTTTGCATTAAAATGGCTTTTCGATTAAACTTTCAGTGTTATGTATGTGAAATAGTGGGAATCCCAGACAAATGACCATTTTACGACAAAATGCCGACCAGAAGATTGCTCAGAGAAGACGACTGGAACTTTCACTTCCGCCAATGGACATAAATGGTAATACCAGGCTATGTACAAATTGCAATCAAGGTATCATAGATGAAATTCAGGTCTATGAAAATGATCCAGATCCAACAATTATGAAGCTTCCTCTAAAATATAGTGCTAATCATTGTTTAATATGCAATAATGCTGCAAATATTCAACATTTATCAGGACAGGCAAGGACAAATATTTTTATGCGAAAGGGAGTATACATACCTCGTATTTGTAAGGTTTGTCCTGTCCATCTTGATGCGAATGGTTTATTACTTTTTCCATTAGAAAATGGTATAAGGTCCATTAAAAAGCCATACAATTTAAAAGGGGCAGAGTTGGATCAGTTGTTGATAACAATACTGAAACTTTTTCGGATGAAAACAATTTCAGTGATGAGGAGCTAAGTGCTCTGCCATCCTTAAACAGGGATCAATTTCGGGAATTGTTCAACCTTTGTGCGAATTTTAATAGTTACGGAAGAAGGAGAGAAGTTAAAAAAAAGATCTACTGTGTTTTTTATGTAAATTACGTCAAGGACTTTCAGACACGTTTTTAGCGGCGATGTTTTCTTATGGTAGCAGACAGGATGTCTTATTGGCAATTCAAAAAGTTAAGGAATCATTATCCAATAATTTTGTGCCCCAGAATTTAGGACCTTGTCACATAAACCGTAACCAATTTATTGCTGAACACGTTGCCAGATTTGCAAATGAGTTATTTAATGAGGAACCTGAAAACCCAAAAGCCATTATTTGTATCGATGCCACTTATGTTAACATAGAGCGTAGCAAAAATTTTCAGACCCTCAGACAGTCCTATTCAGTTCACAAACATTGCCATCTTGTTAAGCCAGTGCTAGTTGTTGCCCCAGATGGATATATTTTGGATGTTCATGGTTCATACTTTTCCGACCCAAGAAATAATGATGCGAGTATATTAAGACACCAATATAATCAGGATCAAGAACTAAGACACTGGCTGCAACCTGGCGATGTTCTGATTGTGGATAGAGGCTACCGAGATGCTCGGGAATTTTTAAATAATATTGGCATATCTGTGCAAATCCCACCAGCGCTAGAAGGTAGACATCAATTGCCAACTGTAGAAGCCAACGCTAGCAGAATTATTACTAAGCAAAGGTGGGTAGTAGAAGCTCGAAACGGACACGTTCAGTCAATATTTAAAACTTTTCGTAACTGCTTTTCAATTGCCTAAATACCCAATTTGCGGACATTTTTCCGTGTTGCCGGTGCTCTAATAAACCGCTAACATCCACCGTTACATATGGAAGAAGCAAATGAAGAACTAACGCAAGAAATGCTTCAAATGGTAAACGAACCTAATCATGTACAAGCTAGGGCGGAAAATGAAGGCTTGTTGAGGCAGCACGGCAGATGGGCACCTTTAGAACAAAACCAATTAGAAAATTTTCCAGTTCTAAATATAGCTCAATTAAGACGCGTAACTTACGGAACTTTCCAACTTAAACTAGCACCTTCTAACATACAGGATAACAATCACCAACTGGACAAACAACTTTTTCGAAATTGATACACGGCGTTCAACGAATTAAATCTCGTTCGGCTTAGAATTAGATCTAGACATAGAAATCAAATTAAATATCAAATAATAATTAGCTATTACCCTGTTCCTGATAATGATGCTGAACAAGAAGATGGTCCTATATTTGGCTACTATTGCCAATCCAAAACAGGAGCGCGAACTATAGGAATGTGTGCACATATAGCAGCAGTTATTTGGTTTTTGAGCTATGCAAGGCACGAAGAAGTTATTAGGCTACCGCAAACCAAAGTGCTAGCCGCTACTCAAGATGTTTTAAACAGACATGCTGCCGTCTAAATGTTCCGTTTCTGTATATAAATCATGTAAATATTAGGTTGTTTATTTTATGTATAAGTTCCACTGTTTATCATGTAAATAATCATATTTAATACTAATTTTTGTTGAAACAAAAATTTTATAATTTTCAAAATTTTAATACTTATATCAAAAATACAAAATCATCTATTAGTTTCCCAAAGCGATTATAGTAATTAATTTGAAGATTGTTTTAGTCTATAACATATTAAAATTTCATTAAATTTGACTATGGTCTAAAAACCCATAAGAGGTGTGCAGGGTCCTTTAAATTTAAGTATTAATTATTATAATAATTTTGAATTTATTAAAATTAAAATATAAACTAGGATTAGATACCCTATTATATTAATTGTAAATTATTAAATCAGATTAGTATTTGTTGTTCATGAAAATTAAAAAATTTGGCGGTATGTTAGTCAGTTCAGAGGAACCTGTTCTATAATTGACACCCCACAATAAGTTCCACTTTTATTGATTAGCTTGTATATCGTTGTTTAGAATTTTTTTTAAGAATTTAAATTTTCAATATTTGTAATGATAAATTATTTCAAATCAAGGTGCAGTTTATGTAAAAGTAGAAATGGGTTACAATAATTTTATTTGTGGAAAATAACTTTACATTTTTATTTGAAATTGGATTTGATAGTAATATAAAAAATTTATTTTATATGATAAATGCTCTAAAATATGTACAATTGCCCGTCACTCTCATTTAAATTGAGATAAGTCGTAACATAGTAGATGTACTGGAAAGTGTATCTAGAATTATCAAATTAAAGCTTATAATAAGTTTTTTATTTACATTAAAAAGATTGCTGTTTAATACAGTTAATTTGAATTAATTAAATTATTTTTATTTTTTAATAAAAATAATTTTTATTTTATTAATTATTAAGAAAATTTTTTTTTAATTATAGTTTATTATTAATGTGAGTGAAATTTTAAAAATTTTTAAAAGAAGAATTAATTTTTTGTACCTTTTGTATCAAGGTTGATTAAATTAAAATTATTTAAATAATTTTCTCGAATTTAAATTTAATTAATTATTTATTTATTTGTGATAAAATATTTTGAAATAATTAATTTGAAATGAAATTTTATTCGTTTTTAAATATATTTAGTTTTTTAAGAAAGGAATTTAATTTTATTATTATTTATTTAATGATTAATTTTTGATTTTTAAGTTTTAATATTTAATATTTAATGGGATGAGCTTTCATTTAAAATTTTAAAAATTTTAATATATTTATATTTTGTATAATTTGAATTGTTAATCATGATAATAATTTAATAGTTATTTATTATTGAATTATTAATTTATATTAATTTTAAATTTTTTATTAAAAATTAATTTTATATTTTTTATTATTAGTTATTATAATTAAATTAGTAAATTAATTAATTAATTAATTAATTAGATTAATTTTAATTTTACTTTCTTTTTTAGTTATAATTGCGTTCCCCTTAGCTGGAAGCACACTTTTCTTATACTAGTCTTGAGTGGCTTCCCTTCCTTGACTCTTTTCTGTCGGAGCACTCTAGCTCCATCTCTTGCTCTCTTCCGGCTCCCAGCGAAAGCTGCGAGACCACTTCCCTTTCTCTCTACTCTTCCCAGGACATGCGCTGTCAAAAGCGTATACGGGTGTGGCTAGCCCTGGATGTCCCTGCCGGGGGCGGCTGGTCGTCTCCTAATACCGCAACCGCGACCTGTACTTCAGAGACTCTAGCAGAGCGTGGCTAGGGAACGTCGTACAGGTAGCGATCGGTGGTCTTGGCCTGGACTGCGAGGAAGGTAACCTGTATAAAAAATCCCCCAATCCCAAGGTCGTTTGGCAGTTTTAGGTGCTGATGGGATTGCGTAAGGGGAAGCCTGAGCGTGGCCAGGGGGAAGCCTGGTCCTTAGCGTTGAAACTCCTGTGGGGAAACGGGTCCCTTTCTGATATCTAAAGCGTTATACGGATTAGTTGGAAAGGTAGAGGAGACTAGGAAAATTAGAGGGTTATTATTAATTAAAACTGTGTCAAGTAAACAATCAAAGCGCCTTTTGCAAATCCAGAGATTATGTAATTTTGACGTGCAAGTTAGACCACATGACACCTTAAATATATCTAAGGGTGTCATTTACTGTCGAGATCTCTTAAATTGTAGCGAAGATAAAATCTTGGACGGTCTCGCACAAGAGAACGTTATTGCTGTTAATAGAATAAAAACTAAAAAAAGATGGCGCACTTATAGATACAGCCAACATTATTCTAACTTTCAATTCTATAAATCTACCAAAGACCATAAACGCAGATTTCTATAGCCTCAAAGTGAGACCGTACATACCACCACCGATGCACTGTTTTAAGTGTCGAAAAGTTTGGACACACTATTATAAGATGCAATGAACAATAGATATGTGTCTGTGGAAAACCTTTACATGAAGGTTTGCCGTGTGAAGTTGCGCTGGAATGTCCAAACTGTAATAAAGACCATCCTGCAAACTCCAGAGCTTGTGAAGTATATAAGAAGGAACAGCGAATTCAGGAAATAAAAATAGCTCATAAGGTATCTTATCCAGAAGCTAGACGTATGATGAACACTGCTGTAACGTCCAACAATTCATACGCTGCTGTCGCCACAAACACTAGCGTTTCCTCATATCCTACCATAATACCCGAAGTTAAAAAGGTTGTTAATGAAGAAATGAAACAACTCACCGTTACTTTAAAGGAATTTATAAAAAAATCCATAGCTGAAGCTGTGGTATCTACAAAAAATGATATGGTAAACGAAAAATCAAATATATTGACTTTAGAATCAGAGTCTGTACCCATGGATGATGAATCAAGAGGAGAAACAAGAAAAACTCTTAATAGGCAAAAATCCTCTGACTCTAGTATTGCCTCGATAGAGGAGGTAGTACTTCAAGAAGCCAAAAATATAAAGAAAAAAAAACCTGGAAGACCTCCGGGGAGACCTAGATCATCCCGAAGGGATACTAGTGCATAAAATTTAACTGTGATAATATTCTAGTCATTTTACATTAGTCATATATTATATTTATTATTTATTGTTTATTTATACACACAATTTTAACTTATTTGTCATAATGTGTTAGTCTGTTTTTATCTATTTGATATGTTAATTCTTTATAACTCTCTGTCTATAAAAATCTACTAAAGTAATTTACTGATTATCAAATTGCTTTCCAATGGTATCTATAATCCAAATAAATTGCAATGGATTAAGCACGTATTATCCAGAAATTAAAAAAGATAATTGTAGACAGATCGCCAATTTGTTTATGCCTGCAGGAGACAAGATTAACACCGAGTAAACCATTTAATATAAGAGGTTACTTACCTTTTCACACATATGGTCCATTAGGACCTAGGGCATGTGGTGGTGTTTCTCTTTACATTCGTTGTGACATTCCGAATAAACAAGTAAACGTTCACTCAAAGTTACAGGTTGTAGCAGTACAAATAACGTTTCCCATAATAACTACAATCTGTAACATCTACTTGCCAAACAATGAATGGAACTACACAGATCTCCAAAATGTGATAGAACAGCTGCCAAAACCAGTTCTGCTAGTTGGAGATTTTGATTCTCATAATGAAATGTGGGGATCTGAAGCAACAAATGCAAATGGGCGTATAGTTGAAGATTTAATAACGCATAATAACTACATCATGTTAAACACAGAATCCCCCACATATGTATGTGCGAGATCAAACAAAGTCTCATGCCTAGACCTCACTATGTGTTCCCCTTCACTGGCAACACGATTAAAATGGACAACGCTAGAAAACGACATTTTCTCCGACCACATCCCTATCCTGATTGAAACCGACACCGCACTCCCTTCTACTGACGCACTACCTAGATGGAACTTAAAGAAGGCGGATTGGGATAAATTTTCATCTCTAGTAAACAAAATACAGCAAGATCAGGATATAAATAAATGCATTACAGACATGAACAATAATATTCGAAATGCTGCCACACAAAGCATCCCTAAATCAAAAAACACTCTGCGAATACGAAACGTGCCATGGTGGACCAAAGATATTGCAAAAGCAGTTAAAGACGAAAAATTGCATATAACAACTTCAAACGTCACCCTACAGCAGAAAATTGCATCACATTTGAACGGTGTAGAGCGGTGGCACGTCGCTTAATAATGAGCTAATGAGCTAAAAAACGCCCTGCTGACATGCAAAAATACATCGCCTGGTTATGATGAAATACCGTACGATATGATAAAGCACTTACCGCAACATGCTATGGAGTCACTTCTAATATTATACAACCGGATCTGGCACTCGGGGAAGTATCCTAAGGAATGGAAAGTCGCCACGGTAATCCCCATTCTTAAACCAAGCAAACCTTCGAAACGACCAGACAGCTACAGACAGATTTCATTAACATGTTGTATGGGAAAATTATACGAGAAAATGATCAATGGTTGATGTGGTACATTGAACAAAATAACCTACTGCCTCCTTACCAGTTTGGTTTTAGAAAGCGCCGGAGTACATTACATGGCCTAGTGTTGCTTGAGGATGCTATCCAAAGAGGTTTTGCGTATTGAAAACACACCCTAGCAGTGTTTATCGACATTGAAAAAGCGTATGATTGCACGTGGAGATACAATATAGTAAAAACAATATATGAATGGGGAGTAAGGGGAGAAATGGCGAAATTTATACAAGACTTTCTACGTCCACGTGAAATACAAATCAGAGTAGGTGGAGTCACTTCGTCACGAGGAGTGCAAGTTAACGGAATCCCACAAGGGTCCAACATCAGTGTGACCCTATTCTTAATAGCAATTAACAATTTCATTTTGAAAGGTGCAACAAAAGTAAAAACACAACTATACGTTGATGATTTGTGTTTATACTATACTACTGAGCCCTCTGAAGACGTCAACCAAGTTATGCAAACCGAGTTGGGTAAATTAATACAAAAAGCGGAATCGATTTGATTTAGACTTTCTTCGACCAAAACTGTAGCGGTGCACTTTTGTAGGTTAAGAAAATGCACTTTTCGACCAGCTGTGCGAATGGAAAATAACGCTATTAACACACAGAGGGTAATAAAATTCCTCGGTATACTGATGGACGAAAAATTGTCGTGGAAAGATCAAATTAATAACCTCTTGGCCAAATGTAAGCAGGCGCTGAACATTATAAGAGTGATGTCTAACATTAGTTGGGGTAGTGATAGAAAATGTTACTTACCCTACACAATTTGTTGATCATATCACGTTTGGAATATGGAGCAATTGTATTTTATTCAGCACGAAAACCATACTTAGCAAGTTACAGGCTCTTTACTACCAAAGCATCAGATTGGCAATCGGTGCTTTCCGTACCAGTCCGCATACATCCATAGGATGCGAAATAGGATACGAACCGCTTCCATTAAGAACGAGCTGTCTGCTATTATGCTATGGTGCCCGAATCTACACAAACCAGACCATCCTTTATACAGCATCATGTTTAACGTACCAGTAGATACAATATTTATGAATAGACCAACCATTACACGACCGGCTACAGTAAGGTACCATGAAGAGTTAAAACGTTATGGAAATAAAACACCAAACTGCTTCCAATGCCGTATAAGAGAAAGTCCACCGTGGTTCGGAGCACAAAACCTTATAATAAATTCTATGACACTATACCCTAAACAGGAAAGTCATCCAACAATATACCATCAAAACTTTCTAAAAACTCAAGATTTGTACAAAAACTATAAATTCATGTTCACAGATGGGTCAAAACCTAGTAGTGGAACGGGATCTGCATTTGTCTTTGAAGATACTGTATCTACGTTATCCTTACCGTCTTGGGTAAGTGTGTACACAGCCGAACTCATGGCAATCAAACAAAGACTACTTTTTTTGCGGGTATAATAAGCAGCATAAAAACTACATTATATGCACAGACTCAAGAAGCGCTGTGGAAGCAATACGCAGAAGGAAAGAAAACGACGACTTGATAAACATTATTTTATCATTAATTGCCCACCTATTGGAAGAAAAATACAACATCCTAATTGTGTGGGTACCAAGTCATAGTGGTCTCACAGGAAACGAACACGCAGATCAAGCTGCACGATTATCAGCAAATTCCTCTGAACCAGATGTGATCCCTGTACGTATCATTGACCAAAAAAGATATTATAGACAACAAATACATAAAATATGGGAAAATGAGTGGAACAGATCCAACAACAAACTATTAGAAATTAAAACAACGGTTGAAAAAACGGTATACCCGACGTTTCTAAATAGACGTGAACAAGTAATAATTACCCGTCTAAGAATTGGTCATTGTCGACTAACATCTGCATATCTCTTATCCCCAGGAAAGGACAGAAGAGTCCAACCTAAAAATGCTGTAGCTATAACTAAAAATAAAATGATTATTCCTGATATTCATGTTTCTTTGTATATGTAAGATGAATAGAATAATCCTCGCACAATATGTAAATATATACAAATGAAAAATAGGGATGCTCCATTAGAATGGATAATTCGAATTAATCATCCATAATTAACTTCTCGGCAAATATGGGCTACTCTATTAAAAGCTAGTGAAATATCAGGAATATAATGAAAAGCTAAACATAGTCCTGTTCGAATTTGAATTATTAAGCACATTCCTAGCAGGGATCCAAATTTCATCAAGTTGAAATATTGGATGGTGAGGGTAAAGTAATTAATGAATTGGAAAAAATTTTTAATAATGGGTTAATTTTTATAATTTTCATTAAAATTTTTGTCGTAAAGGTCCATATTTAATTTTGGAGTTTTTACTACTGCAATTAATGTAACTAAAAGATATATTATTAATATAATTGAAATTATTCTTATTGGATACGATATAAATTTTATTAGTCTTGAAAAAAAGAATGGTTTAATATTAAGCTTAAATTAATCAATATTATTAAATCTGTTTTGTAAATTAAATGATTCATTTTTTATAAGGATAATTAATAAAATAATAGGAATTATTAAAAAGAAAATTGTAATGTAATTATTAAATTTAAATTTTTCATTTGATGCAATTCTTGTTATGTAAATAAATAGGACTAGTAATCATCCAATTATAACAATAAATAAAATATAAGAAAATCAAAAATTTAGATTAAAAAATCCTGTTAATACGCAGATTAATGCTGTTAAAATTTGTAATGTTAATCCTATTGCTAATGGGTGATTAATTAATGTTAATAATAAAGAGAATGAGATTATTAATCTTAATAGTATTTCTATACAGAAAATAGTTTATTTGAAGATTAGTTTTGGAGATTAATGAAATAGTTATTTATTTTTCTGAAGTTTTAAAAGTTAAACTTATTTTTGATTTACAAGACCAATATTTTTATTAAATTATTAAAGCAATGGTAATTAATAATGTATTAATTTTTTTTTCTATATTTTTTTTTTCTTTCTCGGATAGCATCGGCTACATGACCATTAGTTATTCCCACTAGGGCATTAATAGGCTATGTATTATATATCTTTGTATAAGTTAATTTGTTTTAAAAACTGTATCATATTATTTATCTTTGTGGTATTATCCTCAAATATTCCGGCTGGTGTCCTTGGTTGGTAATACTCTTGCTTCTCCATACATAGGGCATTCCAGTAAATGTTATGATTTTCTTATCACATAAGTGGCATTTCTGCATTCTTGATAGTCCTAGTAAGTGTAGGTGCTATTTGGGAAGATCCCATTCGTGCAGCTGCGTCTGCGCGTTCATTTCCCAATATTCCCATGTGTCCAGGTATCCACGCTATAGTGATTAATTTATTGCCTGTACTCATGGAGTGTATTAAGGCTTGTATCATATTCGTCAAAGAGTCGCTAGTCTGATCATGATTCATTAGGCTCATTATAACACTTAACGAGTCAGTACAAATAAGACACGTATGCATATTATGATGGTTTATGTACAACAACTTGCAAACCGTACAGTTCTGCGGTGTAGATACTTGACATTGGATTAAGTGAATAATAGCTCTTGTTGTTCAAATATTGCACTGCCAACCCCTTGATTTGTTTTAGACCCATCTGTGTACACTATTAGCTCATATTGATATTTATTAATTATGCTATAAAATTTCTGTATATATTCTTGGTCTGTGGTCTCTTGCCTGGGATATATGGTAAGGTCAGTTTCAAAGATTACATTAGATTTGAGCCACGGAGGGAATTCACTTATTGATCGATTAAATAGTGTAGGGATGGTAATATCTAATTCTTGTGTTTTTTCAATTGCTCGTGTTATGGCCGGTTTAGTAACCGTAGGTCTACGTTGGTACTGTTCTTGATAGCTTTGATCATGGACAATATAGTCGTTTAAGTGATTAGGCAATGTTATTATTTTTGCTAGATAGTTAATCATTAAGTATAGTCTACGCAGACGTAAGTTTGGAATTCCGCAGTCAGAATGTATTGCATCTATGGGGCTAGTACGAAATGCACCAGTACACATTCTAAGTCCGCTGGTATGTATTCTATCTAATTTCTTTAAATGGAACTGACGGGCTGAAGAGTAGACTATAGAGCCGTAATCTATGGATAACACAAATGACTTATAAAAAAGTAGTAACGTATGTCTGTCTGCCCCCCAAGTTATGTTACACAGACATTTGATCATGTTTAATTTCTTTTTAGCTTTAATTTCGAGCATTTGGATATGTTCTCTGAAGTATAGTCTTCTGCCAAAAATAACTCCAAGAATTTTAATATTTGATTGGAACACTATTTCGGTTCCTTTGATGTATAGAGTGGGATCAACATGTTGGTGTCTAAGTCGGCAGAAATGAATCGCTTTCGTTTTGGCTGAGGAAAATCTAAAACCTACACCTTCTGCCATTTTTACTAAGTTGTTAATGCTGTCTTGCATGTTTATTTGTAGTTGGTGTATATTTTCTGAACTTTGAAATATAATTAGGTCATCCACGTAAAGACATGCATGTACTGGATTATTAATTGTATCCATCAGTTCATTAACGGCGATTAGAAAAAGAGAGCAGCTCAACACTGATCCTTGGGGAATACCATTTTCTGAAGACTTCACAGAGGAGAAGGTTGTACCTGTCTGGACTCTAAAGGTACGATTAGACAAAAAACTTTTAATAATTTTTGGCACATTACCCCTAAATTTCCAGTGGTACAGTTTTCTGATGATGTTGAACCTCCACGTTAAATCATATGCTTTTTCCAAGTCAAAACTTATTGCCACATATGTTCCCTTTTCAGAAAAGCGTTTTGGACGTTGTTTTCCCGAAACACAAGAAGATCAATGGTAGAGTGGAAACGACGAAAACCTGTTTGTCGTCGTGACAACAACATCTTTGATTCTATATACCACAATAGTCTGTCATTAATCATCCTTTCAAATACTTTACTAAGGCAAGATGTAAGTGAAATTAAACGATAATTTTCCGGCTTCCTAAAATCTTTACCCGGTTTGGGAATAGGGACTAGCGTCGCTTGTTTCCAAGTTTCTGGGTAATTACCTATTCTGAACACTTCGTTGTATATATCTAGTAACCTTTGTGTTGCAGTTTTATGCAAGTTTCTTATCATTGCATAGTGGACGTTATCAAGGCCTGTTGTAGAATATTTAGATTTACTTAGTGCCTGTTTTAGTTCATCCATTGAAAAAGGTAGATTATAATCATGCATTTCTTCACTACTAAAATTTATTTCTTTTTCAGTTTGATTTTTTATTTCAGCAAAAGTTTCGCTATACAGTTCTGAGCTAGAAATGGAGTGAAAATATTCTGCGAAAGCTTCTACGATTTCATCTTGTCCAGTAAGTTCTTTGCCTTGGAATCTAAGAAGTCTTGATGGTTCCTCATGGTTTTTTCCTGCGATTTTCTTGACCTTTTTCCAAACCTCAGATATTGTAGAGTTACTATTTATGGTTGATATATAGCTTTGCCATGAAGATCTTTTACTTTGATTAATCATTCTTCGTGAAAAGGCTCTAGCTTTCTTAAATTCAATAAGGTTTGTTTCGGTAGGGTTTCTTTGGAAAATTCTTAGCAATCTTTTTTTTGCTTGAATAATGTTTTTGACCTCTGTATTCCACCATGGAACACTTGGCCTCTTAGGAATTTCACTTGTTTTAGCAATGCACTTTTGGGCTGATTTTATAATGTTCTCTGTAAGTCTTATAATTTGGTTTTCTATGGTTTCTTCAGCGGACCAGGAACAGTTATTTAGCATATCAGAGAACTTCGTCCAGTTTGCTTTCTGGGTAATCCACTTTTTTGGGCGTTTGACAGCTTTCTGTTTACTAGGCAGTATAATACTTATTGGGCAGTGGTCACTGTCATAGAAGTCTTCATTGGCCATCCAGTTTAAATTTAATGCTAGCGATGGGGAGCAAAATGTAAGGTCTATTGCTGTTAGGTTATTAGATCTTAAGTTTAAGTGTGTGGGAGATCCGGTATTCAGGAGAACTAAAGCATTATTTTCCATAATGGCCTCCAGTATGCGTACACGTTGATCTGTGGTATTAATTGGGGTTTTGGTTTTTTGTTTAAAATGTAAGCATTTACTTTTAATATTATTAAGACTTGAATTTATTATATTAAGTTTATTTTTTGGTTTACAGGTTTCATTAACATATTATTATTACGAGACTAATTTTAGAATAGTTTTTTTTACTATAAGAGTTTGTAGGGGTTCATTGGGTTTATCAAATTTTGTTTTAATAGTTCGTTATTATGGTAATGATTATTTTCAATCTTTTAATATTTTATGATAAAATTTATTTTTTTAATAATTTTCATGATTCCTTTGTTTTTTATAAAAATATTTTTGAATTATTCAGTTTTTATTTTTTATTATATTTTATATATTTTTTCTTAATTTTAATTTTACATTTTTTTATAGTTCAATATTTGGATGTGATTATTTAAGATATTTAATAATTTTACTTAGTATTTGAATTTGTACTTTGATGATTATAGCTAGAGGGAAAATTTATATTGAGAAAAATTATAGTGACTTTTTTTTATTTGTTGTTTTAATAATATTATTTTCATTATTTATAACTTTTAGTTCAATAAATATATTTATTTTTTATATTTTTTTTGAAATTAGACTAATTCCTACATTGATATTAATTTTAAGGTGAGGTTATCAACCTGAACGTATTCAAGCTGGTATATATATATATATATATATATATATATATATATATATATATATATATATATATATATATATATATATATATGTGTGTCAATTTAAAAACTTACAATAGACTATATCTCATGAATAAATGATGATATCAAAAAATTCACTAAGCCGTTTCTAGGGTAGAAAGGGGGAACCAAAATGACATAGGAGACAACTCACTCCAATCAACCTCCTACGCTCCACCTGCCCCAACTAAAAAAAATTAAATAGCGAACCCCTACTTATAATACATCGTTGGAAACCCTGTAAAAAATACTATCCAGTGGTATAAATAAAAATTGTGCAGGGTGTATTAGGCAGTATAATACTTATTGGGCAGTGGTCACTGTCATAGAAGTCTTCATTGGCCATCCAGTTTAAATTTAATGCTAGCGATGGGGAGCAAAATGTAAGGTCTATTGCTGTTAGGTTATTAGATCTTAAGT
Source organism: Vesta saturnalis (assembly GCA_036346205.1). Classification (NCBI taxonomy): domain Eukaryota; kingdom Metazoa; phylum Arthropoda; class Insecta; order Coleoptera; family Lampyridae; genus Vesta; species Vesta saturnalis. The sequence goes on from JARFJB010000762.1 coordinate 2,625,926, forward strand.
TTAAGTGTGTGGGAGATCCGGTATTCAGGAGAACTAAAGCGTTATTTTCCATAATGGTCTCCAGTATGCGTACACGTTGATCTGTGGTATTAATTGGGGTTTTGGTTTTTTGTTTAAAATGTAAGCATTTACTTTTAATATTATTAAGACTTGAATTTATTATATTAAGTTTATTTTTTGGTTTACAGGTTTCATTAACATATTATTATTACGAGACTAATTTTAGAATAGTTTTTCTTACTATAAGAGTTTGTAAGGGTTCATTGGGTTTATCAATTCTTGTTTTAATAGTTCGTTCTTATGGTAATGATTATTTTCAATCTTTTAATATTTTATGATAAAATTTATTTTTTTAATAATTTTCATGATTCCTTTATGTTTTTTAAAAAATTATTTTTGAATTATTCAGTTTTTATTTTTTATTATATTTTATATATTTTTTCTTAATTTTAATTTTACATTTTTTTATAGTTCAATTAGATATATATTTGGATGTGATTATTTAAGATATTTAATAATTTTACTTAGTATTTGAATTTGTACTTTGATGATTATAGCTAAAGGAAAATTTATATTGAGAAAAATTATAGTGACTTTTTATTTGTTGTTTTAATAATATTATTTTCATTATTTATAACTTTTAGTTCAATAAATATATTTATTTTTATATTTTTTTGAAATTAGACTAATTCCTACATTGATATTAATTTTAAGGTGAGGTTATCAACCTGAACGTATTCAATGGTATATATATATATATATATATATATATATATATATATATATATATATATATATATATATATATATATATATATATATAATGTCAATTTAAAACTTACAATAGACTATATCTCATGAATAAATGATGATATCAAAATTCACTAAACCGTTTCTAGGGTAGAAAGGGGGAACCAAAATGACATAGGAGACAACTCACTCCAATCAACCTCCTAAGCCCCACCTGCCCCAACTAAAAAAATTTAAATAGCGAACCCCTACTTATAATACATCGTTGGAAACCCTGTAAAAAATACTATCCAGTGGTATAAATAAAAATTGTGCAGGGTGTATTATATTATTTCAGGCATTTTTATAAATGAACACAAATCTCTTTTCAGAAATAACACTATCATATTTTATTTCAAAAAAGTACATCAATATTCACTAAAAGGTTTTGTTGAACTACAAATTTGGTAACAATATTAATTAATGAAGTAAATGTTCAAAGTGGGTTTCGTTGTTTTGTAAACAATAATACAGCCTGTTTTCAAATTCCTCACGAACTTTGGTACATGTTGTTCTGGTAATAGCCCGACATGCTTGAGTAATTCTTTCCCGCAACTCCTGAAGTGACGCAGGTTGGGTTTTGTAAACAACTGACTTGAGGTAACCCAAAAGAAAAAAATCTGGTGACCTCAAACGTCAAATAAACAAATAGATTATGGATCAATGCAAAATAAGGAATTATTGGCATCTTTAGTTTTTTAACATTGTATCCAAGTAGAGTGTTTGTGTTTTAAAATATTTAAATATTTAACTGGTTAATATTAATACAATCTGTATAATTTTATTTATACCACTGAATAGCATTTTACAGGCTTTAATGATGTATTACAAGTATTCGCTATTTAAATTTTAGTTAGTAGATTGTCTTATGCCATTTTGGTTTTTACTAGAAACGGTTTACAAATTTTTGATATCGTCATTTATTTGAGATATAGTTATTGTAAGTTTTAAATTACATTATATATATATATATATATATATATATATATATATATATGTATATATATATATATATATATATATATATATATATATATATATATATATATATAATTTTTACTTTAGATATTTTTATCTTTCTTTTTCATTAAATAATATTTATTTTTATGTTTGTACAATTTTTGTTTTTTTAGTTAAAATTCCTATATATTTTATTCATTTATGATTACCTAAAGCTCATGTAGAGGCCCCAATTTCTGGGTCAATAATTTTGGCTGGAGTAATATTAAAGTTAGGAGGATATGGATTAATTCGTTTTATAAAAATTTATATAATTGCAGGTTTGAAGTATAATTTTATCATTATAATTATTGGTTTAATAGGGGGATTTATTATTTCTTTAGTTTGTTTACGTCAAATAGATGTTAGGTCTTTAATTTCATATTCATTAGTTTCACATATGAGATTAGTATTAGGAGGTTTAATAACAATGAATATGTGAGGTTTATATGGTTCAACTGTTACAATAATTTCTCATGGTTTGTGTTCATCAGGATTATTTTGTTTGGCAAATTGTTCACATGAACGTTTATCTAGTCGTAGATTATTTTTAAAAAAAGGTTTAATTAATGTAATACCTAGAATAAGATTATGATGATTTTTATTGTGTTCTTCTAATATAGCAGCACCTCCTTCTTTAAATTTATTAGGAGAAATTATATTAATTAATAGTTTGGTTTCTTATAGTTGAATTACAATAATTTTAATTAGATTAATTTCATTTTTTAGAGGTTGTTATTCTTTGTATTTATATTCAATTACTCAGCATGGTAAAATAATTAATGAAATGTATTCTTATTGTTCTGGAAGTATTCGTGAATATTTACTCATTGAGTTCCTTTAAATTTAATTTTCCTTGTTGGTGATTTATTTATTTGTTATTTAGGTAGTTTAAAAAAAAACATTAATTTGTGGGATTAAAAATATAAAATTTATCTTAAATAATTTCAATTTGTAAGTTTTTTTTTATATTTTTACTTTTTTTTAGAGTAATTTTATTTTTTCGAGTTTATATTTTATGATTTTTGATTATTTAATTTTCATTGAGTATTAATTATTAAGTTTAAATTCTAGAATAATTTGTATAATTATTTTATTTGATTGAATGTCTTTATTATTTTTGAGATTTGTTTTATATATTTCTTCTATAGTAATTTATTATAGTGATGAATACATATATGGGGAAATAAATTTAAATCGATTTATTGTGTTAGTTGTTTTATTTATTGTTTCTATATTTTTTATAATTATTTCTCCTAATTTAATTTCAATTTTACTAGGGTGGGACGGTTTAGGATTAGTTTTTTTTGTTTAGTAATTTTTTGCCAAAATAATAAATCTTTAAATGCAGGAACAGTAACTGCTTTATAAAATCGAATTGGGGATGTAGCTATTTTAATATCAATTGCTTGAATGTTTAATTATGGGAGATGAAATTTTTTAATATATCATGATTTCATATTTTCTGATTATAGAATAAAATTAGTCACATATTTTATTATTTTGGCTTGATTACCAATAGCAATAGCTGCTCCAACTCCTGTATCTTCTCTTGTTCATTCTTCTACATTAGTAACTGCTGGTGTATATTTATTAATTCGGTTTAGTAACTCATTTGATCTAAATATAATAATACTATTATTATTTATTTCTAGATTAACAATGTTTATAGCCGGAATTAGAGCTAATTATGAATTTGATTTAAAGAAAATTATTGCTTTATCAACACTTAGTCAATTAGGATTAATAATAAGAATTTTATCATTAGGAGATAAAAATTTAGCTTTTTTTCATCTTTTAACTCATGCTTTATTTAAAGCTTTACTTTTTATATGTGCTGGAATAATAATTCATAATTTAAATAACTATCAAGATATTCGTTTTATAGGATCATTAATTAATTTTAGTCCTTTAACTTGCACATTTTTTAATATTTGTAATTTTTCATTATGTGGACTTCCATATTTAGCTGGTTTTTATTCAAAGAATTTAATTGTTGAATATTTAGATACTTTAATTTATATATTCATATAATTTTTTTTTTCATTTGGTTTAACAGTTAGGTACACATTACATTTATGTTATTATTCAATATTTGGTAGATTTAATTTTTTAAGATTTAATTATTTTAATGATCAATCTTATTTAATGTTAAAAGGAATAGGCAGAATAATTATATTAGTTATTTTTGGTGGTAGAATTTTAATTTGATTAATATTTCCATCAATATATTTTATTTGTTTACCTTTTTATATAAAAATTATAACTTTAATTATAATTTTAATTGGTGTATTGTTTGGGTATAAAATAGCGAATTTAAAGAGTTTATTAAAAAATAATTTAGTTTTAAGAAGTTTTTATTATTCTTTATGAAATTTATCAATAGTATCTACTTATGGAATAAATTATTATACATTAAAATTGTCTGGATTCTATTATAAAGGTATAGATTATGGATGATCAGAATATTATGGTGGAAAGGGAATATATAATCCATTTTTTATTTTTTTAATTTTTTTTTTACGTGGTTTCAACCGTTAAGGTTATTAACCACAGCATATCATACAGTCTTTCTATGTTTTTGAATACGTATTGTTTAATCGTTAAGGTTATTAACTACAGTATATCATACAGTATATCTATATTTTTGAGTATGTATTATTCAATTGCAGAAACGAGAATACTTGTTTTATTGTTTATTTGCAGGGAATTGTCAGAGTAAATGTGTATCCGTACCTTTGTTTTATTTCTTGTGACCTTGGGCATTCATCAAAGATATGCTTTATTGTGATTGGGATTGAGCAGTTCTGGCATAATTGTTTAGTTTGGCCTGATAATATATGGGAATGCGTCATTTTTGTATGTCCTATCCTCAGCCTTGTTAAAACTATGCTCTGCCGCCTAGTCATTGGGAAGTACCGCTTTCTGCTGGTTAATGTTGGCAGGTGTTGCTTTAACGCTCTATTTTCTGAGTTCCACTCCTCTTGCCATTTCTCCCATATTATATTTTTAATATATTGTATATCTTTCAGGTCATTTTTGTCTTCGATATTTAATATTAAGCATGATTTCGATATTTTGTGGTAAATTGGCGCGTTTGATTTTGTACCTTCACCTTCTTTGCTTAATAATGCATAATTTATATGTCCCTCGTTGGCAAAAACCTTAGATGTGTATTTTCACAAAAGCCATATCCTTCTATACTTTAAAGGGAGCACTCCCGATTCCGCGTATATACTGCTTGTAGGGCTTGTATGATAAGCACCTATGGCATATTTCAGACAGAGGTTTTGAATAACATCGAGCTTGCTCAAACGGGATTTACAGGCAGACATATATGTAATCGAACCATAGTCAATTCGTGATAGAATTAATGTTTACATAATTCAATGAGAGCTTCTCTATCCGCTCCCCACCTCGTATTTGTAAGGCATTTTATTACGTTAACTATTTTCCTTGCCTTTGTAACTAGTTCTTCAACTTGGTTTGTACACAGTAACGATGAATCCAAGTTCATTCCGAGGAATTTATATTGTAGGGTATTTTTTATTTGTTGCCCATTAAGGAACAACTTAGGTTCGTGATGTGGTGGCGTCCTTATCCTGCAAAAGTGCATGCATACTGTTTTATTGGTCGACATGCGGAACCCTACACTGTCCGCTTGTTGTTTTACAGCATCAACTGCTCTTTGTAAGCTTGCATTCGATGGCGTGCCTAATTTGTTAGAGTAGTATATTGCGACATCGTCAACATATATACATCTACCAATAGAGCTATCCAGTGTGTTAGTGATACTATTTATAGCAATACTGAACAATGTTACGCTGATAGGGGATCCCTGAGGGATGCCGTTTTCTAATTTGTGTGCAGTTGATAGTGCATTTCCGATTCTTACTTTAAAGTACCTGTCATCAAGAAAGGATTGAATGAACTTTCCCATATTTCCTGCAAATTCCCACTCATACAGTTTCGATATTACGGCGTACCTCCATACCGTGTCGAACGCTTTCTCTATATCGAAGAACACTGCCGTAGTGTGTTTATTCTCTAGGAAGCCTTCTTGAATTTGATTGATGATGCGTACTAGGTTGTCATTTGTGGAATGCCCTTTACGGAAACCTGTCTGATGTTCGTTAATCAAATTGTTTTCAGAAATGACTTTTACCAGCCTTTTGTTAACAATACGTTCAAGTATTTTTCCTACACAGGAAGTTAAAGAGACAGGTCTGTACCTTTCTACGTTTAAAGAATTTTTCCTTGGTTTTAATATAGGAACAATTAATGCCATTTTCCAAAGCGGTGGATAGTATCCCTCATGCCACACCTTATTGAATATGTACAGTAGGTCCTCTAGTTGTTTTTGGGGCAAGTTCTTTAGCATGCGGTTTGGGATATTATCAATTCCCCCCGCTGTGTCCTTCAGCAGTTTTATTTCCTTATTTAGTTCTTCCATAGAGATGGAGACATTATAAGGTTGTTCAGAGTTATTTAAGAAACTTAGAGGTATTTCCCTTTGATCTTTGTTGGCCCTGAAATTTCCCTCGTAATTTTCTGTACTGCTTACCCCTAATTATTACACCATTTAATAGCAATTTTGGCCTCGTAAAGCTCTTGCTTTTTCCTGTAATAGCCCGAATTCTATTCCACATTTCTGTTGCCGTGGTATTGGTGCCTATGTCGCTAACATATTGTTGCTATGGACGCTTTTGGGCTTTTCGTATTTGCAGTCTAGCGAAAGCTCTTAGCCGTTTAATATTATCAAATTATTCAAATTTATTTCAAATTTTTGTAAATAATTCATTAAAAATTTATTTGATATTATTTATAATATGAATTATTTTACTACTTATTTATTTATACTTTAATAGCTTATTTAGAGCATAATATTGAAGATATTAAGGAGAATTGATTCTTAAGGTATTTATAAAAATTGAATTATTAATTTTACAATGAAAATGTAATGTTTTATTTAAACTATATAAATTAGAAATATTAACATATTTATGCTATATTAGAAGTTAGAAGCTTCTTTGATTATGTTTCTTTAAATGGTAAAATTTTACAATTATATTATTAACAGTAATATACCTCTATTTGGTTTCATTTAATAAGGATGAATTTTATCACCAAAAGTTAGTTCGAAGTTAACTGCAATTTTGCTTCTTATTAAAGATAAATTGATTATTTCAATATTTTTTAAGTGCAAATTAAATGTTAATTTTAACTATTATCCTTAATAAGCTCAATTTAATGCTCCTTGTTTTCATTCGTGATATAATCCTACTAACAAAATTATGATAAATATGATTGTAATTATGATAAATGAAAATAGATTAGATATTTGTAATGTTACAATAAGAGGTAATATAAGAGAGATTTCAATATCAAAAATTAAAAATATAATTGCAATTAAAAAAATTGTAACGAAAAGGTAATCGAGGAGAAGGTTTAGGATCAAATCCACATTCAAATGGAGATCTTTTTTCTCGATCATTAATTATTTTATAGGAAATTAAATTATTAATTAAAATTAGTAGTAAAGAGATTATCAAGGTTAAAATTGATAAAATTATAATTATTATAATTATTTATACTATTAGATAGATCTTTTAATTGGAAGTTAAAAATAATGTTTATACTATATAAATTTATCTACCTCATCAATAAATTGAAATATAAAGAAATAATCAGACTACGTCAATAAAATGTCAATATCATGCTGCTGCTTCAAATCCAAAATGATGAGATGAAGATAAATAATTATTTAAGTGTCGTAATAAACATACCAATAAAAATAATGTTCTATGTAATCCGTGAAAACCTGTTGCTAGAAAAAATGTTGATCCGAATACTGAATCAGCTATAGAAAAAGGGAATTCAAAATATTCATAACCTTGAAGAATTGTAAAATATAAACCTAAAATAATAGTAATTAATAATAATAATAATATAATAATAATTTTATTTACCACCTTTGGTCTTGGTTATAAGCGTAGTTGAGGTCGTTAATATTAAATACATTTACATCAATTGTCCACAGTTAATATTCACTCGTAGTAAATTATAAACCTTGAATAGTTTGAATATAATTATTTTCTATTAATCTATGATGAGCTCATGTAACAGAAATTCCTGAAGAAATTAAAATTAATGTATTTAATAATGGAGTTTGAATTGGATTGAATGGAATCATTCTATTAGGGGGTCAAGTTATACCAATTTAAATTGTTGGAGATAATCTAGAGTGATAAAAAATTCAGAAAAATGATACAAAAAATAGAACTTCTGAAGTAATAAATAAAATTATTCCTCATCGTAATCCTTTAGTTACTTTTAATGTATGAAGTCCTTGAAATAATCTTTCACGTGAAATATCACGCCATCATTGATATATTACTATTAATGTTCTAATTCTTCCAATTAAAATTAAATTATGATTATATATATGGAATCATTTAATTAATCCAATTATTATTGTTAATGTTCTTAATCTACCAATAATTGGTCACGGTCTAATTTCTACTAGATCGTAAGTATGATTTTCATTTGTCATTAGTTAATTTCTCTTGAGTATAAGGTTACTAAAATTGTGAAAACGTATGATTGAATAATAGCAACAGCTGATTCTAGAATAATAAGCGTAAATTGAATAATAATTAAAAAATTAATTATAAAAATTGAAAGTTTATTTCCTGTTCTTGCTAATAGAGTTAAAGGTAAATGACCTAGCAGTTATATTTGCTGTTAATCGAATTGCTCAAGTTTCAGGTCGAATTAAATTTCTAATTGTTTCAATACAAACTATAAATGGTATTAGAATTATAGGTGTACCTTGTGGAACTAAGTGAGAAAATATGTGAATTGTATTATTTATCCATAAATTATAAATGTTAATCATAATGGAAGAGATAATGAAAGAGTTAAAGATAAATGACATGTTCTGGAAAAAATATATGGAAATACACTTAAAAAATTACTAAATAAAATGAATATAAATAATGAAATAAACATTGTAGTATTTCCTTTACTTAAGTTTGTATTAATTAAAATTTTAAATTCTTTATTTAAAATTGAAGTAATTTTAATTCATATTATATTAATTCGTGATGGGACAATTCAAATTGAAAATGGTAAAATAATTAATCCAATTATTATTCCAGTTCAATTTAATGATAAATATAATCTTGTTATTGGGTCAAATGAAGAAAATAAATTAGTTATCATTTTCATTTAAATTGAATATTTTTTTTAATGTTATTATTATTATTATTTTCATAAATTTTATTAAAACAAATTATTATATTAATTATTAAAACAATAAAAATAAATAATAAGAACAAATAGAATCAATTTATAAGTGCTATTTGTGGAATTAAAAATTATTAAATTTAATTATTTTAACTTGACAAGTTAATGTTATAAGAATTAACTAAATTTTTCATCAGAAGTAATTACTAATTTACTATAAAGTGGTTTAAGAGACCAATACTTGCTTTCAGTCATCTAATGAAAAATTTTTTACTCATTGAATAAAATATTTAGGTGAGATTCTTTCAATAACAATTGGTATAAAACTATGATTAGTTCAACAAATTTCTGAACATTGCCCAAAATTAATTCCTGATTTAAACGTCCTGGAGTTGCATCAATTTTTACACCTGCTGACGGAATAGTCATGAGTGGATTACATCAGTTGATGACACAATTATTCGTGTAATTGAATTATATTGAATAACTAGACAATTATCAACATCTAATAACCGAAAAGAATTTAATGTTTGTTCTAATTCGGGAATTATATAAGGATCAAACTCAACATTTTTAAAATCTGATATTTCATATGATCAAAATCATTGATGACCTAAAGATTTAATTGTAATTTCTGGAGAATCAATTTCATCTATTAAATATAAAAGTTGTAATGAAGGTATAGCAATAAAAATTAATGTTAAAGCAGGAGAAATAGTTCAAATTAATTCGATAGTTTGACCTTCTAGTAAATATCGATTTAGGAATTTATTTTTTAAATTTGAAATTATAATATAAAATACAATTGTAATAATAATTGCTAAAATTATTAATGTGTGAAAATTAATTGTTCTATTACAGGGGAAACTCTATCTTGTGAATTAAAATTTAATCAAGTTGCTATTTCTAAAGAAATAGAAATTTATATATAGATCTTAAATCTATTGCACTAATCTGCCACATTAGAAATTAGCTAATAAAGGTAATTCTGAATAAGTGTGTTCAGTTGGGGGTGTTAGTTGAATTCACTCAATTGAGCTAGATAATTGTATAGATATTAAGACTTTTTTATTTGATGAAAATAGTATAAAATAGTAATAAACAATAGAATTCCTATTGTTCTAATTAATGATCCAATTGATGGAACTATATTTCAGAAAAGATAAGCATCTGGGTAATCAGAGTAACGTCGAGGTATTCCAGCTAATCCTAAAAATGTTGAGGGAAAAAAGTTAAATTAACTCTAGTGAATATAATAAGAAATTGAATTTTTAATAATATTTGATTTATAGTTAATCCTGTCAATAAAGGAAATCAATGGATAAATCCAGCTATAATTGCAAATACTGCACCTATTGATAAGACATAATGAAAATGTGCAACTACATAATATGTATCATGTAAAATAATATCAATAGATGAATTAGCTAAAACTACTTCAGTTAATCCTCCAACAGTAAATAGAAAAATAAATCCAAATCTTCATATTATTTGAGGGGAATAGTTTAATTGTGTACCATGAATAGTAGCTAATCAACTAAAAATTTTAATTCCAGTTGGAACTGCAATAATTATTGTAGCTGATGTAAAATAGGCTCGAGTGTCTACATCTATTCCAATAGTAAATATATGATGAGCTCAAACAACAAATCCCAATAATCCAATTGCTAACATAGCATAAATTATTCCAATAGTTCCAAAGGTTTCTTTTTTTCTCGATTCTTGAGCAACAATATGAGAAATTATTCCAAATCCTGGTAAAATTAAAATATAAACTTCTGGATGACCAAAAAATCAAAATAAATGTTGATATAATACAGGGTCACTCCTCCTATATATATATATATATATATATATATATATATATATATATATATATATATATATATATATATATATATATATATGTATATATATATATATATATATATATATATATATATATATATATATATATATATATATATATATAAACTACACAATAAGAACCGGCCACCCTGAGATGTGTATTAAAGCTATACAAATCTCGTTTTTTTTATCTAAATAAAGATTTAAACTGGTATATTTTTATTATTAAACTTTAGCATTGATCAGTCCAATGTAAAATGTGCTCCTCGTTTAATTTTAACATATTGAACATTTTTATAGAAATCGCGTACATACTTTTTAAAACCTACATTAAAAGTTAGTCAGCGTTTAGTTTTTATTTATAAAAAAAACCAAGTAGGCGTAATAACCAGTTGTTTATTTCCCAGTTTGACAGTAAACAATAATAGTCAAGCATTGACAATACAGTTAAAAGTTGAACAAACTATTGCACTGATCGTAGTCAGCGGAATGTGTCCCGCACATTAGGAATACCTAGTACTACCGTTCAGAATGCTTCGAATCGGAATCTAGAGAATGGACCATGCGAAAGACGCGCAGGATCTGGAAGGCGAAGAGTAGCTAGTGTAGTTGATAATCGTATCATTGTGTTCAATACAGTAAGGAAGCGCAAAATAAGAGCAGTTGGACTCCTACATCGCTTGAAAGCTGTGCGACAGGTTTAAATAAGTGAAAGAACAATTAGACGACCACTTAACGAAAGTGATCTAACTTCACGAAGACCGGCTACAGAACCACAATTGTTATCTAGACATCGAAAAGCACGTGTTCAGTTTGCACGATTATATGCGAATTAGAATCTTCAGCGATGGAGTGTTCTCTCTACGGATGAGTCGCTCTTCTGTCTACAATCACCTGATGGTCGTGGAAGAGTGCGGAGAAGATGAAATGAGCGATGTGGGGGCAGGCATTTACACAGAAGCACTCACGGAGCTTTTTGTAGAAAATGGCACTTTAAACGCACACAGGTACGTGGAAGATATTCTACAAAAAGCTGTTGCCCATTTTCTCAGCAATAATCGTTACTGAATACCATAATAAAGTTGGAATTTATAGGTTTCCTTGGCCAGCGTGTAGTCCGGTTCTGAATCCGATCGAACACTTTTTGGATGAACTCCAGAAGCTTATTTGTCGTCGTCCAGCAATACCTGCAACTTTGCAAGGGCTACAATTAGTCTTTTTAGAGGAATTCGAAGCAATTCCACAAATTTGATTAACAAGTTTGATAAATTCAATGTCAAGACCACTAAACAGTGTAATTCAGGCTCGAGGAGGACATACAAATTATTAACATTTAGTTTAAAGTTGACTAAAAGTTGCTATTTTTAATTTTTGTAATTTAAGTAAAATTTAATTTTTCACTGTTTCTGCTATAATTCTTAATTAAAAAAAAATTTGTTTTAACTGGTCTCGTGTTTCTCCATTCCGTGTATTTCTCAGTGGGAATGTGCACTGCTAAAACAAAATTTGAATTTCGAAATATATATATATATATATATATATATATATATATATATATATATATATATATTGAACTGTAAATTATATGATGCAAATATACTTATTCTACTTTGAATTAACTTATAATGCCTAGCTAGCTTAACAGTCGCATATTAAGACTTTTCACAGGGGAAAGGGATCAAATTTAGAAGGCAATTTAAGACTATACGAGAAAGTAAATTATTAGCTTGTCGATTTATATTATAATTTTGAATTTTCATAATTATGGGTAATGTGATTAATTTACATTGAGTTGTTGCCAATTTATATTTTATTATTTTCAATTCATTCGAAGATATTGTAATATAATTTTTAAATTGCATCGCGATATATGTGCAACTCCCTGTACACAAAAAAAAATCTTCAAATGTATAATATCTGAGCATGCGCTATAGGTACGCATTCATATGACCTTTCAATGAATGTACAGTGAAACCACACCATTTACACGTAAGTATAATTATGCCTGAATTTAGTAAATACTATAATAACCATTTATTTTTAGATCAATTAATGTTCCCTTTGGACATGAATACAAGTTGTCGCACATCATGTTTATTACAAAATATGGACATAATTAACACACAAGTAAAAATATCAATGTCAACAATTACGTAAATAAAATTGGTACACTCACTCAAAATGGTCTCTTTATCTTCTTTACAATGCTGGAGTTGACCGTTGAAAACAGCTCCTTTGATGCCCAAATCTGCTTCTTTGATAATGCTTATTCCTTTATGTAAGTTTCACTAATATTTCTTCTTATATGATGATTCTTTATTTTCAGGATCACCACAATTTATTAATTTTTGTTTCAAAATAATTTTTGAAATTCACCATTAGTTTGGAGGTTATTTAAATTAAACACGCTTCCAATAATAAAAATATAATAACAGAAAACAAAAAAAAAACAACTAACAAATCAAGATAAAAAAAAAACAAACTTAAAACAATATCGAATCTCCGGAAAATATTTTCACTCGTAGCTGTCGATAACAACCGAATTTATTTAGAGGTAAACTAACCTTAACTTTATTTAACGACAAATGAATATCACTTGTTTTAAACTGCGGATACTAAAACCGCACTTAAATTTTATTGAAGTCACGTTATTTTATTTAAAATATTTACGAGCAAAAATTTTTGCAACGTCTTGTTTAGGCAAGGTGTTGGAACAGAGAGCTGAGCGCAGAGAGAGCTCCTAATCCTCCAGCACTTCTATTTAGAAACCAAATTCATCTTTGTTATCAACAACTATTTCAAATATTTTTTTAATTCTGATTGGCTAATGATTTTCTTAATTTTAAATTTAACTTCAAAAGCTTATAACTCTTGAACCCCTTAATCTATCTTAAAACTAACAACATTTTTGAAATCTAGACAAATTTTCTAATAAAATAAGCCCTTACACGAACTACTTGCTCCACTTATTAAACATGTTAATTTTTACATTGATTTCTTGATTTTATGCTAATTTTGTGCACTTTTCAGGCCTGGAATTGATTTCCACATGAATATGGGATGCTACTATATGTAAATACACATCCTTAAAATGCCTACGGCCAATTTGAAAGGAAAATTATCTGAAATTTTCATACACCCTTAAAAACTAATTTTGGTAAAATAGTCACTAATATAGTGATTTGTGACTCGAAATTGAGGCTACTTTATTATTTTTACCTTTTATAATTTAATTAGGCCAATTGGTCCCATTCTATGACAATTTTTTATGCAAGGAAATGACATAACCTTAAATCAATACAGTAATTTTTAAATGTTAAATTTTACATTCTTAGGCACTTTAAATGTTTGTGAAAGTGTATATCCTTATTGTTTATGTCTTATATTAATTTATTTTCACTCTTTTGTAAGTTTATAAGTTCTTATAAGACTTGTATAGAATTGTTAAATATCACTAATTTAAGTCTGTAAATGTTAATTATTCACAATAACTCCAGAACTGCTGGATTATTTAAGTCTTATTGTTAATAACAAATGTATTTATTCTGTTTTCTCTTTAGTTTTAGCACTTATTTTACGTTTTCGCACTAACACGAATGTTTTCACATATCTTGTCTGCGTACACTGTAGTTGTGACAATGATATCTGCCTAATGCTAGTTTTAACATCACGTTTGTTATCTACAGCCTGTAATTCATGTCTTTTGGGAAAATTATACTTAAATAAACCTACTAACTAATAAGGAAATTGATTTATTGCATTACGACACCTAACATACCCTATACTCATATGTAATATGCTGTCGTTTATCATTATATTAACATATTATTATGAATTATATAATTTAGGTCCATCTCAATGTTAATTAACCGTCCCTACCTAATCTTTTATATCGAAATGTACCTTTTGTACTAATTAATGAAATTTCTTACTATCTGATTTACTTAGCTATGCACCATGTAATTCCTAATCATCTCAATATATGTATATATATATATATATATATATATATATATATATATATATATATATATATATATATATTTTGTTTATTTATTGAACTACATCAGATTTAAATTTTATTGAATTAGAAATAATCATTAAAGTACAACTGTAAAATCTATTAGCCATGGAAATAAACAACATAATTTGTGAAACATTTAAGTTGATAGTTGTCAACATGAGTGAGTTTAGTGTAGCTGAATATGCAGATATTTTTTATCTGTATGGGTATTGTAATGGTAGCGGTCTTCAAGTGTCTAGAGAGTATCGCCGAAGATTCCCTGATAGACGTCAACCGTGTCCCAGAATTTTCGGCCGTACCAACGACTGAAAGAAACTGGTTCAATTGCTGATCCACGTAATGATCGAGGTAATCACTCTAGAGAAGATACTATCAATAACAAAGAAAATGTAATTGATGCAGTGTAGGACAACCCCACACTGAGCACTAGACGCATCGCAGCGCATTTTCGTCTTTCTCAAAACTTTGTATGGCGAAAACAACACCGTGAACAATTACACCCCTATCACATTAAACGTGTCCAGGGATTACGGCCAGCTTGTAGAGTTTTGTATTTGGTTGTTACAAAAAATTGCCGAAGATCCAATATTTTTAACTAGAATAGTATGGACAGATGAGACCCAATTTGCTAGAGAGGGTATTAATAGCATATCATAACTACCATCTATGGGATCTCCAGAAATCCACATACAATCGCGATTTCAACACCGTTTTAGTGTGAATACTTGGGCTGGTATCTTTAACGTAGAACTGCTTGAATTAGAGGTTTTACAACAGAGGCTAAATTCAGAACACTATTTAACTTTTCTTGATGAAACGCTTTTTGAGAAGATTGAACACATTGTACAAATTGTATGTAAGTTAAAATGTAAAAATACACACAGAAAAGTAATTCCTCGAGTGGGACTTGAACCCACGATCTGTTCTTTGTACTAACAAAAATACATTCAAATTAAGTTTGAATCGAGTGGGATTTACTCCCTCGGTAGCGTAGTTGGTAAAGCAGTTCTCTAGCAAAGAACAGATCGTGAGTTCAAGCCCATTGCGGAATTTTTTTCTGTATGTATTTTTTAATTTTAACTTAATACAATTCGTACAATTAATGAACATTGTTCAAATAAAGTATTTCTATATACATGGTGTTTAAAAAAACGTTCCGCTAATTTCTAGGGTAAATAGAATAGTAAAAGATAACGTTAGTTTGGGTAATACCTCCTTAAGAAGATACGACCCTGTAAAAGTGGCCCCAAAAATCCTTTTTTTTATTATCTCTGAAACGGTTTAAGATACTTAAATAAAATTTAGACCAGAAATACCTTTGATTAGGTCATAAAAGATTATTTTACCCCCAAACTTTTTTTAAGGGGATATTTTTAATTTTTTGGGCAAAAATAGTATTTTTTAAACAATTTGCCACAAAAAAGATACACTTGTTGGAAGTCAAAAAATTACTAGTTTTGGAGTTATTTGAGCTTTAGCAAGTAATGCTGACTGAATTAATAAATTATTTTAAACTGAAACAATTAATAGTTTTCATGCGCGAGAACGAACTATCTCAGGAAATAATGATTGTTTCAGAAACAACTATGATGCAAAAATATTGTAAATGATTTAGATATTAAACAAGGTTTTAATTGTATGACTAACAGAATAGACAAAGGAAACAATAAAAAACAAAACAATGAATAACACAAAACAAACAGAAAAAAAATTGAATAAGTAGGGTTTGTACATTAAATGTTCAAAATGCCCATCATTTTCACCATTTTTATAGAGAAAACATAATCCTTTGGAGTGGCCGAGGTTCTTGAATTAATATTCTTAAGTTATTTTCAACTCGCGCCTGAAGTTCTTCAATGGAATTTATTTCGCTTGAATATACTTTTTCTTTAACGAAACTCCACAAATTAAAATCTAAGGAGACCTTGGTGGCCAGTGGATAGGAGCATCAGCACCTCGACCAATCCAACGATTTGGAAAATGTTCGTTGAGCCATCTTCTAGCTGAGGTGCAGTACCATCAACCATATTTCTACGTAGATCAAGAAGCAAATCTTCTAATAGCGGAAATAAACGGTTGTCAAAAAATTGATAGTAAAGATCAACATTTAAATTTTCATAAAAAATATGGTATGCAACGAGGCGGTTGCCTATTGAAGCAGGCCATACATTCAACTTAAAATTATGTTGATAATGCGTTCTACGTTTAACTTTTACATTTTCCTCTATCCAGAAGTAACTGTTATGACTATTAAACATACCTTGTCTAGTAAGGGTTCTGTCTCATTCTTTCTTGTAATAACACGCAAAAGTCTCTTCCCAAAAAAATATCTTCAGGCAATAATTTTGTACTTGCCTGTAGTGAAACGAGCAATAATTGTTCTTTTAATACACGATGTGCACTAGAAACACTTGCGTTCCTTGCCCTTCCCACATTTCTTGCATTTATCGTAGGATCTGCAACAACTAGATTTAAAATATTTTCTTCTGTTTGAGAATTTTTGCCACTCGTGGTCTACCAGAATTTACCTTTTTTGGTTTAAAGGTTCCAGTCTCACGGCACCGCCTCACTAAGTTCAAAAATGTTTTT
Source organism: Vesta saturnalis (assembly GCA_036346205.1). Taxonomy (NCBI): domain Eukaryota; kingdom Metazoa; phylum Arthropoda; class Insecta; order Coleoptera; family Lampyridae; genus Vesta; species Vesta saturnalis. The sequence goes on from JARFJB010000762.1 coordinate 2,643,423, forward strand.
GAATCCGGAACAACTTATCGGTATAGTCACTATTAGTGTACATACTTACTTTCAAAGTTATTAAAAGCGTTATTACTTGTTAATCAAACCAAAGCTATCAACAACAATGTGTCAAACGCATTTATCAAACAAGAAAAATCGCGAGTCTGCAGTCTAAGCCTACTTAACTCAAGTAAATCAAATTAACTTAACATTTCTTTTATCTTCTCATTTTAACCAAAACGTGTTACAACCTCAAATAACTCCAAAACCAGTAATTTGTTTAAGTTTCAACAAGAGTACCTTTTTGTGGCAAATTGCTTAAAAAATATTGTTTATCAAAAAAATTAAAAATATCTTTTTTTTTATATTTTATATATTCTGTACGATGATACTTTCTGCTAAATTATGTTCTAATTGTTGACTGAGGTATCTCACCATTGCCGTTTCACCAATAACAGGAGTAAAATATCTAGCAATTTGGTATTTTCTCATTATATAAATTTCTCTACTTGTACCAAGATTTTTATTATATTTTGCTCTTGCAAACTCTTCTTTAATCATATCCTGTTGAATTTCACTCCAATATTACTGTATAAAAAGATCTTTGAATTCTTGATAATTACCGCATTGTTCTTGAATCATGTTGAACCATAATTCTGCGTTTCCTTTCATCATCCTTTTAACTAATTTCATCTTATTTCCTATGCATTTTATTTCTTCAAAATATTCCTCTATATTGTTTAAAAATAACATAGGTGATTCATGTCTCTTGCCTTCATATTTAAATGGTAATTCTTGTCCCCATGCTATATTTTCTAAATTTGATCCCTATCCCCTGTGAAGAGTCTTAATGCTCCGACTGTATTTAAAGCTAGCTAGGAAATATAAATAATAATATTAAAAATAAAAAAATATATTAAGAGTCTTATGTATAGTAAAAATGGCACCAACGTGGGGCACACATATATATATATATATATATATATATATATATATATATATATATATATATATATATATATATATATATATATATATATATATATATATATATATATATATATATATAGGTGAGCCACCACCAACGTCGTCTCTAGCACCCAAACGACTGAATTTTTCCAAAATGTGTTTGGGCGAGAATGTGTAGCTTCTAGGACTACAATCTAAAATTAGTTTGATTTATACAGGGTGATTTACAAACTTGTTACTTATCAAAGTTATACAATTTTAAATGGAATAACCTCCTTTTTAATTTTGTTTTGAAATAAGGTGTAAAAATAAGGTAGACTTTCATTAGAGTTCCCTATACCTAAACCTTACAGTTTCCGAAATATTTAACATTTTTTGAAAATGTTGGGTTGTCAAAAAATTCAAGTATTTTTCAATTCAGAAAAGATGAGACAATCTAATCTAGGTCATCGTAATAAGGATATTTGGAAGTACGTATTCTGTTGTTTATTGTTTCAAATCATAATTTATAAAATACAAAGAATAACGCGTAAAGTTAACAAACTTCAAAGTTAAATATATTTGTTATTTTAAATACAACGCCCAAGAAATTTTTATCGGAATGGAATAGTTTGTGACGTTATACTCCATGATTAACTCAAAATGGGGGTTAATATAAAGGTATACTTAAAAACACTAAACCTTCCCCACAATGTATATATTTAAATACTTAATAAAACGTAACAAAAGGGTGACTAGTTTCGACACACAGTGTCATCTTCAGACCTTAAACTAATATTACAATTTAACACCATATATGAAATCAATTTAAAACAATTTACAGTTATCAAAAACTTGTGATTATTAAACAGATACCATTCCGAGTCTTATTCAAAACGTAATTATATCATAGTTAAAAAACCTAGTTATGTGTTGAAATACATAAAGAGGAGAAAAAGAAGGGAGAAACAAATTCTCCTTTAACAGATTATTCCATCAAAGGACCATTTCATTGTTAATAGGACATAACAAGTTGACAAAACAGGAATAAACACAAATGAGTCCTAGAAGAGGAAGTCATGAGACTTAGTAAAATTTAAATCTATAAATGCCTAAAAATAAATTCAATAAAGTAGTTGAAAAACATTAACCTAAGATAGTTACCTATTACAGTATAAACCATATTACTATAAATAGAGGAAGTAAAATTGTAGAGCTTAGCAAATTTCTAAATGTGTTTTGACCTACACATTATAAATTGGAAATTTCCTTTAACTTAAATTTTCATCAAAGGAAATTCTCCGAATACCATTCTGATCTCAAAATTCCAACTTTCGATAAACAAAGGCCTAGACGAGGCAATTGTAGTTATATCACCATATAAAATTAAATTTATAGAACGGTATCCTAAAAAACCACTTCATTATAACACAACCATATCCCGAAGCAAAGTTAAATACCATTCTCAATCACAGGGAATCATCCTTGAAAAATTACATTTTAAATTAAACCATTAAAAAAGTAGTGAGTTGAGCCAAACCATAAACAAATTTGAAATTTAGGAACTAATTGACGGTTAGCATCAGACAGCCATGTGGTCTTACTTCAGATAACAATTGGTATAATAAGTTACATTGTGCAAAAAAACCATAATTAACTAATTTATATAACCAATATATAACTATATTCTTACGGGAAAAAATTTAATTAATTGATTTAAGATTGTGATATCATAAATGATTTGTTAATAAAACCATCGCGACCGGCTGTTGATATTATACCAATTGTTATCTGAAGTAAGACCACATGGCTGTTTGATGCTAACCGTCAATTAGTTCCTAAATTTCAAATTTGTTTATGGTTTATATATATATATATATATATATATATATATATATATATATATATAAATGAATGTCCGTCTTGATCACCATTGGGTTTAATATTGACCACCCCAATAGGAGGCGTTTCTTCCAAATATTTCAAAGCCTCTATTTATGGCCAGATTAAGTTCATATTCGAAATATGTCTTAGGCGACATAAGTTATTACACAAAACCCATATTATGGGTAAGCGTATAAATCTCAATTACAAGACAAGGTCTGAGGGTCGGCTAGTTATAACAGAAAACCCATTCTCTAACAATGCCGTGAAAATTTGGTATCTGGCAAATGACCGAAATGTACAGGACGCATCAGACACATCAAACTTTATACGACAATCATACCGTATGCATTTTTTTAAAACTCTATTCCGAATTTTACAAAGTACTGAATACCGAAGGCCATTTTCAGCACCTTTTATTCAAATAATTATGCTAAAGACGTTCAACACACCTCCTCTGTGACCAATATCGTTCAGATTTTTTTTGAAAGTTTTCAGTTATTGGACGTTTTTCGCAAAAAAATACTATGTTCCGGGCATAATATATGTCAGCAAACCTCAGAGTCGTATTTAACGACCCAGAAAACATGAAGAATATATGTGATTAGGACTGTACCTAAGCTTTTCGCTAACTTTCCTAACATGCCTAGGCTATCTGCATGAGCAATCCAAACAACTAAACTATAGCTTTCTGTTCCCTGTCAATCGAGCTTTACAGTGGCTATCAGATATAGGACTGGGCACACGAAAATTGATGACAACCAACTTAAGGAATTACTTATTTATTTAATTGAAGGAACATGTCGAAACCTCCTTTATTTATTTTTTGTAGTTAAATTTATGTTATTATAAAATAAATTTAGCAAGTTTGACATGCAGGCATAATACATGTTTTTATTTGTGCTTCTTTTCACCAATTTCACATCCACCAGAAATGCAATGTCTCCATCTAGTCATTCGTCCCATTCCACATGTTACAGAACAAGAACTCCACTTACTCCACCGATCCCAGCCTTTTACTTGTGCCTTATTTTTCTGTACATTTTGACTTTTATGTAAATTATTTCTATTCAAATTAATAAAATCTTCATAAGCATTATCATAGTTTTGGTAATGTCCTCTTTCAGATTCGTGTTCCTTGCTACGTTTGGAAATTGAAGGGAAAAATAAGCTATCTGAACTTGCTAGCCTTGTTTTACTAGAATGCGCCAGGTTAGTATCTTGAGCACGAAACTTATTAATTAAAAATAATAGTAGAGTTAAATAGCCAAAAAAATATTTTTTACTGAACGTCATTATGACATGTAAAAATTCCATTATTAATAGGTATCTTCAACAGCGAAATATTAAACTGTATAAAATCATTACATTTTCTTCTAATAATTGTGGTGTTGAAATTTATATATTAATTCTAATAGGCACAATATCTAGACAATTCTTCTAAATATTCGTATTATTAATTTAGTTTAGATCCGATAGCAAAGATTATTATTTACCATGAAACTCATAGCCTAATAAATTTTATTCACAATTAGTTTGTAACACACCGTTTTTTTAATCATTTGAAGGTTGAAAAGTGAATAATTCTACGGGTTTACTTTAAGCGGTCAGTAATAATAAAAAGGAGACAGTAATGGAAGCGGCCAATTTAAATAAAGGGTCAAGAATATGTAATCACTTTTTCTCAAGTGCGTAGATGGTGAATGAACGCAAGCAATAGGTGGAAACAAACACCACGTTTTCTTTAATAGGCATATTTAATAAGTGAATTATTGATAACAAGTAACGACAAAACCAATAGAAAAATAGTAAGCATAACATTTATGGTTTCTCATTATAGCAAAAATTAAAGGTCACATTGTCACGACCTTCAATATTAAACGAGAATCCGTGATGGACGTGTTCCAAAATTTTTTGATTTGAACTGTATAATGTTGCTAGTTCTTTAATTGTGAATAAAATTGTATACAAACCTCGGCAATAGTACCATTCCCCTATCTCGAGAACTAGTTCACCTTGAGGCTTCCCCTCTCGGTGAACTATACTTCTCTCGACAGAAATGGGACACTTTCCGCCTTGGTATGTAATATACTATTACGTGTACTTGAATACACGATAAATGAACTAAAGTTGTGTTTAAACACAATATTACTTGTAAAGGTAGATTATATGATTAATGCAATAAACATATACACTCATACTTTCTACAGAAATTATACTTATTTGAGATGATCGGAAAATTGCAATAGCTTACTTTTGATTGAAATCGAAAAAAGATGTGCATATCTTCAACACTTGTGTGTGTGTGTGTGTGTGTGTGTGTGTGTGTGTGTGTGTGTGTAGTGTAGTCCTGTGCCTGTGTGCCTGTGCTGTCCTGTGTGTGTGTGCGTGTGTGCGTGTGTGTGTGTGTCGTGTGTGTGTGTGTGTGGTGTGTGTGTGTGTGTGTGTGTGTGTGTGTGCTGTGTGTGTGTGTGTGTGTGTGTGTGTGTGGTGTGTGTGTGTGTGTGTGTGGTGTGGTGTGCTGTGTGTGTGTGTGTGTGTGTGTGTGTGTGTGTGTGTGTGGTGTAGTGTGTGTGATGGTGTGGTGTGTGTGTGTGTGTGTGTGTGTGTGTGGTGTGTGTACGTGTATGTGTGTGTGTTGTGTGTAGTGTGTGTGTGTGTGTGGTGTGTGTGTGTGTCGTGTGTGTGTGTGTCGTAGTGTGTGTGTATGTGTGTGTTGTGTGCGTGCGTGTGTGCTGTGTGCGTGTGTGTGTGTGTGCGTGTGTGCTGTGTGTGTGTGTGCGTGTGCGTGTGTGCGTAGTGTGTGTGTGTGTGTGTGCGTGTGTCGTGTGTCGTGTGTACGTGTCGTGTGTGTCGTGTGCGTGTGTGGTGTGCGTGTGTGTGTGCGTGTGTGCGTGTGATATGTGCGTGTGTGCGTGTGTCGTGTGCGTGTGTGCTGTGTGCGTGTGCGTGTGTGCGTGTGTGCGTGTGTGCGTGTGACGTGTGCGTGTCGTGTGTGGTGTAGTGCGTGTGATGTGTGTGTGTGCGTTTAAAGATAATTTAATCTTGAGTAACTTTTATCTATCAGTTTCCTTAATACTACGCCAAATCCGGGTACAAAATAAACAGGTTTGAAAATGCTTAAACTGTATTTTATAGAAGCGGGTGACTTTAGACGTTTTATATGTATTTTAACCTCTACTTGACACGAAATTTTAATTGTCCATCTGGCATAAATTATTGTTGTTATTTTTACAATGTTCCCTATTCTTGTTACGAATGCATTACAAAAGAGGTTGAGTAATCATCCTAAAAAACTGTTATTACTATTAAAATTATTTCATTTCTTTTAATTTGCAAAATTGGAAGGTCGTCTGTTGTTCCACATCTGATGTTAGAAATATGTGTGTGAAATAAGTGCCAAATTAGCATCTATCCAAAATGTCTGTTCCCACAGCCGAAGTTTTATATGCCGCTGCGTGTTTTCTTGCGGTTATTGTTTATTATTTCAGTATTAATTCTGTTTCATAGGAATAGTTTATCGGTGTTGCATGGTACGTAATTTATTAAATGCGAGTTTGATGACAAGAGAAAAACATCTGTAATTATAGAACAGATTCATTTAATATATCACTTAAACCTTATAAATTATCACTAGTACGTTTACACACTTTATGAGAGATTCGCAGCAGAAAGCAACACAAGCGTATTAATACTTATCTAATCTTACTTATTTTTATGACAATGTAAACTCTAACAATTATTACTCATAAGTAAAATACGAGTAATTAGCTTTTTTGGGTTTTTAATGGGGTATTTTTGTATTTATATTTTACACAATCTATATTTGCAGTTATCGTTCTCCAAAGTAGTAAAATATTTCAGAATTGTTTAAGATGTTGAAACTAGTTTACTAACTATGAAAAAGTGAAAACGAAAGTATAGGCCTGTTATCACTAAAACAGTTTGATAAACGTATAAAGCCAAATATGGAATACAATTTTGGTAAAGAATACCTAGATCCTCAATAAATTAAATATATTATAAGATATTACTCTTGGTGTTAATAATACCTTTTGAAGACATAATTTCCAATATTGAAAATTCTATTAAAACGTTGCTTTATTAGTAGAACAACTGTTAGATGCACAGACCTATCGTTTCTTTTGAGAACTTCTTGAAAGATAAATACAAATATTTAACAAAATCGCTACAAGCTAATGGATATTCGCTTAATGATAATAATAATGTTATTACACCTGCTAGACATAACCATAAAGGAAAACCAGTGCCTCACGTTGGAACGGATTTTCTTCCTTTTATAACTAATGTTACAGATAGATTAAAAAAAATACTAATTAATGTTGGCATTACGACTGTTTTGAAACCTACAAGAAAAATTAAAGAACATTTAAGGTCAAACCCGTTACATCTTTCGGAGTGTATAAGTTATCTTGTTCATATTGAAAAGTATACATTGGAATCACAAAACGTAGATTTGATACAAGACCTGAAGAACATATGAGATTTTGTAGATTAGTTTAACCAGAGAAATTTTTGGTAGCTGAGCATGCTTTAAATTATTTAAATGATGACATTCAATTTGATAATATAGAAATACTGTTAAGACATACCCATTGTTATGTTCGTTTACAACGTGAAGCTATTGACATATACAAACATCCTAATAACAGCCAGTAGGCAAAAAGAAAATCTCCGTTTAATTAAGTTTTGGCATTTTATAATTAAAAAAAGGCGCAACGGTGCGTCTTAATTTTAATTTTGTAACAATACGTGTCCAAACAACGGAAGACTCCGATTTGTAAACATTTTCTAATGCACAAACACAAGCACAAACACAGAAATAAACGATAAATCGACATTGACATTGCCCACAATGTCTTTCGTTTTGTGAAATTTTTAAAACCTTATTTACAGATATTTTAAAAATTTTAGTACGTAAAGTTTTGGCTAAATTTAAAAAAAAAGGTTTTGAAATATTACTTCTTATTAAAATAATAATAATAATAATAATAGTAATAATAATAAGGAGCTGTCTATTTTCATATAGGCAGTACGGGGATCGCCAAACCCGAGGTACCCGATGGACCTGGAGAAGACCTGTTCTTCTCCTTGTACATACCGTCAGAGTTAGGTCATGTCTCTGCTCGGACGGGGGGCTTGGCTTCACCGCCTGGCCCGCAGAGGAGTAAACCTCTGAAAAAAATCCGTGAATCCAAGGTGTTATACATACCGTGCGGATGGATGAATGGCTTCACGTTACGAAGTCTTGAACGGTTGTCCTGAAAGCACCTGGCGACCCTTTCTTGTATATAGCCTTAGTGTGGTAAGGGCGCACTGCTGCACTCGACATTTAGTTCGTCCCGACTCGTGGGATCAAGATGAATATTGATCTAATAGAAAACTCAGGGGCGCCCGGCCCCTTAAAACCGGGTGAAGGTAAGGGCCCTTCTAAATACCCCTTAACGAACCAGGAAAAGGCGGTAACACCCCGGTTCCTGGTCGTTAAGAAAGTCGACGGCGATTTTAGTAGAGACAGTCCGTTTCTTATCCAGAGACAGTTGTACGGTTTAATTGGAGAGACAAAAGCATTCGTAAAGTTAGGGATGGGTTGTTAATCGAAACCGTTAGTTCAGCTCAAGCAAATAAACTCTTACGAGCAGAAAGACTGGGAGAATTGAGGATTGAGGTTACCCCTCATAATACACTAAACTCCTGTAGAGGTGTAATAAATTGTAAAGACCTCTTAGTTTGCACGACAGACGAAATATGTGAAGAACTCAAAAGTCAAGGTGTTACGGAAGTACGGAGGATAAAGAAAAGGGTAACGGAGAACTGCAGGACACTCCTAACCATGTACTTACCTTTAACTCTCCAAAGCTGCCTAATAAAATTAAAGCAGGTTACCTGTCAGTAACCGTACGTGCCTATATTCCGGCGCCGATGAGATATTTTCGGTGTCAAAAGTTCATACGGCACAACGATGCGAGAACATGCATGTGTGTCTGCGGAAAGGAATTGCATGAAGGAAACCCTGCGCAGAACCACTGCAGTGTGTTAATTGCAAAGGCCAACATTTGGCTATATCCAGACAGTGTCCAATATATAAACAAGAAACCGCTGTACAAGAAGTTAAAGTGAAAGAGAATCTTTCTTACCCTGAAGCCAGGAGGAAAGTAATCTTACTTAACCCGCAGCAGGGCATTTCCTACTCAAAGATGGTGGAGAAGAAACAACAACTTGATACCACCCAATTAGTAAAAGAGCTGGTACCTACTTTAGTTACAATGCTAAAAGAAGTATTTATAACCAAAGAACCACATGCACCGCGATTCCAACCGCCGGCAACGAGATCGCGTGTGAATTCATTATCGAGTCAAGGTCCTGCACTTTCAGACGTAGGATCCGAAAAAAGGAAAAGAATAGAACGAGTAGGATCTAGTTATTCGACCGAAGACGAGCTCACCGGTAGCTCGGAAGTCTCCGTCAAAACGTTGAAGAAGAAAAAAGGGTGGCCTAAAGGAAAACCCCGAAAGGAGTCGACCTGATAGGGAATAATTTCTGTGATAATATCTGTGATATTTGTGTTTGCCGTCCAGAGTATTTATATATTATATTTATTTAGAGTTCTATTTATATATCTATTTGTTATTTATATGTGTAAGTCCAGAGTACTCATTTACTTACCTATTATTTTACTCGTTAGTTCGTCGTATTTATACACGTTTGTCAGTATTTACGTATTCTTATTAATTTATTTAACTTAAAATGGAGGGAAATAATGAATACATAATACAATGGAACTGCAACGGTTAAATACGGCGATATTGTTCTTTGAAATTGATGATAAGGGATTACAACCCGTATCTTATGTGTTTACAGGAAACACATCTGAAACCTCGAAGTCTGTACGCATTGAAGGGTTACAGAATACTGAGGAAAGACGTGGAAACAGACCGAGCTAGCGGGGAGTAGCGATTTTCTCAGAAGTGATGTAGGTGCTTCGGAAGTCCCTATTGTTACAAACCTGCAAGCATAGTAGTAAGATTAACAGCACCCGTTAACCTCACTATCTGTAACATATACTTACCCAACGCTGACTGGAGATCGCAAGACCTCGAAGGGCTGTTAAGGCAGCTACCACGACCGTTCCTTGTAGTTGGGGATCTCAACGCTCATAACCCACTATGGGGTTCTGCCACCGTGAACGGGACAGGTCATCGCGTAGAAAGAGTTGTCGAGGATAACAACCTAGTTGTGCTTAACAACGGCACTCCAACATTTATGAACTCGAAGGATAACAACTTCTCAGCGATAGATCTCTCCCTGTGCACGCCGGACGTAGCCCACAAGATCGAGTGGACCACATTAGACCATCCTTATGGTAGCGATCATATCCCTATAGCCATGTTTTTTGGACTCCGACACATTCCTAGCGCTATCCCCAGAAGATGGCTGCTACAACACGCCGATTGGGAAACATATAGATCCTACCTCTTCATTTCGGAACTATGTGAGACTGTCGATGAAGCAGTAGCGGCTTTAAGCACCGCAGTCGTCCATGCTGCCGAAAACAGCATTCCTATAGCAGGGGAACAGTTCGACGAACGCCAGTTCCATGGTGGAACGATCGAGTAAGGCAGGCTATAAGGAAAAGAAACGACTTTTAACTCATTCAAGAGGCACCCGACGTTGCAAAATATGATCGCCTTTAAAGAGCTAGAGCGCAAGCACGCCGAACGATGTTGAGAGCAAACGTACGTCATGGAATGAGTACGTATCGTCGATTAACCGATTAACACCGACAGCTGAGGTATGGCGTAAGATCAAGGCGGTGACAGGGACGAAGAGAAACCTAACTTCCATTAAATTAAATGTGAACGGTCATCTACTGGATAGGACAATAGACGTTGCAGAAGCTTTTGCAGATCAATATGAATCAGTCAGTAGCTCTAAGAACTACGAAGAATTCCCCTGGAAACAAGTCACGAAGGGAAAAGCCTTCAAGTTTAGACGACCAAGGTAACTTACCAATTAACGCTCCATTTCGACAATTTGAAATTGAAGAGGCCTTGGAAAATGTAAAAATCCGCACCAGGACCAGATGGAATCCTTACGAATTCGTGAGGGAAGGTCTTCCATTTTAAAACAGCCGCTCCTCACCTTATACAATAAGATATGGAACGAAGGTACATACCCTAATGCCTGGAAAGAAGCTGTGATTGTAACGATTCCGAAGGAAGGAAAAGACCCACACAACCATCTAGCTACAGGCCGATTAGCCTGACCTGCTGTCTAGGCAAAATCATGGAAAAATGGTTAGTAAGAGGATCATGTGGTACTTGGAGACTCACCATCTCCTACCGAACACCAAGCCGGCTTTAGACAACGCAGATCGACGTTGGACCAACTGGTGTACTTAGAAAGAGCGGTCCTAGATACATTTAAAAAGGCGAGCATGCCGTAGCCGTGTTTTCGACCTCGAAAAGGCCTACGACACGGTAAGACGAAATGGAATCGTGCGCAAACTCCACGACTGGGGATTGAAGGGCAACGTGCTAAAATTTGTCGCTTCGTTCTTAGATGACAGAAGCTTCAGGGTGCGAGTGGGCCACGAGCTATCTACCAGAAGGATCTTAGAAAACGGAGTGCCGCAGGGGTCCACGCTCAGCGTGACCCTTTTTGCCATTGCGGTCAATGATCTAGCATCATCGGTAGACCCATCCGTCGGTAGGTGTTTATACGTCGACGACTTGGCAATTTTTTTCTCGGCACCTAAAATGAAAACTATCGTCGATAAATTGCAGAATGCGATTAACACAATACTGCTAAACTCGACAAAGATGGGTTTCCGTTTTTCTGCACAGAAGACCCAGAGCATACATTTTTGTCGCATGAGGAAACCGCACTATGGACCATGCATGTATATGAATGAAACACCCATAACCTGCAAAGAAACGATCAGATTTCTCGGAATTACCCTCGATTCGAAGCTCACATGGAAACCGCACATCATCGATCTTGTATGGAAATGCAAACTAGCTCTGAACGCACTGAGAGCAATCTCTGGGACTAAATTTGGGGGGGAAACGAAGATACTGCTAGATATATACCGTTCGATGATCCTCGCCAAAATCGACTATGGTTGCGTCGTATACTCATCGGCTCGTAAGACAACACTCGCATTGCTAGACCGAGTACAGAACTCAGATTTACGATGCTGTCTAGGTGCTTTTCGTACCAGCCCTGTAACAAGTTTACTCAGCGAAACAGGAGTGTTGCCTTTGGAAACGAGACGCGCGTACCTGATCAACAACTACGCCGTTAACATAAGAGCGCAGCCGAGACACCGGAACTTTGCCATTATGTTCCGAGGCAGAAGTAGGTACGTCATCAGACCCACCATCTCACGACCTGCCGGCGTGCGAGCACTGGAATTGTTGAACGAATTAGAATATACGTTACCACGCACATTGACGATAAACATAGCCGAATTCCCACCATGGACTAGGGAGGAAACATCAGTCCATCTAGAATTAAACCGAACACCTAAAACAAACAGAACTGCAGAAGAACACCGAAAATCGTTCGAAAGTATACTAAATACTTACCCAAACTCGATCGTTGCGTACACCGATGGATCTAAGAATTGTCATGGTGTAGGAGCAGCCATAGTTGTGGGAGATAAAACCCACACTTGGTCGCTACCACCAGATGCCACCGTATACCTGGCAGAACAATACGCGGCATGGCAAGCGCTTAAATTCTGTGATATTTCTATCACAGCATCACATAATAGTCACAGACTCCATCAGGGTTATCAACGGGATTCGCAAAGTACGTCCACAGGACTCCATGGCGATGATGATGGTAGACACACTAGAATACCTGAAAGAAATAAAAAAGGAAATTACCTTTATATGGGTACCGGGGCATTGCGGTATACCTGGAAACGAGAAAGCAGACGAAGCGGCGCGCAGAGCTGCGTGTCGGGACACAGTCGACGCCGATATCCATGTTCCTGAAAATATAAGGAAAACTTTAAAAGGAAAGCTGAAACAAAAATGGCAGGATCGGTGGAGGGAAATAAACAACAGCCTAAATAGTATAAAAAAGGATATCAGTCGTTGGAAAGGATCCGAAAAGCTATGCAGACAAGATCAGACTAGAATAACAAGACTGAGGATTGGACATACTAAATTGACACACTCATACTTACTTACTTCTTCCGAACGACCATTGTGTAATTACTGCGAGGATCACGTCCTCACAGTCAATCACGTCCTATGTCAATGCCCTGCAATAAAAAATATTAGAGATATGTGTGAATTAACAAATAATATCGAAGAAATACTCACCAAAAAGGAAGGCATCGAAAAGACAATTAGGTTCTTAAAAAGTATAGCAGTGTACCAAGAAATGTAATGAAGAGTAAGGAGGATAATGTAAAGCGCTAATGACCACAGAAGTCGATGCGCTATATATATAAAAAAAAAAAAAAATTGTTTATTGTTTATTGTTTATTGTTGTTTATCTTGAATACATACAGTAATCGGTCCTTCTAAGTCGAAAGACTTGTCAGTAGGTTCCGGTTATAGAATATACACGAACTTTGCTTTTGCATAATAATACTTAGGTCTATTGGCGCTATGTGGGTTAGTGCAATCTTGTATTGTATAGTATAACTTTGTAAACATGTAAAAAATAATATATGCTTTAAATAATTATTGCTCATTTCTTAACAATGTTTTTAAATTGTGTACAAATAATTTTTTGGTCTCAGCATTTTCAATATCGCTAATCTCATTGTAGAGTTTCGGAATAACACACTTTAATGTTCTTTCACCATTTTTGTTATAAAATTTTGGTGTTACATATCTTTGGTTTCTTAGTGGATAAGGATGATTTGCAACTGTTTTATATTCATTTTTATCGTAGTAATCTATTATGTTAAAATATTTGTATAAACCTAAAGGCGTCAGCGTGTCAGCCAGCACTAGTAATTTGTCAAGTTCAATTGAGTCACTTATCATTTTTAGAGCTCTAATTTGCAATTTATTAATTTTTCTAATGTCATAGAGTTCGATGCACCCCCAATTGCGTATACCGTATTTTAATATAGACTCGAAAAGTGTTTTATAGACTAGTATTATAATGTCTCTATTTGCATATTGCTTAATAATAATAATAATAATAATAATAATAATAATAATAATAGTAATAATAATAATAACGAAACTAAATTCATTGTAGATAGGGTTATAACACAGTGCACCAAAGATTGCGATATTGGGCAATAATATAACCCTCAATAACTGTAGTGTTATAAAGTGTTAAAACGGAAGGTAACTGTGAGTCTCCATGGTCGACGTTACACGTCCATTTTGTATACATTATAAAACAATTTTACTCAACTTCTACAAAGCTATTTTTATAAATTTTTGCGTATGTTCCAAAGTAAACCAAAAATTTTGTTAACGACCATTATATTAGGCAACCTTCATATACTAATAATAAAGACGATTAAAAAAATTAAATTAAAACCTGAATCATGTCGTGCCAATAGAACGGTTTAGATGACATACCTGGAACAAAAACAAAATTAATACTGCGTAATAAACACTAATTTGTAGAAACACAATTGTGCTCGTATTTTTCCGTGGAAATATGTTTGTTCATAAATCCCTACATTGTCACGTGGTCGTGATTTTATGAAAAACATTCCGTTAGTTTCAAAATTATATGATATGATATGATTATTCGTTAGTACCGTACATCTGGAATTGGAAGTTTAAAATTAAGATGTGATTCACGTAATGGTATCAATAGCCTGTAAAATCCTTTTACTAATTTGGTTGAGAATTGATAAGTTTCTTTGTAAATAATAGTTCGTAATTTTCGAGATATCGTTAAATATAGTCATTTATGTGACATTGAACGATTGGAAAATTACCGATTACATTAAAATTGTTACTTTGTATTTAAATATAGTGTAGAAAAGCATATACCCCAGTTTGTCTAACGATTTAGGCGACAAATTAACGGGAGTTTTCGATAAAATTTTTGGTCTTAACTTAAAGAGTTTCGTTTTTATAGACGAGGCGTTAAGGTCGAGGGTTAAGGTTTCAAGATATTTGTTCTGTACGTTCTAATGATTGAATACGATGGCCTTAATGATTGACTTCTGATTATTTTATCGTTTAAATGTTTAATACAGGCGTATTCATCTGTGTTATAATCCAAATGTATATGAGTTCTTTTGATTTGTTGTATTGGCTATTTTCTATCGAAATTTTATATGACGATGAAAGGGTTATGCAAATTATTTGTGATAACCATTTGATATCTTGCCATACGAGCAATATTTATAGTAATTTACTAAAGGCAGGTGTTGAAACTAGCTAGTATCACTGTATTTTAATTAAACGAAGTGGTTAAATTGATATAGTAAAGATTAATGTTAACGATTGTGTTGACATCTCGATAGCAGTTTATTCATAATATACATTTGTAGGTTAATGCTCTTGTATTTGTTTAATGTGAATCCCATTTCGTATACAACGCCTTATTTACGCGCATTTTAAGTGTTTGTTGTTTTTTTATGAAAATGAAATCATTGAAGTAACGTCAATACTTTTTATGTTTATTTTAAGGAATGTAATTACGTTCGAAAGTTTAACAATTGATGATTCAATTTTAACGTAGCATTTAACGGTTGATACATTATTTTTCATGAATTTGAGCAAATTTTATAGCGGACTGACTGATGTAATCTCAATTGGTTGAAAATTGACATAAAGTGATTTCGTTTCTTGGAAGTATAATTTCTTTGAAAATCAGACTTATTCAGTAACAGAATTATTATTTTTGATCAAATTAGTGGCTAATTTTGCGGCACCCAAGTACTTTAGCAACGCGTGCTATAATATTTGCAGAGTTTCAGGTATAGCGAAGATCTGCAGGTCCCAGGACGACCTCTGATTACGTTCAGGTAAGCGAGTTATTTGACTTTTTAAACGCGTTGGGAACCGACGTAACTAGGCAGTTCAACCCCAATTGTGTCATTTCATATATTCTGGCGCTTTTTCAGGTTTTGATGTCAACCCTAACCCCTATTGTCTCATTTATGGCAAGCTATCCTAGAGTGCGCAAATGTGGCCAACACGTATGTCTATTTGGAGGTATGTTAGCAAATAGGAACAAGAGCTAACTAGCCGTAGTACAGATATGGTTCCTCTCATATTTAATGTACAATAAAACATAACTCGATTAAACATACACAACGATACAAATTTTTGTATTAAAAACACAGTTCCCATCTACACCTTACAGACAATCAATAGATCCCACCTATACAATGAACACTTACACATCCGTACCGTTAATCGAAACCAACAAGTATCTCATTCTGCCAGCCAAAACAAATCCAACGATCTAACCCCAAACAAAAAACCTCTGGAAAGCGACAAATCCGATACCAGTTCCCTAAACATGGAGGACAAAAACAATGAATCAACCTCATAAAAAGGTGGAAGGTTGGAAGGTGTGGTGAATGATACATCATTCACCACACCTTCCAACTTAAGGAGGAAAGGTCATATATGGTGGCTATACGGAATATCCACCATCCGATTCCAGAGGACGTCATCAAAACAGAACTAGGTAAACTAGGACAGGTAGTCCACAACGTTAATAATATTCGACACAGACTAACCAAAAAACCGCTACGACTATTCATGATCGACCTACAACCTAAAAATAATAATAAAACCACATACATCAGCAACATCCAAGTCCAAATCGAACCGGCTATGAAGAATAGCATTATACCGCAGTCAGGAATATGGTCACGCAAAGAGTTATTGTAACAAGCTAGCTACAAAGGATGCTCAGTGTACCTAGATCTACAGGGAGCCAGGAATACACGATTTAGAGGAAAACCAAATAAAATGCGCCTACGAACGATACAAAAACATAAACGACTTTCCCCAACTTCGAAACCACATACACAACATAAATAACGACACCGCAAATTCCTTTCAAAATAAATTTTCTTACCCACAATTAGCAGAACGAAAAACTGATAACCATTCAAATAATGGTCAAATATTGTCTGTAAACCAAATGCTAGCTAACTTTCGTGCTGAATTTAAATCAATATTCTCTCAGTTAATTAGCCAGAACAGCATGGTCTTAAACATGCTCTCAACAGTCATCAACAAACTAATATAGAAATGGTGGCTTCGTTACGCATCGCTACCTGGAATACTAATGGCATTGCTAAGTGATTTCATTTTTACAATTGCAAAATATTAATATATTACTAACATCAGAAACTCACGCAATGACAAGAACACTATTTGATTAAAAAATTCATCCTAGGAGGCGACTGGAATGCTAAAAACACAGCGTGGGTGTCCAGTCTGAATAATTTAAAAGGACGCAACCTATTGCGAGCCATTGAAAATCTCAGATGCAATTATCTCTCAACTGGCCAGCCAACGCACTGTCCCACTTACACAGACTGCCAGACCTGCTAGATTTTGCAATAACACGTGGTATAAGAAATACATTCACACATGTAGAAGCCAATCACGACCTATCATTTGACCACTCATCGGTCATAATTACTTTAAGTACCACAGTCATCGACAAAGAACCCAATATAAAACTATGTATAAAACACACTAACTGGGCCCACCTGGAAAGGAATCTCAATCAAGCTATCCAAATCAAAAGATCAAAAGACCTTGATGAAGCAACTGGATACTTGACGACAATGATACAAGATGCTGCTTGGCAAGTGACGCCCAGACCAACAGACCACCCGCAAATATACAACATCCCTCGTCACATCCGGGATCTTGTTGCCCAGAAACGGAAGGCACGGAAACAGTTGTAAAGAACCAAAAATAGACATGACAAAACCTTGCCCGACAGACTTTCACACCAATTACGCAACATGTTAATAGAATCAAAGAACAATACCTTCCACCATTACATTACCAATCTTTCACCTGATGATCGCACACTGTGGAAAGCACCCAAAAGTTTCAAAAGACCAATTTCTACCATACCTCCCATCAAGAAACCTGATAGCACCTGGGTCAGATCAGAAAAAGACAAAGCCGAAACGTTCGCTGAACATTTTGTAACATATTCATGACGCCACAACCCCAACCAAATCCCGATGATACCGAAATCACACAATTCCTAGAGGGTCCATGTCAATTGTCAATGCCAACCAAACCTTTCTCACCAGGTGAAGTACCACGACAAATATTGGTCACCAATACGCGTAAAGCCCCAGGTTACCATCTGATAGTGGGAGAAGTCCTATAAAATCTCCACAGAAGAGCCATAGTACTTCTCAGTACTATCTTTAACAGCAGCCTCAAACTATGTCATTTCCCAGTCCATTGGAAGTTCGCACAAATTACAGTAATCTTAAAGCTTAAAGCTTCCCACCGACCAATCAGTCTCTTACCCTTAATATCCAAGGTGCTCGAACGATTACTCCTCATGAGAATACACAATGACGTAGATCACATAATACCACATTATCAATTTGGATTTCGCTAACAACAATCTACGATCCATTAAACCCATCCAATAGTAACTCAGATTATGAGGTGTCTCGAAACAAAACAAACCTGTACAGCCGCTTTCTTAGAAATCCATCAGGCATTCGACAGGGTATGACACTCAGCTTTCTTATACAAAATTAGGCTCCACTTTCCAAGTCAATAACACTTATTATTAAAGTCATACCTTAGCGACAGAACTTTTCAAGGCAAGATCAACAGCACTGTGTCCACCTACCACAGGATTACCTCTGGAGTTCCGCAAGGCAGCATGTTGAGACCCTTACTGGAATTACTGTACACTTCTGATACCCCTACCACAGACAACACCATAATTGCAACGTTTGGCGACGATACGGCTCTTCTCTCAATCAGTGAAAATTCGGAAAAAGCTGCGTCACACCAGAAAGATCTACAAAATAGGTTCGTTAAATGGAGAATAACAGTGAACAACGATAAATCGGCTCATGTGACATATACCAACAGACGCGAAGCGTGCTAAACTGTATTATTCGACAACATAAAACCGAAATAAAATAACCTTGGACTACATTTGGATCAATAATTGCTCTGAAGCACGCATATAAAAATAAAAGAAAACAAATAGATCTAAAACTGAAACAGATCCTGCAATGATGCCAATCAAAAATTCTTAGAACAATAACAGATGCGCTGTGGAATATCTCAAATGAAACCCTACACAACACGCTACATAGGGATTCCCTTTGTAGCGGATGAGATCAAACGGCTTTCAAAGTCGTATATCGAAAAGTTAACAGGGCGTGAAAGTCGTGAAACAACTGTCTAACCAACCTACCGTCACCAGGAGACTAAAAAGAAAATGGTCACAAGAGCTACCGCATTACGACATCTAACAGTAGTTAAATTAATATGGGGTTAAAACGTTGGCCAAACCCACTCATGCCATAATTTAATTTATTTCATACCAATACACTATAAACAAATAAACCCTTAGTTTAATTTTTAACCATTACTATACTAGGTGCACGAAGTATAATGAGATTTTACAAGATATACCACGATATTCAAATTTTTTATTAATAATCCCCAAAATGTGTGTTCTTTGATTTTCTTGCTCCAATCATTTGTTTTACAATTACAACCTAATTTTAATTATTAGATTTATAGATTCGATATGACAAAGACTCGTGGTGCTAAAGATGTAGACGAACGACAGCAAAAAGCGATAATAGAAGATCCTAAACAAAGACGAATGCATAAGGAGCTCGCCCACAGTTTGGCATTTCTATATCGACGTTGACTAATTTTCTAAACCGTTGAAAGATCCACGCAGGTTATGTCAAGAAGAAGAAAACCGGACGGCCGCGTTACACTACTTCTTTCGTCGATCGCAACATTCTCCGCACATCCCGTAGAAACCCAGGTCTCACGCGCCGGACATTGCTAAAGAAGAGTCTAATACATCTGTACGGACTATACGTCGTCGCCTGCAGGCTGGAGGACTACATGGGCGGCGATCCGTGAAGAAGCCATTAATTTCTGCAAAGAACAGAAAGACACCTCAGCAATGGGCCAATGTTATCTGGAGTGACGAAAGTAAGTTTACGTTATTTGGTAGCACCGGTATAACATGGATTCGTCGTCCTATAGGCAAGCGCTTCGACCCCAAATACCAGCTTCCTACAATGAAGCACGGATGCGGTTGGGTCATGGTATGGGGTGCCTTCTCTGGAAAAGGAAATGGACCCTCTTTATAGGATCGACGTCATCATGGATAGTAAAGTATATATGTACATCTTTGAGAATGCCATGCTTCCTTTTGCAAAACATTTACATGGTCGCGGCTTCAACTATCAGAACGACAATGATCCAAGCATCGTGTGACTGAAGAGCAAGACTGGTTCCGACGCCATCAGGTGACTATTATGGAATGGCCAAGCCAATCTCCTGACCTAAATATTATTGAACCATTGTGGGAAGAATTGAATAGGCGCTTGGACAATAACCGAGTTACACATACGACCCAAAAACTCGCACAACTCGAGTAACAGTGGACGAAGATCCAGCCGTTCCCGAGTTTTAGTGAGACTAACAAACGTCAATTCATTTTTATATACATGTATGGAAAAACATTATTGCGGGTCTGACTAATAATAAGCTAGAAAGAAACCTAATAAACATTATGAGTGTGAGAGAGACGTAACTTTCCGATGTTGCCACTTGTACGTATTTGCATGTACGCACAAAATATGATCTAGCTTCCAACATTTCTAACGAAACCAAAGCAATTAAGCTGATTTTGAAAAGTAGCGTGTTCTTTGAAACTATTAAGTAAATACTTTACACTTAAATGTTAGGTGGTAGGCATGTATGCTCCATGCCAGCCGGGGAGGCACCACCACCCTTACCATAGGTTCCTTAATATTGGGTCTCCGATTTTCTGAGCTCGGTAAGGGCTGCCGGTTACCTTTTCCATCATCCTCAATCTATTCTCATCCTTATTCTTCCTTCTCGCCCTCACTGTCTTCCTATCGGATTAAAAGTCCCAAATTAAAAGATAAGATGGCTGTGGTTTCTAGGGTTATAAATTCCGGACGTAAAATCCTGCCCCATTCGGATGTCCGGGAGGGCAGGGCCCAAGCGACCTCGGTCATCAAAGTATCAACTTTCTGATTCACTACTGCAACATCCGCGTATCAGGTCTAATCTTAATGCTATTCACCAACATCTTGAACAATTACAACCTGATATATTGTTTCTATCTGAAACACAAGTCTCCTCAAAGCTCCGAGTCACCCGACTTGCAATTTCGTCAATACCATCTTCACTCTAACTTTCGATATAAAGGAGGCGTATGTGCTACATCAAGGACAGAATTGCTGCAAGAGGGTTTCTTCCTTAGAAAATAAAAATTTTGACGTGATTTGGTTTAAACATTCTGGTCCTAATTTTGTAAAATTCTACTGTTGCATTTATAGGTCTCCTAATGACAGCAACTTTCAAGACTTCTTCGATTACCTTAGTACGAAAGTTGACTATCTCCTGTCTCAGTTTCCATCTTGCGATATCTCATTTGTAGGCGATTTCAATGTTCATAACTCTAATTGGCTTCAATTTTCATCTACTACAAATCCCGCTGGTCATAGTGCAGAAACATTTGCTGTTTCATGTGATCTCACACAAATGATTTCTGAACCCACAAGAATCCCTGATAACCCTAACCATACTCCACATCTTCTAGATCTCTTTCTTACATCAAACCCTCTTGTTTATAAAACTTCCGTTCTTTCGCCTTTAGGTCTTTCCGACCATTGTCTAATAAAATCATTTCTACTGTACCTATTCCACTGTTGTTCGCAAAACCGATAGAACCTTGTGGTGTTTTAAGTCAGCTCGATGTAGTGATTTACGGGATTTCTTTGCAACCTTTCCATGGCGTGAATATTGTTTTAAGTCGTCCTCTTCTTCGGACATCGCTCTTTCAGTATCTGAAGTCATCCTCATGGGAATGGAGTTATACATTCCGAAAAACAGTACCGTGTAGGTCATTCACGTTCCCAACCCTGGTTCAATAAGGCTTGTTCTGATGCAATATCTTTAAAAATAAATGTTACATTAAATGGAAATCTAATAAATCGGTTGACAGTCATTTAGAATACGTTGGTGCTAGAAATATCTGCAAAAGTGTCATCACTAAAACTAAAAAGTTGTTCGAACAACGAAAATGCAATGAACTAGCACATCTCCTTTAGGCAGTCGTAAATTTTGGTCTTTAGCAAAAGCCATTAGTAAAACTTCGAACATCTTCATTTCCCCTGACATCTATTGACGGATCGGTAGTTGCTGATTCTGTAGACAAAGCCAACGTTTTTGTGGATTTGTTTGCATCAAACTCGTGTCTCAATGATTCTGGAAAAGATGTGCCCTAGTCAACTCTTCTTCATACGTTATGAAACCAATTCATTTTCGGTACAAGCTCTTGGAATCGATCATCAGTAGGCTTGATCTCAATAAGGCGACTGGCCCAGACGGTATCCCAGCTATTGTCTTAAAGAAATGTTCCCCCGAACTAGTACCAGTCCTATCTAAGCTCTATACGATCTCTATATCTTCTGGAATTCTTCATCATGGAAGTTAGCAAATGTTCAACCTATTCCCAAAAAAGGTGATAAGACCGATCCCTCAAATTACAGACCAATTGCCATCACTTCCATTTTGTCTAAAATCATGGAAAAAGCCATCAATCAGTAACTGCTCACGTTTCTTGAAACTAACAAACTCCTTAGTGACCATCAATATGGGTTTAGGCAAAGTCGTTCAACAGGCGATCTTCTTTCATATGTGACCCAAGTTTGGAACAATACAGTAGAGCAGTCCGGTGAAACAGTTGTAGTCGCTTTAGATATCTCAAAGGCATTTGACCAAGTTTGGCATAAGTGTTTACTTGCCAAACTCACCTCGTTTGGGTTAAATGATGCGCTCATCAACTGGGTTTCTAGTTTCCTTGATGAAAGACGAATACGTGTCGTAGTTGATGGCTTTTTTTCAAAAGAAGTTAGCATTAACGCGGGCGTACTACAGGGATCCGTTATAGCGCCTACACTTTCTGCTGTACATAAACGACCTTATTTCTTCAACAACTGACCCCATCCATTGATTACTTGACACTGCAATTTCTTGGAGTTCGCGCTCTTCGTTTAAGTTACGACCAGGGTGCTCACCATCATTACCATCAATGCTACTGCATTTTCTACAATTATTTAAACATCTATATCTGTCAAATTTACAAACAGTATGCATAATGGTACTTTCTGATGGAATTGGCCTGTTTACAAAGGAAAAAGCAAACTTGCCCATTATTTCTTGTGCAGTGCTTCCTGAATAATCCCACTTAATAATCTGTATTTTTTCTTCAGTGGAGTACATGTGTATTATGTCGGACTTGTAAAAACACTGATTTTCAATTGTCGTTGACAGTAGCAATTAAGTGTGTCATTGATATTAGCCTACTCAAAAGACATGTATGGCATCAGCACTTTTAGCCTGTTGTGTATTATATCTCACTTAACACGTGAACTGACTGTACTGTCTTTGTTTTACTTATTATAAATCAGACCCGCGATAATACCTTTCCATACCTGTATATATATATATATATATATATAAATCCAGATAATCATTAATTCTTGGTACTACACATCAATATAAAACCTTAAAAACTTAAACTTTGCATCCATATACTTCGAATTCGGTTGAATTCATCATCGGTTGAATACAATTAAAATTAAAATGAAATTATAAAACTCTATAACAATTAATAACCAACACATTGACAAATACGTAATAAACTGATTAATTATTATTTATAAATTGTCTAAAATGTAATCATAGTTGGAAGGCAAATTTTCCAAATCATTTTTATTATTGCACACAAATTTATTATTAATCTTTATATGTAACATTTCGATAATTAAATGCTTTTTTAAAATTGATTCAATGCCTAAAATATTGGTTTTATCATATTGAAAGTTGTGACCTGTTTCGTTATAGTGTTTGGCCAAAGCAGTACTATCTGGTTTAACACGGACATCAGATTTGTGCTGCCTTAATCCATTTTTTAATGGTTGTAATGCTGTAATGATGTAACATTATAACAAAAATTACAGGAAATTTGGTAAATGGTATTTGTCATATTATTTTTTGAATTTTTTGATTTTAATTTTGATAACAAATTTACACCATTATTTTGCATTGAAAGAACTGGAGTTAGATTAAATTTTTTTAATCATTTGAATATTAAATATTTGTGTATGGAATATTTATATAAGATTTATCTCCAGCATTTTCTGATGTAGAAAGATATAAAAAGAATTAATTTTTTTCTTAATTATTCTTAAAATAATAGATTTTGGATAATTATTTTCAAAAAAAGCCTTAATAATATTTTTAATATGTATTGGAAGAAAATTTGGATCTGCAATTTTTAGACATCTTTCAACAGTATTATTAAGAATATTAATTTTATTAGTTAAAAATAGATTAACGCAGCACAAATCTGTTCGTCTTAAACCAAATAGTACTGCTTTGGCTAAACACTGCAACGAAACAGTTTTTAAGGTTTTTATATTGATGTGTATTACCAAAAATTAATTATTATCTGGATTTATAATACATTACATCAAAATAATAATATATATATATATATATATATATATATATATATATATATATATATATGTATATATATATATACAGGGTGAGTCAGTTTTTTGTAGACAAACTTTAACAGGAGATAGAACACATGTTTCTAAAAAGAAAAGTTCCTATAAACATATGTCGTAGAAGGCTTCGTTTCCGAGATACAGGGTGTTGAATATAATTTTTTTTTTCAAATTTTATTTTCATAAACGAATGCTTAGATTTTTTTCATGTTGGGGGATAATGTCTATTAATTAAGGGCATAAAACAAGGATAAGAATGTTCACAAACTTGCACAGTGGCGGAGTGGGGGTGCTCAACCCCTTTCATAAACAGAACTTCTACGCCAATGACTATTTTTTTAAAAAACTGTTATTTTCATTATCTACATACAGTTTAACAAAAATAATGTACCTTCTTCTGTTTCGAAATTCCTGTGCGTTTCCGAGTTATTTTGATTTTTAGTGTTTGATGTGTTTTATGTGAATAATTGAATATAAAGTTTTTAATAAAAAAGATATAATAAAACATTTAGAGCCATTTTAGTACCTAACGATCGTTTCTTTAAAATTTCAAATACATTTTCATTTATAAATAGGTAGGTTATCGGGTTTTTTTTGTATCCATTGTTATTATCCTCGTATAAAAAGAAATGCATAATTATTATTGTTATGCGGTCAATACTTTCTGTATAATTATGTATGTATCAATTTCGCCATAAACATGTATGTAGTTTTTAAGTAAGATTCTAATAAATTATAGACCGCTGCTCACTTGCTCTCATTAAGGAGCCGCCACTATATCAAGCCATACTCAAATACAAGACTTTTGTAAATTGAAATCTGTTTAGTACACCAATTTTAACAATCCTTATTTATTATTGAACAATACTTAATTAATAATTGTGAAATTAATAAGAATTCTTAGCAATAACGATTTATAAATAAATAACAATAACATTAGTATAATAAAATTAGACACCTTGTTCAAAATGTAAACCGTTCTTTTCAATACACATTTCACAGCGACGTACAATAGAACGTCTTAAGTTAATTAAATGATGCACCCTTATTTCATTGCAAGCATCTCTGATGCGATTGTGAAGTTCTTCAAGTGTATTAATCGATGGTATACACTTTTTCCTTCATGAATCCCCATACAAAAAGTCAAGTGGCGTTAAATCGGGATCTAGGAGGCCACGCCACTGGACTTCACGACCTATCCACCTCCCCGGGTAGTTATTGTTTAGCCAATTTCTTACATTTCTGCCATAATGGGCCGGACATCCATCAAGCTGAAACCAAGAATGTCCTCTTAAATTCAAAGGAATGACATTTGTACTAAATTCATGTTGAAAACTTCTTGGTCGAATGGCATGTGGGTTTTCATGTGCCCATATATGCAGATTGTGAAAGTTTACGATACCACGACGAGTAAAACAGGATTCATCAGTCCACAGTATGTTGGATAAGAAATCTCTATTATTTGGAATGGAGTTAAGAACCCACCTACAATAATTAAGTCTTCGTTCGGCGTCACCTGGACATAAACCATGAACAGGTTGAAAATGATATGGGCGTCTGTGATCCCGTTTTAAAACCGGAAACTTTACTTTGGGAAATACCAAGAGCAACAGCAGTACGTCGAGTACTTGTCGTGGGTTCCTATTAAATTCACGCAATATACCTCTCCAATTCTATCTCGACCACGGTTGTTCTGTCGGCCCCATGTACATTTTTCAAACCCTGGTTAACAAATCGACGATGGATACTCACAAAACGGAATGATGAGGTTGTCGTCTATTTGGAAATCTTCTCGATACTCCCTAGCTGCGTACCTTGAATTTCCATTTACGAACCCATAAATAAAATGAATGTCGGCTTGTTCGCTATTTGTAAATGTAAACGGCATGTTACACAAATTAAAAGCTGGCAAATCAAATGAAATAACTTTTGAACCTAAAACAATAATTAATAACAGTGAAATTATTCAAGATGAAGCAAGTGTTTGTAAAAGTCAAACTGTCGTTTCAAAATATAAAATTTAATACTTACTTGTTTTCCAAGGAGTATCATATTTTGTTGCAATGAAATAAGGGTGCATCATTTAGTTAACTTAAGACGTTCTATTGTACGTCGCTGTGAAATGTATTGAAAAGAACGGTTTACATTTTGAACAAAGTGTCTAATTTTATTATACTAGTGTTATTGTTATTTATTTATAAATCGTTATTGCTAAAATTCTTATTAATTTCACAATTATTAATTAAGTATTGTTACAATAATAAATAAGGATTGTTAAAATTAGTGTACTAAACAGATTTCAATTTACAAAAGTTTGTATTTGAGTATGGCTTGATACAGTGGCGGCTCCTTAATGAGAGCAAGTGAGCAGCGGTCTATAATTTATTAGAATCTTACTTAAAAACTACATACATGTTTATGGCGAAATTGATACATACATAATTATACAGAAAGTATTGATCGCATAACAATAATAATTATGCATTTCTTTTATACGAGGATAATAACAATGGATACTAAAAAAAAACCGATAACCTACCTATTTATAAATGAAAATGTATTTGAAATTTTAAAGAAACGATCGTTAGGTACTTTTCTTTTTAGAAACACGTGTTCTATCTCCTGTTAAAGTTTGTCTACAAAAACTGACTCACACTGTATATATATATATATATATATATATATATATATATATATATATATATATATATATATATATTTATCATTTCTGCCATAATTTATAATGTAGGATTTATAGGCAAAAGAAGCACAAGGATAAAGTAATCAAAACAATAACGTTAAATATATTTCGACAGTAACTCTGTCGTAATCAGTGAAAACTATGTACAAGAATAGCAAAGCTAAGGAAAGGCCACGTATTTCATTCCCTCCCCAAGGGGAAGGGCGGGCTGCTCGAGCTTTCCGAGCTCCTTCAGCCACAATCATGGATTCCCAGCATACATACATTACGTACATATGCATGGTGTGATTAAGGATGGGTGTGGTCAGGATACGATCGGAAGGAACGGAGTTATGGTTCTGAGGGGGAAAATACTACCTCCGCATTCGCCTAAGTAGCTACACATGGTGTGCATATACGCAGTGACCATGCCGCTACATTTGCATGAGGAAAACACCCTGAAAAAATCTCATACAAGGTAGGCGGTAACGGGAATCGAACCCATTACCTTCCGAATGCTAAGCAGGTCGTGTCACCACTACGCTACTAGCTCGGTCGTACAAGAATAAAAAAAATAATCATAATGGGTTACATAATATAAAAATACAAATACATCTAAAGTGAACCTAATATTTATACAACTCAAATTAGTTACTATAATCGCTTTGGGAAACTAATAGATGATTTTGTATTTTTCATGTAAGTATTAAAATTTTGAAAATTATAACATTTTGAATAATCTGAGTTGATATAATTGCTAACTAGATAATTTATGTGAAAGGCAAACTATTTTTAATGTTTAAAAATTAATAAATTTTAATTTTTCTTTCCTAAAATTAGCCAAAAATATATGTTGCTAATTTTGTCAACGTCTATTTTTGTGTCCAAACTATTTTCATTGTTTTTGCTAATATGCACCAATTCCAATATTTCACGTTTCTTTTTATTCTTTTCATTTGCTAACACTTCTATATTTCGATAGTGTATTATAGGTCCTGTAGTGTGTACATGTTGAGAAACACCAGAAGCGTTGGGTTTAACTCTGCAATCACTTTTATGTTAATTCATTCTAAGCTTAAGAGTTTGCGAGGTCTAGCCAATGTAAGTTTTATGGCAAGTTGCACATTTTAATTTATACACTACGTCATTTCTGTTAGTTACCTTCTTACACTTGTTTTTGAAAAGAAGTCTCCTATTAAAGTTGTACTTTTGGATATTAATGTGACAGGCTTATCTCAACCTAATAATGCGTTTAGTTTAGGAAATATATTCGATAGGTGATCTATTTGTGTTTTCATTCCTTAGTTCTTGTTAGTAGATATACTATGGCACTTCTGATCCACTTTTGTCACTAGATTCGTCACTAGATTTGGAAAAAGTCACCAGAAAGGTCACTAGATTTCTAGGTTGGTAACATTGCGTGTTTAAAAGTCACCGATTCAAGGTCACCTGGTAGGTTGGTAACCCTGTATATTCAGGGTCACCGATTCAAGGCCACGTGGTAGGAAAGGTTGGTAACCCTGCTGAGTCTCTTCAAGGTCACATTGCTTCAAGGTTATGCTCGCACGTTACCTTCAAGGTCACATGCTCTGCGCAATATTCCTCAAGGTCAGTGACTAGATTTGAAAAAGTCACTATAAAAGTTACTAGATTGTTTTTCAAGGTCATTGAAGTAGATTGTCCACGTCAATTGTAGGTTATCCCACACATTACCTGCATCTATTCCTCTAGGTCTACGTACGTGCTTTCCAAGGCCATCGTATTGCCTAAAAACTAAAAGCCCTAGTCTTCAAAGCCAGTGTCATCAATCAATTCTCTGGCTGAGTCTTAATTGGTCACGTCCCTTAGAAAGTTCATTGAGCTCTGTCTCAATCATTGTTGTCTATGCACGTTTCAAGGTCATCAAGCAATTCTTAGAAGTTTACTATGGTCACGCCCCCCAGCAAAGTGCCCTCAAATGGTTCCGTTCACCAAAACAGGTAGCCGTTTCCTAAAAACAGGTAGCCGTTTCCCAAAACAGATAGCTGTTTGGCAACCTTTCAAGGTCAAGTGAACAAAGGATTCATTGTTTCGAGCTATAAAAAAATTGTTATCTAGCTACCCCGCACCTCAATTCTAAGAAATCAATTTCAAGAACAAAGACGATGCATTGTTCAAGCCGACGCTTCAAAGTCTATGCTTTTCAAGTTCAGACCTCTGAGAAAAGAACAAAGGCGATCCATTGTTCCGTCATAATTTCTAAAAAATTGTTATTAAATCTCGATTCTAGAAATCAGTTTTAAGAACAAAGGCGATCATTGTTCAAGCCGACGCTTTAAAGTCTATGCTTACAATTTTTAAGCTCACACCTATGAGAAAGGAACAAAAGCGATTCATTGTTCTGGCATGATTCCTAAAAATTGAGAAAAGAAGAAGGACGATCCATTGTTCCGTTATAATTTCTAAAAATAGATTGTTATCTAAATACACTTAATTCTAAAATCAACTTTCAAGAACAAAGGCGATCCATTGTTCAAGACGACGCTTCAAGCTCTATGCTTATAATTTTCAAGGTGACACCTCTGATAAAGAACAAAGGCGATTCATTGTTTTGGCTGAGAATAGCTTCTGAAATTCTGAGAAATCAACTTTCAAGAACAAAGGCGATTCATTGTTCAGACTGATGCTTCAAGGTCATCTAACGTAAAATATTTTTATAAAACTTATAATTTATTACAATATTTTCTATACAGATAAAAATCGATTTGTAAATATACATATTATGGGAAGTTTGATGTACTGTCATTAACATTTTTAATACCTTTGCTGGATCATATCTATTTTATTTATTATTTGTTTTTCACATTCAATTTTTCAACTGATTTTCGTTTAATGTGGTCCACGCCACATCATCGTCTTTCTAATAGGTATTTTCATCGCTTCATTATAATGTTTACTAGCCCATTCAGCTTTCCTTAAAGCCTTCATACCAGGATCTGAGATCCTTTTACTTTGAGACATTGTTCGAGACTTATTACAAACCTAAAAACCCAAATCATTGTTGTCTATGCTAAGCGTTCAAGGTCATCAAGCAATTCATGGAAGTTTACTTTGGTCATGTAAAAGTGACCTCAAATGGTTCCGCCCCAAAACAGGTAGCCGTTTTCCAAAACAGGTAGCCGTTTCCTAAAAACAGGTAGCCGTTTCCCAAGCACAGGTAGCCGTTTCCCAAGCACAGGTAGCCCCCCCCCAAGGTCACACCTCAGAGAAAAGGACAAAGCCGATTCATTGTTCCGACCGAGTTATAAAATAGATTGTTATCTAGATACCCCCTGCCTCAATTCTGAAAAATCAATTTTCAAGAACAAAGGCGATTCATTGTTCAAACCGACGCTTCAAGGTCTATGCTTATAATTTTCAAGGTCACACCTCTGATAAAAGAACAAAGGCGATCCATTGTTCTGGTCGAGTTATAATTTCTGAAAATAGATTGTTATCCAGCTACCCCACCGTTTCAGGTCTGAGAAATCAACTTTCAAGGACAAAGGCGATCCATTGTTCAAGCCGATGCTTCAAGGACATATAAGTCGCAGTGTGTTGAGGTCAGTCGGTTAGTAAGTTGTTAAACATGGAATTAGCAGGGTTAAACCAAAGCACCTATTGCAAACTCTATAAAAATGCATGTGACCTAGAGATATCGAAACAATATAAAGTTATTAGTGTCACAGTAATCAATACAAAGTATGGTGAACGTATACTGTTAGAAACAGAGGAGTTTAAATGTGTTTTACCTCAGCGCTTTTACGAGTATTTCAAAGAAGAAGAAAACCGAATTGTCAGTATTATTATTGTTATTTAGTGGAGTGCTAAATAATAATTTATTTAAAAGCTTAATGTAGTAACTTCACTTAAAATACTTAAAATACCTTTTAGATTAAGAAGGTTTTCATTTATTAAATAATTGTGGCAAATTTTCATTATTCTACTTTTAAGACAATTCGTGATAAGATGCAAAATTTATATATCTGTTAGAAGAAGTAAGTTTTCTATACCAGTCCAAAATTATTTTATTGTTAAGATTTCTAATAACTAAAGTGTCTAGAAATGGTACACTATTTAAGGTGTCTTCTTTTTGGAATGTGAATTGAATACGTGGGTGGTAGTTTTTTAATAACAGTAGAGAATTATGTATCTCTGATGATGGTAGAGAACAAATGATATAATTGATATAAAAATGGTAATTGGAAATTTAACGTTGGTATAGCTAATTTGAGAAACGTATTAACCATAATATCCGCAATTATAGGGCTGATGTTAGAATCCATTCGTAGTCCGAAAATTTGTTTAAAGTATATGTTATTATAAGTAAAATAATTGGATGAGAATACATATTCTCATAGTCAATAATTTTCATTTTAATAATTTTCGTCCGATATCTATTTTGCCAGTATTCAGTAAACTAATTGAAAAAGTTTTGTATTTACAAATTTCCGAGTATTTTGAAAGTAATGATCTTTTTTTCAAACATCAATGTGGTTTCCGAAAATGTAAAAGCACTTCTGATGCAATAACTAATTTTGTCAGTACCTCTTTAGATAGTTTTGAAAAAGGGGAACTTACAATTGCTGCTTTTGTAGATCTTTCAAACGCTTTTTATTGTATTTTTCATGAAATTTTGGTAACTAAACTAAAATCTTTCAACAAGTTTAACAGCCTCAGTGCTGAGTTAATTGCCTCATTTTTAAGAAACAGACATCAATGTGTGCTACATAACAATATCCTTTCTGATAAACTACCTGTTCATCATGGAGTACCGCAGGGTTCCATATTGGGACTCTTGTTATTTTTAATTTATATAAATGACATGCCTAGGTATCTTCCATCTAGCATTAACTGTATCTTGTATGCTGATGATTCAACGCTATTTTCAACTGATTCTGATTTTAACCTTGTTAACAATAATGTTGCGAAAGGTATTGATATTGTCAAAAAGTGGTGTGTTTTTAAACAACTAATGTTCAATGATTCAAAAACGATAGTTATGCCTCTATCATTAAAAA
This sequence comes from Vesta saturnalis, assembly GCA_036346205.1. Classification (NCBI taxonomy): domain Eukaryota; kingdom Metazoa; phylum Arthropoda; class Insecta; order Coleoptera; family Lampyridae; genus Vesta; species Vesta saturnalis. The sequence continues at coordinate 2,675,743 of JARFJB010000762.1, forward strand.
AAGCTAGTACAGATTCTTCCTCCAAAGTACTATTCTTGGGTTGTGGTATAGACTGGCGTTTAAATTTTGATTATCATGTTAACTTAGTAATACATAAATTAAATAAATATTTATTTTTACTAAGAAGCTTACATAGCAATACGTCCCTTGAAGTAATTAAAACAGCCTACTTTGCGCTAATACAAAGTACTCTACTTTATGCAGTATTGGTTTGGGGTCATAGTGCACAGTGCCGAAATGTTTTTCGATTGCAGCGCAAGGCAATCAGAATCATTGCTGGTCTTGAATATAGGGCTGACTGTCGCAACTCTTTTATTGGCTTAAAGATCTTAACTTTTCCATGCCTCTATATCCTCGAAGCTCTCTGTTTTGTTAAACGGAATCTCTCTCTGGCTGTTCATCAATCTGATATCCATCAGCATGATACAAGGCACAAAGATAATCTGAGAGTTAAATATTGCAGGCTGAAGAAATCTCAGAATAATGTGTGGTATCAGTCTCAAGCATTTTTTAATTTATTACCACTTGGTGTAAGAGAATTGCCGTTGGCGGCATTTAAAGGTAAAATCAAGAATTTTCTCGCAATCAATGCATTTTATTCATTTGATGAGTTTTCCATCAATTCTAAGTCAATTGAATGTTAGTTCGTTCGTAATTTTATAGTTTATGTTTTTTTTTTTTTTAACTTATATGTATTGTAATATGTGTGAATATGTTTGTTTTACCCGGACGAGTGTAAGTGTACTTATGTACTCATGCTGCACAATAAATATTATTATTATTATTATTATTATTATTATTAATATTATTATTATTATTCTAATAAAATGTCAATGGGAATTTTATTGATATTTGTAATAACATTTCTTATATTCTAATTGTCCATTATTACTTTTTTTGCTAAATTTGTGGGAATGTTAGTAAATAATGATATGACATCAAAAGATACTACTGAATAATTATCAGGTATTTGAAATTCATTTACCTCATTTGCAAATTTAAAAGTATAATATATTCGGTAGGTATCGTATTCTTTAAACTCAGTTGTTAATAATTTTGTGGGAAATATTAAAAGTTTCTGATGGACAATCTGGCTTATGATGTTTAGGCACTGCATAAAATATTGGACAAGATGAATTTTTTGTAATTAATAATTTACCTTCATTTGAATTGATGTAGCCTCTTGTTTTAAGTATCTGAATTAAATCATTGTGTCTTTTCTTATATACCTTACTTGGATCCCTGGTTAGCAATTCATAAGTATTTCTATCTTCAAGAAGAGTTTGAGCTTTTGTGTGATAGTCATATTGGTCAATAGCTACTATAACATTTCCGTTATCAGATTTTAATATTAGTATTTTATTATTTTTTAAGTAATTAAGTAATCACAGTGAGCACTATTTATACTTAAATTTAGGATGGTTTTTACTGTATATTTGAATGCAACGTTAGTGTTGTGATTACTTAATCCTTGTGCTCCTTTTGCCTATAAATCCTACATTATAAATTATGGCACGAAATGTCTCTACAACCAATATTCAACGTGGCACTGGCTTTTTCCAACGCATAAGACATAAATACGGAATATAAATAGCAAAACAACATAAATATTGGGATACATTAGATGGTCGCATTGCAAGAAGCGAAAATAAAATAACAGTAGTGATTAAGGGCCTGTTCTGGACCAATTCAAGGTCACTCGCCCTCTGGTGGTGAGAATGTTAGCTTTTGGATCACTTCAAGGTCAAACTTTTGGAGGGGAATTTAATCTTAGGAGCTCGCTAAAAATAGAAATTTCAATGTCACCATCCTCATCATATTACAAGGTCACTCTGCGGTCAAACGTTTTGGCGGGAAATTTGTATGTCAAGGTCAAAACCTAAAAATAGAAATTGCAATGTCATCATCATATTACAATTCTTAGAAGTCTAAAAATAGAGTGGTCAAGGTCAAAGATTATTAACCTGTAGGGGTATCGTATGACATTTCTTAGTTTATAATAAAAGGATTTCTTTGTGTGTGCATGATTCAGTAAACTTTTTATCGGCAAACATGACGAAAGTAATGCATGGAGCAGCTACCCCTAATGTAAAATCTACCCTTAGTAGGCGATAGAAATATTTTTGAAGCAGATTTTTCTATGTTCAACCTTTTCAAACAAAAAAAATCATTTTTTCTCGAAAACGGGCCAGAATTTGCCAAAAATAAATTAAAAAACCGCACCTGTCGACTTTTCAATGTATCTAACACATATATCAAATTGGGGCGGCTACCCCTAGTAGGTGATAGAAGTATTTTTTAAGAAATTTTTCAAATTCAGCCTTTTAAAACGAACAAATCTAAATTTAAAGCTAAAAATAGAAATTGCAGGGTCATCATCATCAACATCATGATCATATTACAATTCTTAGAAGTCTAAAAATAGAGTTTTCAAGGTCAAAGAGTAATGACCTGCAGGGGTATCATATTAAGTTTCTTAGAAATCTAAAAATAGAATCAGTTCATGGAAACATGAAGAATGATAGGTTGTTATGTATGTATGTATGTATGCTAAAATGTAGATCAAGGTCAAATGGTACTTAGGTTGACTAAATGGTGTGAAGGTTAAATAGTTTTCTAAACTAAAAGTAGCACAAGGTGGGTATTTAACAAGTTTAAACATGTAAGAGGTACTCAAATCAAGGACACATTTAGATTTAATTTAAAGCTAAAAATAGAAATTGCTAGGCCATCATATTACAATTCTTAGAAATCTAAATATAGGGTTTTCAATATCAAAGAGTAATTAATGACCTGCAGATGTATCATATTACATTTCTTAGAAATATAAAAATGGAATCAGTGTATGGAAACAAGATGAATGGCAGGTTCTTGTTGTTGTCTATGCTAAAAAATAAACAAAAGTCATATGGTATATTACAATTCTTAGAAATCTTAAAATAGAGTGCTCAAACTGAAGATCATAGGCCCGAAGAGGTATCATATCACATTTCTTAGAGATATAAAAATAGAATCAGTTTATGGAAACAAAAAGAATGAAAGGTTGTTGTCTATGCTAAAAGTAGACCAACCTCATACTACAACCCCACCATATGTAAATTACAGATGAATCATTTCTTCAACAGTGTTTGGTCCTAGTAAAATTGCGAGCATGTAAAGTCGTTATAATGCAAGCAGTAATATCATTCCTGGAGCGATATACAAAAATGGACAGCATCTCCTGATGGTAGCAGTTATTCATCATCAGATGCAGATTAGCTTACTGATGCAATTCTCAAAGCACACTCTCCCCTCTAACATAAAAAATCGTGATGCAGTAATATATAGAAGGACCGTTCCGGTGTGAACTCAAAATTCAAAAGCGTTCTCGAATCAGTAAAGATGGATCTGTCTGCATTGAACAATAGCACTTTCTGTAAATCCTTCACGAACGTAAAAGACTTGGAGGTGAGTGCAAAATATAAAGTGATTGATATGAATACTATCGACACAAAGTATGGTAAACGTATTATAATTGAAACCCAGAACTTTAAGTGCATACTTCCCTTACGACTTTATGAATACTTCAAAAAAGAAGATCGCATTGAAAAGTTTAAACAATATCTAGTTGAGAATGATGTGTACATTACTAGCGCCGGAACTGTAGGAAAGACAACTAATTTAACATTTCTGTAAAAAAAAAAATATATAATAATAACATATATCTATGTATAATTGTTTGGAAATAAGTTATATATTTTTTATTGCAAAAAAATGTCATCATGATGAAGAGAGTTGCTATAGATGAGAATAAAAAAATGTAGCGTATAATATGGTGTCTGCAGGTTTTTATATATTGGCTAAGCTCTTCAAGGTTAAAATTTATTGGTATCATATTACAATTCACACAAACCAATTTTTAAGGTTAAATTTTATTGGCAATGTATTGAAAAAGTATCATATTACAGGTCTTATGTTAGACTCTTCAAGGTTCTTAGGAATAGCAAAATAAGCATTCTTAACCAATGGCACATGTAACTGGCTTTGTGAGTATTGTCGGACTTTTTGCATGCTCGGTATTGTTCGGGTATCCTCGTGGAGTCTACCCTTCTATATAAGTTGAAATTTTATAATCACATATCATTCGCTGCGACATCATATTTTTCTAAAAGTTATATATGTGAAAGCACTGTTTTTGCACAGTAAAATCACTTACGTATTTACTACTGTAATAGTGTGTGTAAACCTAACCAGAAAATCAGTTCTATTTGTTTAAATGTAGCATGTAGAAGTACTGCACGATTGCATTAGCGCATATACAATGCGCTAACCAAGACAACCAGACAAATATAGAAAAGTAATGATTGTTATAATTGATGTGCAAGGATTCAAAACAGCAAGAAATATATTTACACCTAAGGAACTAGCGATATATAATGGATAGCAAATTACTCATTATGCATTCATTTTTTTTATCAAAGAAAGCCTTCCTTAACTGTGAAATATTACAGATCACTATTCGATATAAAACATACATTTTTAATATTTTCCAAATTAATTGAGTATCAATAGGAAATGTGATATAGTATAACAAAAGTTTAACATATTTGTAAAGTATTTGTAAAATGTTTTTTTCTAAAATAGATTCTAACGATTTTTTTTAACGAAATAAAGTAATACTAACTCTAACAATGTATCTTTGGACATTTTACATTTACATACGCAATTACAACAAATTTTAAATGGATTGTACTCATAATGAGTAAAAAGCATGCAATTGCAAAATGCATTAGCCATATAGTATTGTCAGTATGATTTGTAATATTATATTTAACTTGAAATACAAGCATTGTACTAGAATGGAATGTATAATTGCAACTATTATTGCGTAAACGATAGACGTATACTTAAACTATAAAAGTGATGTATGTTTGAAGGTGTGTGTGATGTAAATAGAGATATATGTGCATATCTATGGAAAGAGATAAAATACGACTCGATGTGGAGTTCCTTTTCCTCAGTGTGTAAGAGGGAATGAGGGGAAGAGTGCAAATAAAGTTCTACAAAAGATGCGCTCCTGAAAATTTAAAATTTGCACCTAATTCTCAGAAAAAACATTTTTTTTAACGCAGTTGTGTTTTATAAGTGGCAATTTATCAATTTAATGTATACATTTATCAAAATATGAAAAAAATGACACTTAAATTAACCAATTCCATTTTAAAATAACAAAGAGCACTTCAAACACAACTTTTTGTACTTACGTAAGCTCAGAAGAAACATATGCATGCAATTTATCCATTTCATGTATAAATGTATCGAAATGCTCTTTAAATTAACCAATTCAATTTTGAAATAACAAACAGCACTTAAAATATGACTTATTTCTTAATATTAGGACTCCAAATTTACAATTTTCGATGAAGCGTGGATATTACTGCTTCAAGAATTGTAGAATAATGAACGCAGTTATTTTGCTTTGAAAACATTTTATGCAGGTGTGAATGCGAACATTTTATATATATCTTAGTCACCATTTCATATTACAATTTTGAAACGGGATTTGCAAATGTATGAATGCAATTGTGTCATTTGTATTGCATAAATACATGGCGTAAAGTTTTCAGATTTACATGCTTTTGGGAACTGTTTTGACTTTTATTTAACGCAAGCTTTTTTTCACTTTTAACTGTACTATATTTTCATATAATATAATTTGTAACGCAACATGCACTTAAAATTTGCAAAAAAGGACTGCTTTACTTTGATGTAGAAATTTACGCATGAGTACATGAGTAAGTCGGATGCCCAGATGTTTTCAATTTTTTTCTTTAACGTTGATCATTTCACTTTCCTAGCACAAATTGAGCTATCGCTCACATTTTTTTTTTAGCTGTAGTAAAAGTTTTTTGGATAATTAGAACTTAAACTGCTTTCAGTCTGCTGCGTTGAACTTTTCTATGGGAAACAGTTACCGCTTCTGGGAAACGGCTACCTACCTGTTTGTGAGAAACGGGTACCGGTTTTAGGTCTGTTTTTGAGCTGTTTTCGGAAAACGGGTAGCTGTTTTCAGCTGTTTCTGCCTGTTGCTGGAAAAACAGGTACCTGTTTTTGAGCTAACTGCAAGTTTATACTATTCACATTTTCGGTGTTTACAATGTTCTGCCGAACAATTTACAAATTGTTGTTGGCTTCAGCCAACTCACTGCATCCAAATTTTCGCTATAATAAAATTGAATTTATCTTAATTAAGTAATAAAATAAGGAAACTTTTTATTAGTATAGGTACTGTTTATAAAACATAGAAAAAAAAACACTTGTAATTATGTCACAAAAAATGAAATGTTAAGTTAGTTGTCTTTCCTACAGTTCCGGCGCTAGTAATGTACACATCATTCTAAACCAGATATTGTTTAAACTTTTCAATGCGACCTTCTTTTTTGAAGTATTCGTAAAGTCGTAAGGGAAGTATGCACTTAAACTTCTCGGTTTCAATGATAATATGTTTACCATACTTTTTGTCGATAGTATTCATTCAATCACTTTATATTTTGCACCCACCTCCTTCGTCTTTTACGTTCGTGAAGGATTTACAGCAAGTGCTACTGTTCAATGTAGATAGATCCATCTTTACTGATTCGAGAACGCTTTTGAATTTTGAGTTGACACCGGAACGGTCCTTCTATATATTACTGCATCACGATTTTTTATGTTAGAAGGGAGAGTGTGCTTTGAGAATTGCATCAATAAGCAAATCTGCATCTGATGATGAATAACTGCTACCATCAGGAGATGTTGTCCATTTTTGTATATCGCTCCAGGAATGATATTGCTGCTTCCATTATAACGACTTTATTTGCTCGCAATTGTACTAGGACTAAACACTGTTTAAACACTGTTGAAGAAATGATTTATTTGTAATTTACATATGGTGGGGTTATAGTATGAACTTGGTCTTCTTTTAGCATAGACAACAACCTTTCATTCTTTTTGTTTCCATAAACTGATTCTATTTTTATATTTCTAAGAAATGTAATATGATACACGTGCAGGTCATTAATTACTCTTTGACCTTGAAAACCCTATATTTAGATTTCTAAGAATTGTAGTATGATGACCTAGCAATTTCTATTTTTAGCCTTAAATTTTGATCTAAATGTGTCCTTGATTTTAGTATCTCTTACATGTTTAAACTTGTTAAATACCCACCTTGTCCTACTTTTAGTTTAGAAAACTATTTCACCTTCACACCATTTAGTCAACCTAAGTACCATTTGACCTTGATCTACATTTTAGCATACATACATACATACATAACAACCTATCATTCTTCATGTTTCCATGAACTGACTCTATTTTTAGATTTCTAAGACACTTAATATGATACCTCTGCAGGTCATTACTCTTTGACCTTGAAAACTCTATTTTTAGATTTCTAAGAATTGAAATATGATCATGATGATGATGATGACCTTGCAATTTCTATTTTTAGCTTTAAATTTAGATTTTTTCGTTTGAAAAGGCTGAACTTGGAAAAATTTCCTAAAAAAGATTTCTATCACCTACTAGGGGTAGCTGCCCCAATTTGATATATGTGTTAGATACATTTAACAGTCGATAGGGAGAGATGGGTGGGGTTATTTAATTTATTTTTGGCAAATTTTGGCCCGTTTTCGAGAAAAAATGATTTTCTTTATTTGAAAAATTTGCTTAAAACATATTTCTATCACCTACTAGGGGTAGCTTTTACGTTAGGGGTAGCTGCCCCAATTTGATATATGTGTTAGATACGTTGAATAGTCGACGGGGGGAGATGGGGGGATTTCTTATAATATTTTTGGCAAATTCTGGCCCATTTTCGAGAAAAATTGATTTTTTTGTTTGAAAAGGCTGAACTTAGAAAAATCTGCTTAAAAAATATTTCTATCACCTACTACGGGCAGCTTTTATATTAGAGATAGCTGCTTCATGCATTACTTTCGTCATGCTTGCCTATAAAAGGTTTACTGAATCATAGGAACACACGCAAAGAAAGCATTTTATTATAAACTAAGAAATGTCATACGATACCCCTACAGGTCAATAATCTTTGACTTTGACCACTTTATTTTTAAACTTCTAAGAATTGTAATATGATGATGACATTGCAATTTCTATTTTTAGCTTTTGACTTTGACATACAAATTTCCCGCCAAAACGTTTGACCGCAGAGTGATCTTGTAATATGATGAGGATGGTGACACTGAAATTTCTATTTTTAGCGAGCTCCTAAAATTTAAATTTCCCGCCAAAAGTTTGACCTTGAAGAGATCCAAAAGCTTACATTTCTCACCACTAGAAGGCGAGTGACCTTGAATTGGTCCAGAACCGGCCTTTAATCACTACTACAACGTTCTCAATCTCAAGTGTACTGTAGTGGTATGACAAAAATTCGTAGTTGTTAATATTGTTGTGTTTTGCAATTGGCTGCTTTGGATTTTTAGTGTGGTTTTAGTCGTTTTAGTTTATGTCAGTTTATGTCATATTATACCTTCGTTTTTCACTTTTGTGTTTTCTTGAGTTATTTACAAACTGTCTATATCAAGACAAATTATATATTCTGAATTTCAAATTGTGATATCGAATTTAATCGTCATGCCGTTTTCAATCGAACACGACACATACATTGTTGTGGCTCATTTTAGTAGCGACTTCCAAGATGGTAATGGGCAATGGCATTATTCATTGCAAAATATTAGTTACGAAACATTTAGTCAACATCGTAATCGATTGACAGCTCGATTCATGGAAACTGGTAGTGTTTTAAAACGCAAACGTGAAGCTTCGGCTACTTTGTTAACGGAGGACACCTTAGCAGATATCCAAGCAAGGATGAATGCAAGCCCCAATAAATCTTTGCGAAAACTATCTGCACAAACACGTATGAAAAATTTTACCATACAAACATAATTTTACATAAATAATTTTTAGATGTATCCTATGGAAGTGTCCACACTGCAATAAAGAAGAATTTGCATTTGTACCCCTACAAGGTGTTGGTATTACAACAGTTGCGAGATAGAGATTTTCAGCTTAGAGCAAACTACTGTCAATGGTTCAACAATACGATGAACAATGGTTTACTGGATGTATCTTTTTTTTCTGATGAAGTTTGGTTTCATCTGTCCGGTTACATAAATAGCCAAAATTATCGTACGTGGTCTGCAGAAAATCCACATGTATTTCGAGAAACTACCTTACACCCTATCCAGGTCGGTGTCTGGATAGCAATGTCGCGACAACGAATATTTGGACCAGTATTTTTCGATGGCACAATTACTGCGGCAAGATACAGGGAAATACTTTTAGAACCATTTATTAATAATTTGGATGATCGTGAATTACGAAACGGGTATTTCCAGCGTGACTCCGCTACCCCACATACTTCACAGACTACAATTAATTATTTACGAGATTTATTTGAAGATAGAGTCATTAGTGTAAATCGCTGGCCACCGAATTCACCAGACTTGACACCGTTAGACTTTTTTCTTTTTGGTTATTTAAAAAACAAAGTGTTCAGCAGAAGATTGCATACTCTTCAAGAATTGCGAGATGCTATATAACTCATGAAGTTCATAATATTAGTGCAGAAATGTTACAAAATGTATTTGCGAATATGCGACGTAGGGTGAACTTATGTTTACAATTTAATGGCGGTCATTTTGAACATATGCTGTAAAGCAAAGTGTGATAACTAATGTGTACCTACGGAGTTAAAAAAAAATTGTAAAAGACATTGTCATTCCATAAACATGTACTGTAAATTTTATTTAATTATAATGAAATTATAACATTTAAATACTTAAGATTTATTATTTTGTAATGATTTAATCCAATCATTAAATAATATTTTATTTATTTTGTTTTATTTTATAGGGATGCAGTTTAATCAAATACAAAATAGTCATTATTTAAATTAAGATAATATTTTATAATATGTATAAGTTAATGACTTTCATACAGATTTGAAACTGATCGTAGTTTTTACTCGAACCATGCTCTAGAGTAGCTAGAGCAATACAGCTTCTTACCAACCTATCAGTGGTACCAACTTAAATATTTTGATCACGTGGTATACACTTGAGATTGATCACTCTGTAATAACTTTTCTGTATAGATCTAGAAATAATCATATAACTCCGTCAATTACATCAAATAACATACGAAGTTGCACTAACCTCATCTCACAGTATAATAACATAACAAAATCTACAAATTGAATAAATACGTAGTAAAAACCATCCTAAATTTAAGTATAAATAATGCCTACTGTGATTTAAGAAGATCAAGAAATGAAAAAGAACAACTAATCATTCACCTAAAAAAAATATTATATCCAAATGACTTTAATAGTTACTACCGTAATCAAACTAAAAGATATCGCAAATATTTTAATAAAGTCAAAACAAACGATGTAGGAAAATAAAATATATTTGAAGAAAAAGAATCAAATAAACTTCAAATAGATATCAAAAAATGGTTTTCAACAAACCATGATATTTCTGTTAATGTTAGAAAATTTTTAGCCCTTGGTCCTAAGTTTGCTTTACCTATGACCAATAAAACCATTAATATACCTAAAACAATAGCAAAAGTGGTATATTTACTGGAAAATATAAATTTAAATCATAAGGATTTACTACGTAATCAAATAACTAGCGTAAACACTAATTTTTTAAATGGGAGCTATGAAATATGCAATCAATTAGACAATTGGAAAAGAAAAACGATTAATTATTTAAAAAAATAATAAATTATTAATATTAAAATCTGATAAAGCAAATGTTACAGTAGCTATTAATCCAAGATGATTATCACACAAAAGCTCAAACTCTTCTTGAAGATAGAAATACTTATAAACTACTAACCAGAGATCCACTAAAGTATATGAGAAAAGACAATGATTTAATTCAGATACTCAAAACAAGAGGCTACACCAATTCAAATGAAGGTAAATTACTAATTACAAAAAAATCATCTTGTCCAATATTTTATGCATTGCCCAAACATCATAAGCCAGATTGTCCACAAAGACCGATAGTATCAGGCATAACTGCACCTAATCAGAAACTTTCAATATTTCCCACAAAATTATGGATACCGAATATATGATACTTTTAAATTTGCAAATGAGATAAATTAATTTCAAACACCTGATAATTATTCAGTAGTATCGTTTGATGTCATATCATTATTTACTAACATTCTCACAAATTTAGCAAAAAAAGTAATAATGACAATTGGAATTTAATAAATGTTATTACAAACATAAATTGCCCTTGAAACTTTATTAGAATATGTATTCTCATCCAATTATTTTACTTACAATAATAAATACTTGAAAAAAATTTTCGGGCTATAAATGGGTTCTAACTTCAGCCCTATAATTGCAGATATTATGGTAAATACGTTTCTCAAATTAGTTATATCAACGTTAAATTTCCAATTACCATTTTTATATCAATACGTAAATGATATCATTTGTTCTCTGCGACATCAGAGATACATAATACTCTATTGTTATTAATCAACTATCACCCAAGTATTCAATTCACATTCCAAAAAGAAGACACCTTAAATAGTGTACCATTTCTAGACACTTTAGTTATTAGAAACCTTAACAATAAAATAATTTTGGACTGGTATAGAAAACTTACTTCTTCTAACAGATATATAAATTTTGCATCCTATCACCAATTTAAATATAAAACAAATTTGGTTAATTGTCTCAAAAGTAGAATATGAATATAATACTTATTTTAAGTTTTTAATGTATATTTAAATTATATATCTGAACGTTTCGATAACACTTACAGTTATCTTCGTCAGTATTAATATTTCTTAAAAATTGTTAAAGATGTTGTAAACAATTTTGTCAAACTTTAAAAATTGTTTACAACATCTTCAACAATTTTTAACAAATATTACAACTGTTAAGTGTTATCGAAACGTTTTGATTGTATAATTTAAAATACACCATTAAAAACCCCAAAAAAGATAAGTATTTTATTATCAGTGATAATGGTGAAAGTTTACATTTTCATAGAATAATGAAAATTTGCCACCATTCTTTAATAAATAAAAATCTTATACTAAAAGGTATTTTAAGTGAAAATGGTTACCCCACTAAGCTTTTAAATAAATTATTATTTAGCACTCCACTAAATAATAATAACAATAATAATAATGACATTCAACAAGAACTAAGGAATGAAATGAATAAAAGCATTATTAGGTATAGGCGAGCCTGTCACATTAATATCCAAAAGTACAAATTTAATAGGAAAATTCTTTTCAAAAACAAGAGTAAGAAAGCAACTAACAGAATGGAGTGACGTAGTGTATAAATCAAAATGTGCAGCTTGCCATAAAACTTACATTGGCCAGATATCGCAAATTCTTAAGCTTAAAATGAATCAACATAGAAGTGATTGCAGAGTTAAAACCAACGCTTTCGGTGTTTCTCAGCACGTACAGACTACAGGACATATAATACACTATCGAAATATTGAAGTGTTAGCAAATGAAAAGAATAAAAAGAAAAGAGAAATATTGGAATTGGTACATATTTTCAAAAACAATGAAAATAGTTTGAACACAAAAAAAGACATTGACAAAATTAGCAACACATATTCTTGGCTAACTTTAGGAAAGCAAAATTAAAATTTATTAATTTTTAGACAAAATTAAAAATAGTTTGCCATTTACATAATTATCTAGTTACCAATTATATCAACTTGACTTAATCAAAGTTTTGTAATTTTCAAAATTTTAATACTTACATAAAAAAAAACAAAAAATCATCTATTAGTTGTTTCAAAGATTATAGCAATTAATTTGAATTATATATATATATATATATATATATATATATATTTCGACATTTAAAATAAAATTAATTTTTCGTAAGAAGCTATTAATTTATGAAAAGGTATTTCTTCAATAAGCTATACTTACTATCAAAACATGATTTGATAAAGATCTGTGCCCTTTAAAACAAGTTATGCTCCAAAAACCAAAATATGGTACGATAATATTGGCCGGTACTGTAAGTTTTTCGTTAAGGAAGCTTGTTTAATATTTGATTATCTTAATTAAATGTCTTTCCGGTTTTCTCAATAAAGTTCCCAATTCTTGAACTATTCACAAAATGCATTTTAGCGCCCTTCTTAAATTACCTTTAGTTATAAATAGTTTTAACCAAATCACAACGCACAACACACTCACAATACACTCATAACACACACACACACACAGTATGCAAACAAACACACACACACACACACACACACACACACACACACACACACTCACACGTACACACACGCACACACATAGTACACACACACAGTACACACACACACATGCAAAGCACTCACGCACTGCACGCACGCACACACACACGCGCACGCCACGGACCGCACATACACACACACACACGCACACACGCACACGCAATACGAGCACGCGCACGCCACACGCACACACTACACGTACACGCACACGAACACAACAGCAAACGCGCACGCCACCACAGGCACTCACACGGACAACGACGCGCGCACGCGCAAGCGCAAACGCAAACGCAAACGCAAACGCAAACGCAAACGCAAACTCAAACTCAAAGCAAACCAAACGCAACGCAAACGCAAACGCTAACGCAAACGCAAACGCAAACGCAAACGCAAACGCAAACGCAAACGCAAACGCAACACAAACACAAACACAAACACAAACACAAACACAAACACAAACACAAACACAAACACAAACACAAACACAAACACAAACACAAACAAAAACACAAACACAAACACAACACAAACACAAACACAAACACAAACACAAACACAAACACAAACACAAACACAACACAAACACAAACACAACAAAACACAAACACAAACACAAACACAAACACAAACACCACAAACACAAACACAAACACAAACACAAACACAACACAAACACAAACACAAACACAAACACAAAAAACACAAACACAAACACACAAACACAAACACAAACACAAACACAAACACAACACAAACACAACACACACACACACACACACACACACACACCACACACACGCACACGCACACGCACACGCACACGCACACGCACCGCACACACACACGCACACGCACCACACACACACACACACACACACACACCACACCACGCAGCACGCACCACGCACGCACGCACGCACCACACACACACACACACACACAAAGTGATTTGTTGAGTAAAGACGTTCTTGTGATCGTATTATAATAAATTCGATAATAAATACGTGTTAAGTATTAACAGTTGTTCGTTAGTTTTAAAACTATAATGATACACACAGTAGCAAGCAGAAGCTACCTTTTTGCGATAAGGACGCTTTTAAGTGTTTAAATCAAAACATTATTAAATAAATTCAATAATAAATACGTGTTAAATATTAACAATTGTTCGTTTGATTTAAAACTATAGTATATACAGTAGCAAGCAGAAGCGATAAGGACGCTTTTATTAGGGTTTAAATCAGAACAACAATAATAATAATACGTGTATTCATATTAACCAGGTAAATATACGGTATTATTTCACATTTATTTTAATATAAAAGTGATTTTGGCTATATCGTTTGACCTCTCACCTCTCACATTTTATGTGAATTTACAAATATAATTATGTCTTTAGACGTATATTTTGCCGGTTATTTTAAAATAATTATTTATAATTCAATCCTCTCCCTTCTCCTGACATTTCTGACCACAGGGATGTCACAGAGGCACAAATGGTATCTACAGCTAGAGTACAGCAGAATAAAACTAATAAATCGTTTTCAAATGTAGTAGCGAGATCTAACTTTCCTAAAAAGAACAAGCTATTATATATCCTTCGATAGAAGGCTTGGGAAGACTACGTTATATCTACTGGTAAAGTTATCCCTAAGAATATAATTTTTGCTTCAAGGATGAGCAATAGTCGCATATGCTTATATTTAACGTCAATAGATTTAGTGAATACGTTTGTTGAAATTCATGGTGGTATAAATGTCAATGATATCTTCATACCTGCACAAAATTAATACTACCTGCAAAACGTATCATACTTTCAAATGTTCCGCCTTGTATACCTCATGACGTGCTTGAAGAGGAATTAAAAAGGAATAGTTTACGTTTAGTCTCACCATTATCCTTTATCGGCGCAGGAATTGGATTAGAAGAATACCTTCACGTTTATAGCTTCAGACGACAAGTATTTATTGCATCTGACTCAGAACATGGCGCTAACATCCCATCTTCAATGGTGGTTGGTTTCGAAAGTGAAGAATACAGGATCTTTCTTTCAGATGAAAAAATTAAGTGTTTCAAATGCAATGAATATGGATATATTGCATCTAAATGCTCTAAAGCTAACGATACAACCACATCTAATGTTCTAATCCACGAACGCAGCAAGAGACCACATACAGAAACTGAAAACTCTGTACCCAGATTGTCACAAGACAGTGTGCAAGAGATTCAATCATCATCGGATGTAAACGAAACAGAATTGATTAAACAAACTTTATCGAGCTCTTTGAACCTCTCACATGAATCTTTAGAAAACAATGAGGAATTTGTGAAACCGAAACAATCACAAACTATTAAGTCAACGCTTAAAAAGCGTAAAATCGAAAAACCCTTCTATCGAGGATTATAACGAAATAACATATTTGGGAAGAGGAAAAGAACATAGTTATAGATTTTCTCACGTTCTCGGACTTTTTGAATAAAGTTAAAGGTGCTAATAATAGCCTTGAAATAGCTAGAGAATACACAAATGATATGGATGGTTTATTAAAGTTAATTCAAGAGGTAATTCCTGTATTTTCACAACGCTCAATTAAGGAAAGATGTAAACGAATAGTGACCCATATAAAAAGAGATCTTGATCGAGAAACAGATACAAACTCACCAACGCGTTCTCAATTAGCATCATCTTCTCAGGAAAGCGTTCAGAGCACATACTAAATCCTTAGTTACGTACAATAATCTTAAAACACTTGATTTTCTTTTACTTCAAGAATAAAATTTAAAAAAAAACTACGTACTTCATTAGCGGGTAACATGCTTACTGCCTACTTCCTTTTATCGCTGCTGTAATGGGTGACACACAAAATAATTTTAAAATATTTACACTGAATGCCAAAAGTTTAAAAAGCGAATCAAAGTGGCAAGAACTGAATACGTTCTTAAACATAAATAGACCAGATATACTATTAATTCAAGAATCAAACATGATAACTCTTCCAACCACTCGCGACTGTAACAATTACCAGTTTCTTGTAAACCCGTGTGGAACAGATTACAGCGGTACGCTGATAGCCATAAAAGAAAATACAGCGTAAGGTTGCAAACCATAAAATTGTGTATGAATCATACATTCAAATAATTAATATTACCATTAACAAACAGAGGTGTATAATATGGAATATATACATACCACATAACTTGAGGCTGGCCACAGAAATATTAAGTGTTCTTAGTCACGATTTACTGAACGTGAATACAGGACAGGAAAGCTTTATACTTGCAGGTGACTTCAATTGCACATTGAATCCGGAAACTGACCGTTATCATTCGATCGAGAGATATCCAGCGTTAAGGAAAGCACTACAGGAAATAATGATACCTTTTATTGGAGGATCTTTGGAAAATGTTTAACAAGACAAAGGGTTTCACGTATTATACGGCGCAATCAGCTTCAGATTAGACCGAATATACATTTTCGCAACCTGTTTGACGACGTATCAAACATATCTTTAAAGTTGTCCTTTTCTGATCATTTGACAGTAGCAAGTTCTTTTAAAATTAAAGAAAATATCTCAAATCATACAGCTTACTGGAAATTTAACGACTTTTACTAGACGATCAAAATTTTATCGATGTAATAAACACATATATAGATACAGAAATTTTAAAAGGACAACCGAAAGTGATATTCTAATTTGGTGGGAAAAACTAAAAATAAATCTAAAGTATATTATATGTTTATTCACCAAACAAAAAAATACGGAGCTTTTGGAACTGAAGCATTTACAAAACCAAATTCAATCAATGAATAGTAAGCAAAGCGTGCAACTTAGTTTGGCATCAAATACAGCGAAAATAATGAGCGATGCGCAAGATTGGTATAAGAGAAAATCTGAAAAATTTTGCTCAACAAAAATTAGACAAAATCATTCACACAGATAAACCCTCTCTCGAGAAACCAATTTTCGAGTTACAAATCTGTAACAAAACTAAAACATGAAGGCGAAATTGTAAACAACCCTATCAAATTATGTTCGATAATAAGGAATCATTACAAAAATAAATATGCACGAACAAACAGCAAGATAGATATAGCATCTGCATTATTCAGCAACCCAAAACAATTGTCGAACAGATGCAAGGTATTACTTGAAAACCCACTAAGCTTAAACGACTTTAAAATGACCCTATTGTCACTGAACAAAAGAAGTGCACCCGGTCTAGATGGCTTAACAGTGAAGTTTTATATCACATTCTGGAATAAAATTGGTCCCTTCTATCACCAGGTAGCAACTAAGTGTTTAAAAGACGGCAAAATGTTGAGATCAATGGCAAAGGCAATGATTAATCTTCTTCCAAAAAAAGGAGATTTGACAGCACTAAATAATTGGAGGCCCGTTTCAATTTCCACAACTGATTACAAGATTCTATCAAAATCTTTGTCAATTAGACTTTCTGCAGTAATCAGTACTCTAATCGATCCTGATCAGAGTTACAGTATTCCAGGTAGAACAATCTATGATACTCTTCATCTTTATAGAGACACCATATTCAAGGCAAACAAAGAAAATCTCCCAGTCGCTATTTTAAATCTGGATCAAAAGGCAGCGTTTGATAGAATCAACCACGATTATCTATTCCATATATTAAAACATTTTAATTTTGGCAGTTTTTTTATCAGCGCCATTAAAACGCTGTATAAAGGAGCCATGTGTCAAGTTAGAGTTAATAATCTGCTCACAAGTGAAATTGCCGTTGAAAAGGCATACGTCAGGGGTGCCCTATGTCCGGTTTCCTATATTGTTTAGCCATAGAACCTTTCCTGTCCTTGTGTAGAAAATCACTTAAAGGTGCGATGCTTAAAATCGAGAATACAAAACTTGTGGTTAGTGCGTACGCGGACGACATTTCAGTTTTCATTTCTGAAGATAGCGACTTTGATAGGTTTCACCGAAGTTATGAAAGTTTTTCAAAACAATCAGGTTCAGAACTTAATATAGAAAACGGTGGGCCTTTGGACCGGAAGCTGGAAAAACAGAAAGCACAAACCCCTGGGCTATAAATGGACCAACACGTCTATCAAGGTTCTTGGAATAAGTTTTTCAGCAAATCAAGAAGATGATGCAGAGCTGGCGTTTGTAAAACTTAAGGAAATGATCCGCAATTCAATTGCAAAATGGAAGCGTCAGGCACCTGCATTTTCAGTAATAGCGAAAAAGGTAATAGTCAATCAATCTATTGCTCCAAAGCTGTGGCATAGTTTCCATGTGATCCCATTGAACGACAAGCAAGTCAAAGAATTACAAAATATGCTGACAAGTTTTATGTGGTCGTCAAAACATTGGTGCAAAGAGGAAGACTTATGCTTACCTGTAGAATACGGAGGGGTTGGGCTGGTAAATCTAAGAGCAAAGCTTATAGCGTTTCGAGTGATGACGGTAAAAAAATTATTACTTGAATCAGAAGAACAAAAGTGGAAAATAATATTAAAAAGTGCATTACAAAAACTAAACCCGTACAATATGTCTTGGGAATGGCTGTTTACTAATTCAGAAATGCAAGAAATTAATAAAACATCGTGGTTTCTGCAGTCCCTAAAACAAGCAGTAAGATCGTTAAATATCACAATTGACAACTTTCCAAGAGGTGTAGAAGATATAAAAAAGCCTTCCTACCACGAAATCTACGCTAATTAAACAACATAAACCCCCTTTATTCGCAAGCATCTGGGTAACGTTAAACTTCTATACAATCTCAGATTTTATGATCGATAATAAATGGATAACTAACGCAGTATTATTAGGAAAATTAAAACAGCAACATAAAAGACTTCACACAGACCTAGTAAACCATTATGAAATAATAAAGAGCTTTTTCGAATCAAATTACAATGAAGGCCTACAAAACAAAAAGATAGCAGAGCAATTACAATTAAGCTTTATAAATTTAAATGGTAACAAAACTGCAGTTAAACGAAAAGAATTAAAACAATTTTAAAAAAGTAACCGCAAATATATATGGTATTACATCTAAACAAAAAGGAAAATGGTCTGATAGAGAAATTCATTGGAAAACATTTTATAACAAATTGACGCTCAGTACCGACGGAGAAATAGCATGGCGCCTTGCAAAAGACAGATTAGCTGACTTAATATTTTTAAACAAAGCGGGATTAAGAGAATCAAACCATTGTCCCTTCTGCCCATCCGTAATAGGAACATCGCCGCATATAGTTTTGACCTGTCCAAAACAGCAGAGGTATGGAACCTAGTGTTGAATTAGGTGAAAAACTTGACTGGGCTAAATTACACAAAGGAAGATATATATTGTGGTATACCAGGAAGGTTTGAAAAATATGAACTTGCGAACTACCTAATTACTCTAGCAAAAAGTACTATATATAAAGTGATCATAATCTTTCTTCGAAACAACACATTTGAAAGTTACAAGGTGGTATTAATAAGAAGATTAAAAACGAGAATAATCAATCAATACGGATGGAACTTAGGTAAACATTGTGCAGAGTTATTTCAAAACAAGTGGTGTATAAATAACGTATTGTGTAACATAGATCAAGAACACTTACATTTTAATTTCTAAGAAAAAAAAAAGAAAAATTTTTTTCTGTAAATAGTATTTATTTAAAAAAATTACATGTTACGTATAAATGTACAAACAATTGATATAAAATAAATAATAATAATAATAAACACACACATACACACACACACACACACACACACACACACACACACACACACACACACACACATTCGCCCACGCACACGCACACGCACACGCACACGCACACGCACACGCACACGCACACGCACACGCACACGCACACGCGCACGCGCACGCGCACTCGCACGCGCACGTGCACGCGCACGCGCACGCGCACAATTTTAAGTGATTTTAATTTACATCTGTACCATATCGCTTTACACCAAGCTCTGGACGAAGCTGGTTTAGTCCGCAGATTAGATTTGTGAAGTAGGTATAAAAATATAATGGAAAAAGAACCGCAATTTAGTTGTCGAATCTCGTGGACAGATAAAGCAACCGGTGGAGCAAATCTGCACAATGTGCATTTTTCGTCAGAAATTAATCCTTATTGGCTAATAAAAGTGGACCACCAACACCAGTCGAGTGTGAATGTTTGGTACGGTGTATTGCGAAATAAAATGATGGGCCCGCATATTTTTAATGGTCATTTAAATGGTGAACTGTACCTTCAATTTTTGACCACTGACCCACAAGGCTTATTACAAAACGTTCCGTTAAATATTAGAAGAATAATATGGTACCAACATGACGTATGTCCCGCGCATTTTTCCCGCGACGTTAGAAATTTTTTAGATGCCATTTACCCGAACAGGTGGATTGGACAAGGACGCCTGTTTCCATAACCAGCCAGATCCCCGGATTTTGCAGTTATAGATATTTATTTATGGGGCTAACTCGCCCTACGTCACGAGAATATATGGTTGGCCGTATCCATGAGGCTATAAGGAGCATATCAAGCACTGAGATTGCAAAAGCTGTTCTGAGTACACACTGTTTAATAAATAAGTGTACTTTATGTAACGGAAAACATTTTGAACATTTATAAAGAGTGAATAAACTTTGTTGAAATTGTATGTATAATATATACTTTTACTCTTTTTAATTGCATTTATATTGTCTCTTATTGATATTAACTATTAAAGCTTTAACGATGCAGTTTTATAACAATACGTAAAGAATTAACAAACAATTAAGTTTTCTTTGGTACCTAAATGCAATTTTTGCATTGATCGTGCATGGGAATTCAACGCAATATTCTTCATATGTACACATCAAAAATGTTTAAGGAACATGACTTTCTTTTCATTTTCCTCGTAGAAACTTCATCAATTTTTGAAAGACATACCGTTCGATTCACAAATTTCTGGTCTATAGAGTACGCGAGTTCAGCAAGGAACACAACGGCACCTCACTTTTTAAAATTCAATTATAATTGATGAAAATACTAAGGAAAAACTTCGAGTTCCTTAGATATTTTTTATGTATGTAGTAAAGTATTCCTTTTGCTATAACATTTTACCCATTTTTTGAACTCTTGGGTAATTTTTTACCGTTATTTGTAACAAATTTAGTGTACCTATTGTCATTAAATAAGTACATGAGAACTTTTAAACATTTTAGGAAAAATTGAAAAAACTACAAAGAAAGAAATAAAAAATGCCTCTAGCGGTGATTTTAAAAAGCAATAACATAGATCTTATTATTATTGCACTAATAGTAAAATCTATATTCAAAAAACCGTTTTTTACCCGAGGAAACATTTTATAAATTTCCATTTGGTAGAACCTAAATTATTGCGTAATTATTCAGATGCTTTCTTTACTTCTTCCAGCTTTGGTCTGGACTGTTTGACATATGTCAATATTACTAACGGATATCACAACACCGCTATATTTGCAAGGGATTTTCGATGAAAATGATAACGCTATACTTGGCCAACGTGGTGCGCCTCTTTGTTTAAATGTGTACTACTTCAAAGAGTACTAAATTCAAAGTTCAATGTTATGTATTTAAAGAAAGGCCCTATAGCGGTGGATTTAAAAGCAAAGTATACATTTTTACATTGTTATGCTTAAAAACCCTTTTTTGTTAAATGAGAACTAGGTATTTTATAAATGTCGGTTTAATCAAACTACAATTATAGCGCAATTAATCAGATGACTTTGCCGTCTGCTCGTACCCTTATTTTGCGGCCTAGACCTTAAAGCGTATTACAAAAAGTGCAGCAACCGTCAGCTGCAAAGATGGGGCAAACCTTCTTCGTACAGGGGAAAAATTAGTAACGATATCTAAAAAAATAAAAGTAGGTGGATATATATAGATGCTCGACTAACATTGGGTGGTAAAAATTAAAGGGCGAGTTCGGCTCTGCGTCGCAAAGGTTAAACCCTATTATCGATCGAGGGCGCCAGACCTACCTAGTAAATCATTCATTTGGTCAAATGAACTAGTAGTTCCACCATACACATAAATAAAAGATAAGCACATTAGGTCGTTATAAGTTTGTTTTTATTATTTACAAATGATGCTAAATCTCGTTATTAATATAAGTAGTTATCTTGCAATTCTTTTGTTTATAAAGATGACATCTGAAAAGGATGATCTCCTGAATTTAAGGTACAAAGAAACAATCGTTCTATGCTTAAATAATACACTGGTCATGACTAGTTACGTTACCTTATAAAACTACTGATATGATCAAATCACTCATCAATTCTTTTGTAGTGACCAAACAACTGGTGTCCATAAGGGAAATCACGAGAGTTGAAAGTTTACTAATAGCTTGGTGTGTGTCTTTTGTTTAGATGTTTTTTTAATGCAACAAGTACAGGGTAACAGAAGTAGAGGTTACTTTGGCCAACGTAAGCGAGACAGTGTTCATGTCATATGTCGTTGTGTAATTGTTTCGCATCTTATACCTATACACGTAAACAATTTCTATACAATAGTCACAGTTTCCTGATGCTAAGTGTGAACGTTAAGAACTGTTCATATACAAATCTACTATGATAGTAGAGTGCATAATCAGGAAGCTGTTACTAGGTGAAGTTACAATGAAAAACAAATTGTATTTCGTATACTCAAAGTTGCACGAAGGTATCTTTACAAAGATTGCAAATTTAAATGGACCTGAGGTAAGAAAAATTATATTTATAACATATAAACTAAGATAGCCTGACCTTTTTTCATGCAAGTAATACTCTCCAAGCTTGTTTTTTTCTATAGTGCGAGTCACACCGAGAATGCAGTGTGGCGGGGTATAGGCAATGTGTTTGTAATGGGAGGCCGGCACACTGTGTTACCGGTTGTCCGATGGCTGTGACAGGGTCGGCTCTGAAGTTATTATACAGTGCCGCCGAAAAGTTGGACACAACTGAAAAACTTTTTTATTTTTTGCGAACGATACGTAAGAGTAAACTGGCCTTATTTTTGAAAAAATCGGAAAATTTTAGTTGAAAAAATCACTCAAAACTCTCAAATATGAATTTTTAAGACGATCTAAATATCGTTAAACAATTGTATTAATTAGAAAGTTACTTACAATGCATTTACGTCATTTCAAACCAAGCTTATGCGGGAAGATATCTTAATGAGATTTTAATGTAACTGAAAAGTAAACAAACAACTCTAAATATAATACTGATTTTCAGTCTTTTTTTTGACTTATTACCGGTAACATGGAATTTTAAAAATTCAAACGCGGACAAATGCTCCATGCGAGTGCGAAAATTATAATTTCCAATATCATTTGTCATTTAGTGAATGATGAAAAATTGAGTTTGACTGCAGCGGTGAGTCGTGCTTCCAAAATGAGTGGGGTCAGTGAAAAAACAATTTTTACCATCAAGAAAGAGGAAGAGCAAAACAATGGTGAATTAAAATCTCCTGCAGCAAGAAAAAAGCCTCAAAGCACCTACACAAAGAGGTCCACGTTTCGTTATTCTTCATGCAGGATATGAAGGTGGATTTTTATTTGGCGCCGCACGTGTTTTCTTGGCAAAGAAAAACGATGGCGATTATCACGACGAAATGAACGCCGACTATTTTGAGCAATGGTTTGAAGAGTCGCTGATTCCTGCCTTACCCAAAAACGGACGGAAAAACGTTTTGTTATGGATAACGCTTCGTATCATTCGCGTAAATTTAGTTTTCCAACTACTTCATGGAACAAACCGCAAATTAAAGATTGGCTGCTCGAAAGAAACATTTGCTTTGACGACTCCTATTTAAAATCTGAGCTGCTTGAAGTTGTCAACGCATATAGAGACCAATACGACAAGTACAAAATTGAAGAAATCGTTGCAAAATACGACGTACCTGTTTTGAGTTTACCACCATACCATTGTGAGCTTAACCCGATCGAGTTGGTATGGAATCAGATTAAGCACTATATTGCAACAAACAACTCCGATTTCAAGACAGTGCACGTCCGTTTATTGATAAATGAAGCATTTGGACATGTCACTGCACAAAATTGGAGTAATTGCGTTGCATATGTCAGAGAAAAAACGGAAAAAGAAATGTGGGCTGCTGATAACCTAAAAGACAACGTGGATGAACTCATAATAAGTGTAAATTTTAGCGACAGTTCTGAGAATGAGATTTCAGACCTCGATGATGACTGTGTCGACGACGTGCAGGTGTAAATAGTGTAAATATTTTATTTGTTTATAAATGTACAATTAATTCTCTGTTTATTTTTTCTTAAATTAACTTTGCCTGAAAAAATTCTTTTGTAATTTTGAAATTTATTGTTTATTATTATTAACTATTGAAAACATTTAAACAAAGGCGAAGGTATAAACATCATCAAACTTCCAACAAGTTTTTAGCGAATCTGTGACAGCGGCGAAATTTGCCTGAGACCGGACTTGAGGTTTAACCGATCCCAGCATAACGACAACTGGCAACGGTGTGCTCCATAAGATTCCACACTGCATTCTCAGTGTGACTTTTACTATAGGATATAATAAGACAAGGACTTGAGGTGCTGGTTACGATGATAGAAGATTGCCATGGAATTCGGGTCCAGATTCGGAGGATGGTGCCTTCCGATAAGATGGTAACGTGGTTTTCAGCGTACGATTAGAAATGTAAATTTTAATATAAACTTTCCAACAAAATTTTCAAGCTAAAAGGTTTCCGTTAGTATGATATACAATCATGAAAAATTAATAACTTACCTAGATGTTATAGCCTGAATAATGTGTGAGAAGAATAGAAATAGAATGAATGCTCAGAGTTCAATGACTATATAAAATATAAGCAAAGATAAATGTTCTAATTATATGTACAATTTAGTGTTCTATTTAATTCCCGTAGGCAACTGTTGAATACAGGTTCAAGAATAATTCAACTGTATCAACTGATTAATTGCACTGGAAGCTAGCTATCCCTTAACAGAAAACTAAGAAATTTAGTCTTTATTCAACAACCAAGTGCAGAACAATCGTTTTTATTAAAAAGAATCACATATAATGTACACCAAGGAATTTTCTAACTAAAATGATAAAACTGGAAAGTTGTGACCTTTGCATTCAACTTTCAATATTTACAAATTTTATAATTGAGCATAGGCCACACACAATGCTGGGTAGTATGTATTTGTATTTTCTGTTTAAAGATTGAAATTACAATTAAAGGATGAACAATGTAGTTTATTATTCCTAACTCCTAATTAATGATAGTTACATAGGTATGGCATTAAATTGCCCGCTGTTTAATGATAAGGTTGGCACTAAAATCGTAGTCCACAAGTGAAAAAGAAATTGCAGAGAAGACCTGCTGCAAAGGTTTCAAAACATTACAAATTTTATATCAATAATATTTTTTTATACACTAATCGCCAAATTTTCTATAAAAAGACATTTTGTAATAATATCAGGTATGATGGGTCACCTAGCGGTAGAAGCGCGAACAGTTTTTCTTGGTTACCTTTATCATAAATTTTTGTTTCGAACGCTCTGCGACAAAACGGTGCTTAGATACCGTCGGAGGCTGGCGTTAGCGGGACATTTTTTCTGTTCAGTAGATAATAAATGAGGTCATAAAGCACTTTTTTTTATTGCAAGGAAGTATCACTCATATAGAATCTGTTTTAACTACTCGTTTGCGTCGTTGGTTGCATTACTCGTTAAAACTACCTATAAGGTGTTATTCAGATAATGGGCACTTTCCTTAGAATATACTTTAGTATATTCGAAGAGTCTTTAATGACAGGCTAACAAATTGCTCGATAGAAACAAAATTATTTAACGTCTAATGCAATTTATTATTGATCGTTTGAGTGTAATATAAAAATTTCTTAGTATATCAATTAACAGTACTACATGTACGCTTTTTATTTAGGCTACTATTCCTAGACTTCCACAATTTAGCAAATAAAAGTTAAAAGGGTATGCTGAACTAAATCAGTTTAAAAATTGGAAATAATCTTTCAAGGGAAATGGAAATAGATTCAATAACAAATAAAGTGAATACTGAAATACATTTCTTGTAAATTTGTAATACAAATTGAAATACGTTTTCTAAATTGAAATGTAAAGAGATCTGTTACATTTTTATTCCTTCACAGTGTAAACGCAGCCTTAATTTAAAGTTCAACCACATCCAAACAATGCATTATGTTTAACATACGATACCTATTTCTTATCGCGGGCACTTGTTTGAATTTAATACACGCCGCACCTCGAAGTCGAACCGGTCTTTGGTTATTTGTGCAATTATACCAGCTTATTATTGTAATATTTGTAATAACGGAAACTACCGGATAAAACAATAATTAAACCAATAAAAGTGATAAAAGGATGACTACATAATTGCATAAACGTCCGTCACTTTTTTTCCTTTTAAAGAGATTGCTTGGTAAATCGCCATATCCAAGAACGGTTATTTTATTTGCTTTCTCCTCTTATTGGCCTTTCTGTTAGGGGCTGCGTCTGCACCCTTATTTTTGGTTTCTGGGCGACTACAGTGGATTCATTAAATAATTAAATAAATTAAAATTCTTAGTATCATTGTTTCTACATCTGCAACCTCAAGGACAGTGGCCGCTAAGGCATAATTTTCAACTCTATTCTTTTGCGACACACCTGGTGCGTCTATGTCACGAGGATTTATCACCATTTAACGCAGATAAGTGATACTAATAACTGTTTTATTTGTGCTTTACACCGCCGCTAAAATTAACTTTTACAAGATTTTTTAATATTCAATGCTCTATTAATTACATGTTGCTACAATTGTTATGGAGGGTTATTACGCTATGACATGTAATGTAAGATAAGAATAGAATGCATGATACGACTTGTGTAAGATCTTTTTTTGCGATCGCTAGAAAAAGGTTATCTGGGTTTAATTGATAAATAACTTAATAATTTAATTGATAAATTTTAACAAACGCTTTGTTGGTATCGATATTTCATTTTACTTGTAACATTTACATAGGTTTTAGCACAAAAGAATTTACGACACTAAATTTCATATATATATATATATATATATATATATATATATATATATATATATATATATATATATATATATATATATATATATAAATATTGACCACGTTGAAGTGGATCGTTTCAATATGAAGGTTATGGATGAAAGAAAGACAGACCGTAGTTGCCATACAATTAATTTACAAATATACAGTGTATTCGTTAAAAGATGAGAATGCTATTAATTTTTTGTCTTTGTTATTAAGCTTAAGTATTGTTCCAAAGTTTAATCTAGCTATTGTGTCCTTTAACACGATTAACCGCTTAAGTTGCTTGTTTTAAAAGATATTCTATTGATGAACTTTTTCTTTGGGTGTAAATAAGTAGTCATGTTGGTGTAGAAACTAGTTTGTGATTGGGCGAGTGTCCCGTGGTGTTACCTAACCTTTCTTTTTTTTCTTAGGAGTAGGAACATAAGGCCGACTCTGGACTTCTCTCTTTACCAGAGTAGGTATCCAAATAATATTTTCAAAGAGAGTGGCGCATCCGGTTTTTCTTTGAGGTAAGTTAATCTAGCGATTTTATGGAGAACTGGGTCCATCTCATGAGATTAAGCTAGCACTAAAATCGGAGATTTTACCAAGTCGGGTATAATCTTGCAGTTTCACTGTAACATATCTGTTTTTACATTCCTTTGCGTGAACTTTTCTACCTGTTCTACATGTGCTCATCGTGCTCCATCTGGTTTGAAAATCTAAATTCCGAAATTAAAGCTGAAACATTTTATTTCATCATCAATTATAAAGTACAATAGAGTAGATTAAAGAAAATTTAAATGCAACATATGGCGATGTAAATATCCTAAAAAATCAAGAGTGTTAACTGGAAATAAAGAGAATCGCGGTAACACAAAGATAATCAATTAACATCATTCTAGAAGCTATCGCGTCCGCTATAGTAATTGAGTTGGAACCAGAAGACATATATGTCGCGCATAGAGTACGCAGTTGTAATTGCAATATTACACCCTTTATAATAGTGAGAATGCATCCGTGGGCAACAATTAACTGGACAGAAACGTATAAGAAGGAAAGAAGCTTAAGAGTTAAGTATATCAATTCCAACTTACCAGATCACCAGGTAATAATATGTTACCAGCTCGTAAAAAGAAGCTATAAACTTGTCACACTGTATGAAAATCTTAAGAAAATTGCCTAAAATACGTATTTTTCGTTGGTCCATTCCTAGTATAGAAATTGATTCAAAACGTGTTGGATTTTATTATACAACATATATCTAGTAGAAAAGATATTTTTACCTTCCAACCTACATTAGATATGTAGGTATAGAAGGTAATGTAATCGAATTTTGTTTCATTATCTATACATCGACTTATTAGCTCATTTTACAACTTCTAGCCAAGTTTCACCAAGATCGGCCATCATGTCTGGATGCGTATGTGCGTGTGTGCGTGTGTGCGTGTGTGCGTGTGTGCGTGTTTTATGTGTATGCGTGTGTGCGTGTGTGCGTGTGTGCGTGTGTGCGTGTATGCGTGTGTGCGTGTGTGCGTGTGTGTTCGTGTGTTCGTGTATGCGTGTGTGCGTGACAACAGCGCAAATTCTTCAACTCAACTTAGATAGATGGTATCTCAAAAATAATATTTTTCTTTCATTTCCGGTCTCTAAAGATATAATGGAACTACGCCTCAAAGGCATGTATTAAAGGTGTCGGTGCTTACTATAGTTTTAATCATAATACAGTTATAACTGGATATTTCATCGCACACTTAAGCTTGTGAAGACCATCTCTTTCGTTTCTTAATAAGTACTAAGGTCTTCTCTACAGTTTACTGCGTTCAAAAACACATGATTAACCTGAGGTGTGCAACAGGTGTTCTTATAATTCATAAATATTTCTTAATGCACTTATTTCGTAGGTGTTAGTATGTGCATAAATGTGTCATTATGGTTATAAAGGCGTTAGTCACGGTGTAACACCAAATACCACACATGAAGACTATAACTGTATGTATACTAGAACTTCGGTCTTGTCTACAGGAATGTGAGTACTACTTTTAAATAATCTCGGAGTCGCTTCAATCCAAATAACCATTAGAGTGTATAAGGGTATGTACAGTAAATTCGCACAGTCAGGATGTTAGCTTATAGATTATAAGTAAATGTTGCTCAAGTTGCAACAGCGGATTTAGACACCTGGATCAACAGGTGTTTGTGTTATGTTTTCTTTGGACACTAATACTGGTTAATGTACCTATATTGTGAATAACTAATGTTTACTTTAGAATTAAATTCGGCTAGGGGATAGTCAATACTGTCCAATGAACTTTTTTAAATTAAATTAATGATTTGATACTTAAACTAAAGTTGACGTAGCGTAGAATTATGTATTAAGGGGAAGACGAACTAAGAAATTATTTTGCTGTGCTTATTTCATATTCAATTCAGCAGTGTTTATCCACTTAAACATTCTGCGTCTGCGTCTAAGTCTGCGTCGGCGTCTGCGTCTGCGTCTGCGTCTGCGTCTGTGTCACGTTCCTGCGTCTGTGTCTAGGTTGGGCTGCGTTTCGTGCCTGTCTGGTTTGGTCTGTTGTGTCTTGTGTTATTAGATTAATGGCTGGTGTCTAGCTGTCGCTTATGAATGTGTTTGTGTACTGAGCTGTTGCGTGCGTGTGTGGTGTGTGTTGTGTATGTGTGTGTGCTGTATTTATTTAATGTCGCGTGTTTTCATAAATGTCTGGTGTGCGTGTAGTTGCGTGTGTGTCTGTGTCTGTGGTGTGTGTGTGTGCTGTTGTGTGGTGTGTGTGCGTGTGTGTGTGCTGTGTGTGTGTGCGTGTGTGTGTGTGCTGTGCGCGTGTGTGTGTGTGTGTGCGGTGTGTGCGCGTGTGTGTGCGTTGTGTGTGTGTGCGTGTTGTGGCGTGTGTGCGTGTGTGCGCGTGTGTGTGCTGTGTGCGTGTGTGCGTGTGTGCGCTGTGTGTGCGTGTGTGCGCGTGTGTGCGCGTGTGTGCGCGTGTGTGCGCGTGTGTGCGCGTGTGTGCGTGTGTGCGCGTGTGTGCGCGTGTGCGTCGTGTGTGCGCGTGTGTCGCTGTGCGTGTGTGCGCGTGTGTGCGTGTGTCGCGTGTGTGCGCGTGTGTGCGCGTGTGTCGGTGTGCGCGTGTGTGCGCGTGTGTGCGCGCGTGTGCGCGTGTGTGCGCGTGTGGCTGTGTGCGTTGTGCGCGTGTGTGCGCGTGTGTGCGCGTGTGTGCGCGTGTGCGTGTGTGCGCGTGTGTGCGCGTGTGTGCGCGTGTGTGCGTGTGTGCGCGTGTGTGCGCGTGTGTGCTGCGTGTGTGCGCGTGTGTGCGCGTGTGTGCGCGTGTGTGCGCGTGTGTGCGCGTGTGTGCGCGTGTGTGTCGCGTGTGTGCGCGTGTGGCGTTGTGCGCGTGTGCGCGCGTGTGCGCGTGTGTGTGCGTGCGTTCGCGTGCGTGCGTGCGCGTGCGCGCGCGTCGTGCGTGCGCGTGCGTGTGCGTGCGTGCGCGCGCGTGCGCGTGCGTGCGCGTGCGTGATCGTGCGTGCGCGTGCGTGCTCGTGCGTGCGCGTGCGTGCGCGTGCGTGCGCGTGCGTGTTTGTGCGTGTTTGTGCGTGTTTGTGCGTGTTTGTGCGTGTTTGTGCGTGTTTGTGCGTGCGTGCGTGCGTGCGTGCGTGCGTGCGTGCGTGCGTGTGTGTGCGGGATATCTCTTGAACCATTAAAAATATCGTCATGAAGTTTGGTACAAAAATTCTTTGCCATAGAATCTAGGTCAAGTTTGTTAATGAGCAAAATCCAACCAGTGAAGGAACATTTTTAGAGACCAGAAAATTAGAAAATTTTAAAAAGTTACATAGTTAAAATAAGAAACTGACACTTTTATATATAATTTCAAAATAAGAAAATATATAATAACCAATGGCGCACCATTTTTAGGGTGCAATCCGATACGACTAAAATTCAGATAATGTGGGTTAATGATCAATTTTAATTTGTAAAATATTATCTTAATTTTTTAAAAACTAGCAGTAGCACATTTTTAGGGTGAAAAATTTTTTTGAAAGTCGGGTATTGGGGTTTTAAGATCGCTAAGAATAAATCATTTGTTAAAACTAAAAAATTGAAAATGTGGAATTATCGTGTTTAAAAACCGATATGACTCAAATTCACGTATTGTGGGCATTGAAGTTATTTATTTACATATATGATAAAGCATTATGACAGATAATTTGGCAGAGCATTATGACAGATAATTTGACAGAGCATTATGTCAGATAATTTGGCAGCGGTTTTTTATATATTTTATATGTTATAAATCATAAATATGGTAAACAATAAATTAACAAAAACAATTCTGGAACAAAAAAATTAATGATATATAAATAAAATGCAATAAGTAAAAATCAACAATATTCAATAAAAAGGTAACTCAAAGTTTAATCCGGTTGGGACGCCTCTGGCTTCGCCAGCCCCAAATACAGCCGGTCTGGCTGGGTTGTGGACGGTCCCTTTTCTTCCACTAAGGATTTTGTGTTGTATAGGTAATGTTTCTGTAACCATATTTAGATTTAATATTATCAAACACAAAAGGGCGCGTTGTTTTGTGATTCTAATTTATGGCGGGGTTATTTTGAAAAGAGTGTGTGTATATTAATATAATGGTCTTTTCTCAAGATTATTTGGATAATTACACTAAATGGGTAACTATTATTTACGTTTAATAATGATAATTTAAATAAGCACAAATCAGGGTTTGAGGTTAACGTTGATAGAGAATCTCTGGTGGGACATGTAAATAATTAATTCGATGCTAATTATTTCTAATCATTCGGTCTGTATGGGTTTGAGTTTAATTGAGCATAACATAAATGGTCTTGATTGTAAGAGTAATGTAAATGCGTCTACAAGTACTACAACTTCTGGGGTAATTAATTCCTATATACACACGATAATGGGAAAAGAAAATTAAATTATTACTTAAACTTAAATTTGATATAAAGGTTTGAAACGGTTAATTTAAAACCGGGATATTTGGTTGCTCAATTTATTTGCATTTCACCAAAAGTAAAATATGCAACAGATGTCAATTGATGTCAATAAACTATTTCAATTGAATTTATACATAGAAAGTTTCGATTATACCGAGAATACTTTGTCATTTATTAAAGAAAAGGGATGGTTTCAATTACGTTTTAATTACGTTAAACATATAAGCAAATTGTTTATTATTATTAAACAATCTACTTATTGAAAACTTATTCGTTTTATTACAAAGCCAACCTTTTTAATTCAATTTTGAATTAATTTTCACTTTAGTTGTATAAGGGAGTGTTTTCGGAATTCTGGGTTTAATTATACAGGTAGTTCTTAATGAGGGATATGAATATACACAGAGGGTTTAATTTTTGTTATCCTTTATAGCCAAGGATACCTCAGGTGACTAAAAGTAACGTACTTGGTTCTAGATATTTATAGCCAAAAGGGTCAACCATAAATACTTAGAACAGTTTGGATCTGGTTTTAATCTAGAGTGTCAGAGGTATTGCAACAATTTGAACTCCGCAAACGTAGCTTTAAACCCGTTTTCTAGTTAAAGAGCTGGATATTAAGATTGGGGTTACTGCCGGCGTTACTCCGCAAATAGCTCACTCTTAGCACAGGTTAACAACCTTGTTTAATTCAATTTTGAATTAATTTTCACTTTTAGTTGTATAAGGGAGTGTTTTCGGAATTCTGGATTTAATTATACAGGTAGTTCACAATGAGGACAGGATATGAGTATACAGAGGGTTTAATTTTTGTTATCCTTTATAGCCAAGGATACCTCAGCTGACTAAAAGTAAAGTTCTTGGTTCTAGATATTTATAGCCAAAGGGGTCAACCATAAATACTTAAAATAGTTTGGATCTGGTTTTAATCTAGAGTGTCAGAGGCATTGCAACAATTTGAACTCCCCAAACGTGGCTTTAAGCCGTCTTCCAGTTAAAGAGCTGGATATTAAGATTGGCGTTACCGCCGGCGTTACTCCGCAAATAGCTCACTCTTAGTACAGGTTGCAAGTCCCTATTTTACGTTCGATTAATCTTTAAAAGGATTTCGGTGACAGGAATCGACAGGTAATTCAACTATTTGTGTTTATAAATTGTAAAAAAGGTGTACTTTGAAATATTGAAATACTAGAACAATGACATCAATTTGTACAGAAAATTGATTTAAGAGCGCTGGTCAGGATTTTATATTTTCTCCAATAGAGAGAAATTCTAACAGAAACTCAGGAACGGTAGTGTAGTAAAATTACAGAGGAATGCTTACAGCGAAGTATTCTGCAGTCTCAGGAACGGTGGTGTAGTAAAATTACAGAGGAATGCTTACAGCGAAGTATTCTGCAGGCGAAGTAGTGAATTATAAAAAAGAAAAGGGAAAAGCCCACGTATTTCCGAGTTCGTTCAGCCACAATCATGGATTCCCGGCATACATACATACATTACGTATATACGAATGGTGGGATTATGGATGGGTGTGGTCAGGATAGGAGGGGGAAAATACTACCACAGCATTCGCCTGAGCAGCCGCACATGGTATGCATATGCGCAGTGACCATGCCGCTACATGTGTATGAGGAAACCCCCTGAAAAAACCTCAAACAAGGTAGAATGTAAAGGGAATCGAACCCATTACCTCCCGAATGCTAAGCAGGTCGTGTCACCACTACGCTACCAGCTCGTGAATTATAGGAGGGAAAGGGTCACGTATTTCATTCCCTCCCCAAGGGGCAAGGCAGGCTGCTCGAGCTTTCCGAGCTCTTTCAGTCACAATCATGGATTCCCAGCTTGCATATATACATACGTTACGTATATATGCACGGTGGGATTAAGGATGGGTGTGGTCACGATAGGATCGGAAGGAACGGAGTTAGGGTTCTGAGGGGGAAAATACTACCCCAGCATTCGCCTAAGTAGCCGCACATGGTGTGCATAACACAGTGACCATGACGCTACATGTCTATGAGGAAAACTCCCTGAAAAAAACCTCATACAAGGTAGAAGGTAACGGTAATCGAACTCATACCTCCCGAATGCTAA
This sequence comes from Vesta saturnalis, assembly GCA_036346205.1. Taxonomy (NCBI): domain Eukaryota; kingdom Metazoa; phylum Arthropoda; class Insecta; order Coleoptera; family Lampyridae; genus Vesta; species Vesta saturnalis. Next base: position 2,710,168 of record JARFJB010000762.1, read on the forward strand.
GCAGGTCATGTCACCACTACGCTACCAGCTCGGTGAATTATAATAAAACTTCCGCTTTTATACTTGGTACAGAAGTGGGGTTTTGACAAATTTGACGTGATGTCTTTTGCACATATAGAGAACTTTCACCATTATCACACATAATAAAATACTTATCTTTTTTGGGTTTTTTTAATGGTGAATTTTAAAATGAAACAATCTAAACGTTTCGATAACGCCATTAAAAAAACCCAAAAAGGATAAGTACTGCACTATGAATAAATTGTATAAATTATCATCATAATTTTAAAATAATAAAAATATACTCATTTTATTAATTTTTCTGGCTCATTAAAAATGTATAATAAAATTGTTATTAAAATTATTTCATTTCTTTTAATTTCCATTGTGTAGGTTGTATGTTTTTCCACACCATACATGTAATTCACTTAATAGCTTTATTATGATTCAGCAAAACGCAAAAAGCATTAGAATGAATTTTGATTTGTTCATCTCCTTGTTTAATGACATAAAATATCCTTTAAAAATTATCATTCTTAAGGAAATATTGGTTCAAGAGGATGAAATAAACTGTTATCAAATTGGAGGGTACACATTCTACAAATGCAATAAAACTCAAAGTTCTACTGGATTAATTGATACGTTGATTCAAATATATGTACTATTGAACTTAACTGTGATTAAAAAACGGCTGATTGCATCCAACTTGCTTAAAAATACAGTAACAACTCTTTTTTGTGTTGTACAAAATATACCTCAATTTAGGATCTTTCCTACCTTTAGTTCTAAATACAAGAAAATTTTAATTATTTCACAATATTGGTATGAGGTTGGCAACTTAATTTGCATATCTTCATAGTACACACTTTTGTAAAGATTTATAATCCTGTTTTCAATTTGTATTCATTTCTTATCTGATACATAACGCGTATGCGTTAAGTTATTCTGCTGATATCTTGTAGACATGACCTCATCATCTACTTCGAAATCCTCCATTTTCACTTCCGTTTTAATATCGAAGCATGAAGCTGCTTCTTTTTGATTTTATTTAAATTTATGTGAAAAACGCCATCAATTGGGTGGTAAGAGATATTTTTAATACATTTACATAAAATTATAGCATTTTGTTCTTTTTAGGCGTTTACCTTACGGTTTTTCTTTTGGTTTCTTTTTTACGTATTTATACCATTTTTACTTTAATTACACGTATATCATTAATTCAATTTACAACGTAATTGAATCCTAAGTACACATTTGATTTTGTTGTTGCGTGCATTTTTCGTTTTATGATCGCAATTTTTTTTTAATGGATACTTCCAAATAATGCAGTAAGAAGTGGATTTAAAAATTTTAAGAAGAAATTATCCGGATTTTATAAAGATAAATTCAATTTGGGGTGTGGCTGATAACATTATGTCAAGATTGCACCATGATGAGGTAAGAATGGCTTCATCCTGTTAACCTCTCCGTAATCATATACCAGTGGTTGTCAAAAAAAAAATGTTGTGTACAAAAATTAATAAGGTATTTATGTAGTGTTTTATTTAGTACTTTAAGAATAATTTTAAGACCTTCATTATTTCATCATTACATTTAGTTCAATAAACATAGTCTGTATATTGTTATTTTTTACATTTTTGTCAAGTCGGTTTAATTGTACCGATAATTTAAAAACAGACAATTTGGCGCCCGAGATAACTTTATTTTTTTACATTCTTTATTATTAATGGTAAGTGGTAATTAAGCAAATCATTTCAGTGAACCAACCCTATTAATCTACCGGTGAGCCAAAGGCACAATTATAAGTGGTGTAAGGTTAGTATTTTTTGGAGATTTATTATTATAACTTACTTATTATTATTCAAAATTTATTATAGTTTTACATTTTATTTTATTACAATACATCAAACTCAAAATAATTCAATATGTGTTTATAGACTCCAGCTACACGGTATAAAGCATTTCTTAATGTGACGTCATTTGTCATGTCTATAAAGTCATTTGATTCATCGACGTCGATATTCATACTGTGTTTGTAGTGTTTGTGAGAAAAATTGGTGGTAAAAACTGTATTCCTGTGTGATTACTTGTAAATAATATTTGTAATCAATCTAGGACGATGACAGAAACTGGTTTTGTGAAAGCACAATCGGATAATCTACGGAAAATTGATGCATTTATGATGTCGGCATATTTTGCATCAAATCTCAATTTTACGAGCGCAGAGATCAAAGGAGTGAAAGCTGCAAGGTAATCATTATGTTACATGGTATATTTTTGTCCATAACATAAATTGTTATTCATAAATGTATAAATAATACAACAAAACATACCTAACATATAAATAAAATTGTTCCGAAACTCCTACTTTACGTCTGTATCATTATAATTAACACGTAATATTATATTATTGAAGCTCACTCAAGTATGATATCTTTAAATACTTTTTGTAAATATTAGATAAATACGTTATTCCAATTTACATGAACTGAACGAGAATCTTATGGTGATTCAGCAGTTGGCTATGTCCAAGTGAAACGAGAAGGAGACATATGTGTAGTTAAAGCTCGGATTACACCTGAGCATAATGTCCGACAGAAATGTTATGCTGTTACTTGCACTTGTAATGAAACGGAAGAAACTATTCTTTCTGTTGAATGTGAAGATTGTGCTGCACATTTAGATAACTATTTTACTTGCTTAGCATCAGTGCTTAGGCTCATCAAGCTAGTTGGTTGTTAAACCACATCACAATGATGTGTGTTACATTTAAGAGTTACTTCTAGTTAGACTTAGCAACTTTCTTCCTAACCCGTGGTAAGTTAATACCACGGGTTACTCTCTTTAAAGTAATTTATGTATGTAGGAACTTTTTTTTTATTGTTTTAGGTTAGTACATCAATAAATTTACATTTTTTTTTGTTTTGTTTCAAGAGGATGCAAGCATGCTATAGCTTTTTTAGCATGGTTACACCAGCGTAATGAAGATCCATCCACCATTAACATCGAGTGTTATTGGAGAAAATCAGAATTATCAACCATTGGTACTAGCCTCAAGTTTATTAAAGCCAAGGAAATTACTAAAGCACCTAAACTTGTGCAAATACCTCTCAATAATGAAAGTTTCCTCACATTGTTAAAAACAAATTGCACAATGGTTGGTGACTAACAATCATTTGATGAAGTTTTATAAAGCGCTAAACAATAATGTGGAAAAATTGTCAATTCATCATCTTCAGTCGTCGAGCAAAGCTACAAACCCTGTTGATTTTATGTGAAGAAGCTGCAGTAGCAACTATTGAACAAAATGAATGCCCATTGTGGCATGAGTCAAGGTATGGCAGGATCACAGCTTCAAAAGCTTATGATGCTGCACATTGCAATGTTCTTGATGGAACATTAACTCAGACCATATTGGGAGCAAGTAAATTGAGGGACGCGGAGGCTATGAAAAGGGGTAGATTCTTGGAAAGTCAGGTTTGGAAGTAGAAAATTTACATAAAATAAAAATAAATAAATGTGGATTACTCTTAAGCAGTACATATCCTATTATGGGTGCTTCTCCAGATGGTGAAAGTAGTGTGTAGAGCATTGAGATAAAATGCCCAACATCCGAAAAAGCCATGGGACGATATGTTAGTGCAGGAAATAAAGTGACTGCAAAATACATGGCACAAGCGCAACAACAGATGCATTTTTCCAATAAATTAAAGGCTCTCTTTTGTGTTGCTCACACTGATTTTTAATCTACAAAAAATGTTACTATTTTAGAAGTGGATTATGATGACAACTGTGTGAAAATTTGTTGGAAAAATGCAATATTTTTTGGAATAAAGCCATTTTTCCCAAATTATGTGGAAAATATTATTGAAATGTATAATTAAAATTTCTTTTTTGTTGTTTGTAGACGTACTTCATTGATTTTGATTTATTTATTTTCTCATTTTGAATATGCTTTCTTTATGCTATAATAAAACAAATGTAAACAGGTATATATTCATTTTTTTATTAAAACATCCTGCATATTTACCAGTTGTCAGGTTGCGATGACGCACCCTGTATGTAGGATGTTATAATGACGTGTATTACGTGTTTTGAGCGCGAGTGTATTGAGTTTGAACGAAAAAAAAAATTTTTTTGTATATGTATAATGTATGTGGGTGTATGATACGCCACTGGAAATGTAGTAGAAATATAATTCTGTATGTAGATACGTGTATTTGAATGTTATAAAGACTTTAGTGTTGGAATAATTAGATTTTGATGAATGTGAATGTGAAGAGAAATTTGTCCATGGGACGATAATGCTTTCCACTGGATTGCTTCTGTTTTGCTACCATATAGGATGGAATGTTGTTGGATAAATGAGTAATCTTGGTCAGAAAATGTGAAGAATAAGTGTAGAATGTTTTAGAAAATGTGTAGAGAAAGATTGGGTATGTTTAAGTATTAATTTCGAAGGGTTTTGTAATGTTGTGCAATTGTTTTGAGAATAAATGTGTGTATATGGAATTTGAGACATTAGACGGTACTGATTTTTGCAAATGTTGCGGAACGAGATCGAGCGCAGATTGGAGATAAGTGTTAAAAGTTGCGTAATGGTCCAGAGTGGCTATTGAATGAATGTAATGACGAAAAATGATTTCTTCAGGAAGTAATTGTAAAATTTGTAAGTGAAAACAAATATGGCGATGTATTGTAATTACACGCGTGCTTGTATAGAGGGAAGCAGTTATCAGAACGATGGAATTTTGAATGAATATTATTGGAGAATATAACGCGGAAGGAAGACATGTTTAAAGATGGATGACTGAAGTTATAAATAGGGAAGTCAGAGATTGACGAGGAGAGTTGTCGTTGGGAGTTGAAGTTAGTTAGGAAGTTAGCTTTTGGCTTGTGAGGAGAGCTCGGTGAAACGCGCGCACGCGAGTGATAGACTGTGATGATGTGGGAGTATGTTTGTGAAATTTTAATGAGGCAGTAATTGTTTAATTAACTGCGTTACCCGAATCGGGGATAAATTGAAAAAGACATTCATAAACAAAACAATAATTTAAAATTGAAGTTGAAGGTAAAAATTAGTTTTATTTTCAAGAAAATAATAGTGCGTAAGCAGATTTGAATAAAGATAACAGTTGTTATGTTAAAGTGTGAAGGGCGGCGCGTGTCTTTGTAACGAGATTCGGCTAAAAGTATTTATGAGACCACCTGTTAAGTAAACGAAGCGTTCGTTGTAGATTAAGCCAAAGTTTAAGTAAAGTTATATGACATTGAAAGTTTTATTTATATAAGGAACTAAATTGGTGTAAAGGTTGCTAGGAATTTTAAGGAGACAACCAAACGTTTACCGTTATTACATGTATGTTGCATAGTGAATTACTCGCGAGTGTACAGAGGAATAAGTTTTGTTGGGCAGCTGTAATGTGCTTCAGGCAATTTTAAGGAATTACCAATGGACTACATATAATTGGTGTACGGAAGAAAGAAGAAAGAAAAGCCAAGGATTTATGGACAAATTTGTTAAGTAAGAAATTAGATTAAGGAATTTTATGAACTCATTTAAGCCCGATTATCTTTTTGTTAGTTTATTTGCTTATAGTTGTTTAAATTATTAAATAGTTTTGAAGGGAAGAGATAATCGTTCTTGAGTCGTATTGTATGGTTTGTTTTAGTAGTAAGATTGCAAAGTGGTAGTTGGTGGTTTAAATTTCAACCACGCTGATGTAATTTATGTAAATATTTGTGTTTTTGATTATTTTATGCAGGACAATATATATTTATCGTTATATTTTTATTTTGTTGTTTATTTAACCAGGTGGATTACAAAATTTTTATGTCAGTTTCATTAGAGCAATGCATTATTAACAGATCAGCTGTTGTCTTAAAAATTTCATTAAGTATAATAAAAAGTTGGAGTTTTGAAATCTTAAATGTTTACGAATGTCAAATACGATTCAGAAGCGTTATCAAAAGTAAATTAAATTTAAAAGATATCGTTCATGTTAAGGATTTTAAAAATCAATTACCGTTCATTGAATGAATTTGAGTGACAAATTTTATTTTGGAAATTTTGGTATACGAGGTGTATTCAAAAAAAAGTTTTTAATAACCTGGGTAGTACTAAATCTATTTGAGTTTGAGTTGAATTGTTTTGGACGAGTGTTTGGTTTAGAACCTTCGTATATGAGTTTACCGAGTAAGCACAATCCTACTTTCCACAATCAAGTAGGGTTAATTAACATCCAGCTTAAGACAATTATATTAACAAAGTTTCGATTGTGGTGGCGCCTAGAGACATATTTTCCCGAATTGAGCTATTTGAGTATAAGTGTAAGGTGTTTGAGCATATTAATCATACATTTTACTTATTATTTCGACCACGCCCATCTCCCTGTTAGCTGGCTTGGCAACCCGCTTACATTAGTAAGCCTACACGACGCCTAGTGCGGTTTGGACGTGTAACACAGTCCACAAGCATATGAAACTCTCTTAACATATTTATTACTCATTCAACATATATTATTAATGCTGCTATCTGCTTTGATAGTTTTACTTCAACTTTAGTGCTGGGTGCAGACTTACAGACAGAAGGTGGTCGTATGAGGGTACATTTTTTGGTTTCTAGCAAATGTGACAAGTCTTTAAATCCTCTGTCAGCCATCACTGCTTTGTTAGGGGGTAAACACTGTAAGTAATTACAATCTTGTACTATCATAACATCAGTAGCCGTTCCACCATATCCATCAGAGATAAAATTGATCAAGCCATCATGTGTACACGAAATTAGATACTTTAGGGTGTTACATTTTTTATACTGCGACCAAGTAAGTGATTGGTGGACTGCGTCTGATGTCTTTCCAATCTGAATTTCTAGACAATCGATGATGGAAACGAAATTTGCATACCTACTTCTAAAAGATATGGGTAAATTTTTGTAAATGTCTGATGTTGTTGGCTACACAATCAAGTATTTTAGTTTTGCTGCGATAAGATGTATACTTTTAGAGAAAACTCTAGTAATAGTACTTTGTGAATATCCAAATTGTAATGCCAATATGCTAGAGGACTCATTTAATTTAATTTTCTTGAGTGTTATTAATATATGTATAGTAGGAAGTGGGATATTATCACTTTAAAGCTTTATTAAATGATATGATTGTTTAGGTAATCCTAGCAACATTTTTGGCTCGTTTTCAATGGCAGTTATCATGCTACTACGCATTACGTTTTCTAAATGTTTCTCGTCCTCTGAATCATTTGGAAATGAACTTATCTGAGATGAACAACTTGGTTCATAATATTCAGGGGATGTTACAGAAGAATAAGATGATACAGAAGTACTATCATCAGCCGGGTTATTATCGAACACTTTTCTTTTTAAAACAGATAGTTTTATAGGTGAAGTTCCGATATTGTGTGATGAAAGAGGTAATGGTGACAGTCCTACATTTTTCTTTTCAGTAGTTATGTTTATATTGATACCTTTACTTCTGTACATAGGTTTAATATTGACTTGCACAGCTTTGTCACTCTGTAATTTATCTTCAATATCAGAAGTGCAAGGCTCTGTTTGATGATCACATACTTCAATACGGGAAGTACTGGGTCCTTCTTGATTAATATCACATACATTTGTATGGGACGTACTAGGACTTGCCTCGTAATCACTTTTTTGTGGAGGTTGACCCATTTATAAATTATTACTTGTGTTAGCATTCTCTGAAAGATCTTCATTTACCAGTGCTAGTCTTTGCTTTTTAACTACAGCCATTCTTTCAACTGGTGGTGGCATATTCCGTTTTTGACACAAAAATATATGAGAAACAACTTCTTTCTTTAACTGTAGATTACGTTTTTCTCCTTTCTGTATCATTATATAATATTCAGTATAATTAGCTGTTCTTCTTTAACCTAAAATAAATCATCAATCATTAAAATTTCGTAAAACCACAATAGGAATAAGCAAGCTCTTTAGAGATTTTTTTAATGAACTTTTGTAAACTAGGTTAGGATAGTTTTAGACCGAATCTTCTACTGCTAACACTAAGCTGTACATAAATATATAATACACGTACATAAATATAGCATACTTACGTTAAAATGATCTTCACAACAAAATAAACTCGATAATGGAGATACATTATCCCTTCTCATCATCTTACACCATTGTTTTCGTTCTTTCGCATCGCATGGAATACGAAAAAACACTTTATCGGGTGTATTAATAATAGTGTTTTTGCACTTCGGTACCATACAATACTTGTAAGAAGGTTTTCTTAACTTCTCCATGATTTATATAGCAATTGAAAGTGAAAATAAGTATGAAGTAACTGAAACGCTACAGTAAATTTTTTTCTATGTAATACAGATGTAAATGAACAATTTAAGCAATAAAAAAAATGATGCATATTCCCTATTGAAGTTAAACCGCTCAGAATCTGTAGATGTATTGAGATTTTTTGTGGTTGGGGATCTCAATATTAATATAAATGCCGCTAACCCTTGTTCTGATATAACCAATTACATAGCGATAATGGCTGCATATGGTTTTAAATCATATTAATCCAGATACACGAATATCTCCGTACTCTAAAACTTGTATTGATCACATTATAATAAAGTGGTGGTGTAAATGGTGTGATAAATTTAATAAAAAAAATGAATGTAAGTAATAATGAAATAAAGAAATAAAGAAATAAGTTCTCCTAAACACAAACCGTCAAACTGATTGGAGATACTAACCATTCACCACAAACAGTGCCTTTGAGTCAGTCGGTAGTTTAAGTAGGGTGGTTCATTCGTTTTGATTTGCTTAATTACCTCAAATTCTGCTGTGTTATTTTCACTGAACATAAATAAAAAGATTAATGTAATACTAATAAAATGATCTCGGACGCCAAGTTATTTTTTTTAAATTATCTCGGAACAACTAAACCGAGTTTGTTAACAATAAAATTTTATCAAAATGTAAAACAATAAAAAAAATACAATTATGTTTATTGATAGCTAATATGAGATGATTAAATAAAATATATCTTAAAACTAATTGTAAAAATCTTAAAATACTAAAAAATCATTACACAAATACTTTTGTAAAATTTTTGAACACAACTTTTTGATAACCTCTGGCACTAAATGTTTACGAAACGGTTAACCAAAGTGATGTCATTCTTGCACCATTTATTGCGCAATTCTTGAAATAATGTTATCAGCCACACCCAAACTGGAAATTTTATCTCTTATACATTTCTTCTTGAAATTTTGAATCCAATATTTATTGCATTATTTTGAAGTTTTAAATGCAAAAATTGCAATCATAAAATGAAAACGTACGCAACAGTAAAATTAAATGCGTACTTAAAATGTAATTAAATTATAAATCCAGTAAACAAAAAGTAAAAATGCAGTAAAAAAAAGTAGTAAAAAAAAGTGCCTGAAAAGAGCAAATGTTTTAATTTTTTGTATAACGAGTTAAAAGAAATCTTACCATAAAATTAATGGCATTTTCACATAAATTTAGGGAAAACCCAAAAAAACTTTCTGCTTCCTAATCAGCACAACCTTCATCAGGAAGTAACCAAAATGGATGCTTAGCAAGTCGGAGGAGGTCAGATGTTGATCATGACGCGTTGCGCAGAAGATACAAGCAGGATAAAATTTGAAGTGGGAGTATACCTTCAAGAAAATATGCACTATGAAGATATGCAAATTAAGTTGCCTACCTCATACCTATATTTCAATAATTAAAAACTTTTTCTTATATTTACAACTAAATGAATGAAAGATCTTAAATTAAGGTATATTTTAATACAACTCAAAAAAGGGTTGTTACAACATATTTGTTAGAGATAATATCGTATAGTAGATTACAATCTGCAGTATTTCACTTGGCTATCACTGATCATAGTTTGGTTTGTATTAATCTAACATTACCTACAAAATATGATGAATCATCAATAAATGAAAATGTAAATTTGTTTAAATCTCTGCTAATAAGTACAGTCTGGAACTTTGTAAAGCAGGATAATGATATTAATAGCTGTGTGGAGAACTTGATTAATTATTTAAAGTAATACATTGACAAGTGTAATATAGGTAAGAAAAATTATAAATTAAAAAAACTAAATTCACAAAACCATCGTTTAAAATTGATTTGTTTAGTAAAATTTAGGAAAGAAATAAGATCGCAAAACTTTGTAACAAGCAACCGTTTAATACAGAATTAATAAAACAAAAGAATGATTTTGTTTCTTAACTGAATGTACAATTTAAAAAGTAAAATCGGAATACTATAAGAAATTATAGAGGAAACTGAAAATGATTGTTTAAAGAAGTGGGATATACTCAATTCATTGTTAGGGAACAAAAAAACTAGGAGATATTCTCACCTATTTGATTAATAAGGCGTGTACCCTAAAATCCTAAAAAAAATCGAGTAATACCGACTTTTAAATCAGGTGGTAGAAATGACATAAATAACTGTGGACCTGTTATACATAAAAATTAAAAAAAAAAAATTATACTTTCTATCTAAAGCTGACTTTTTTTAGAAGAACTAGTTTGGATTTCTACGAAACCGTAACACCGAAAAAGCACTTCTCCATTTTATAAACAATATTTATCAGTGTTAATAGAAATAATAAAACAGCTGGTTTATTGTTGGATGTAAAAAAGGTTTTTGACACTATTAATAGAAAAATTCTACTAGATAAGTTAAATAGGGCTTGTGTCAGGGGTTTGGGAAATAAGTGGTTTCGTAGTTATCTAACAGATAGATAACAAGCAGTTGATTGAAAAATTAATTTAGCAATTGGAAAAAGTTGGATTCTCGCGTCCTACAAGCCCGAGTACTCTTTACCATTCTTTTCATTATTTATTGCAAGGATTTATGTGAAGGGGTTTTCAAAGGTAAGCTCATAGCCTTTGCGGACAACACAGCCTTGAACTATCAAGTAAGTAACTGGCAAATTTTAGACGATTACATTAATCCAGATTTAAAACTACTATAATGGTACTTTGGGAATAATAAACTAAATTTGAATATAAGTAAATCTAAGGTAATAACATTTTGTATGTATGAAAATAAATCGTCAAGTACAAGCGTAGTCTCCTATTCTTTTCATACACATTCGTGTAATAGCTATGTAAATAATTTACGTAACTGTGATGTCATGCAAACTACCGATACACGAAATTATTTAGGATTGGCCTTAGGTAACAAGCTAACATGGAAACAACATGTTAAAAGAGTTGTCTGTTTGCTTAACAAAAAAATAAATTGTATTATTTGAGAGATTCAGTAGACGATGACACACTAAAAACAATCTACTATTCGTTTCTTCACTAAAAAGTTTTATACCGATTGTAATAAAAAATAAAAGGTTGGGGGTAACAGGTGGTTGTTAATAATTCCACCCTTAATATTACTTATACTCCTAATAATAAATAGAAGATTTTGTGCCTTCAGCTCAGTTGACGTTTAAACTGGCCAGGTTCGTAAAATTGCGCGTGCGTGCGTGCGTGCGTGCATGTGTGTGTGTGTGTGTGTGTGTGTGTGTGTGTGTGTGTGTGTGTGTGTGTGTGGTTAGATATGTTCGCTTTACAAAAAAAGGTATAACTTCAACCTGTAAATAAATGAGAAAACTTCTTTTTCACTACCATAAAATTTTAGATTTATTGCTTTGATTCGAAGTAAAAGATTTTGATTTATGTTGTTTTTGAAACTCAGAATTTGAATTGTTTTTAAATTTAGAGTTTTGTAATTTAAGCTGTTATAATTTTTTACATAAATCGACAAGATGTAAAATGTCAGTAACATTAACAAGAGCCAATTGCGTTGCATACCAAGGCTCTAAATTTTTCATGATAATCTTAAGTTGTTCAACCTCAGAAGGAGGAATGTCTAATTGAGAAAATAAATTAATCGTTTCAGATACAAAGAGGATTGGAGTTTCATTAAAAGTATGTTTCCTGTTTTCATTATCATAACAACGACATCCTCAAAAAGGAGTCTGCGCACGAACTCAATGTGCAAAACGAAATGCGCGTACTTTAAAATATCTGAACGCATACTTTTCAGCCACTAAGGTATGCAATTGACATGACACAAAACTGAACGAAGTTGCCTAAACCATTGCAAATTTTCACACACCAAAGCGGAGATTCTAAATACTAAGCTAATAAAATATTTTATCAAAATCTGATGAAATATAAAAAAATGTAAATAGTAATACCTAAAATCTAAATAAAATTCAAGTAAAATAAAAAGGGTAATATCAAAATGCTAAATAAAAGATTAAATAGAGCAAAATAGTGTAGAGTGTAGGACCCGAAACCATAAATAAAGTTATGCAAAATTTTAAACTGGTGGGGTTTGTGAAGCAAAACACCATCAGATGAACAAAATGCAAGAAACTTGTAACAAAAGTTGAACTTAACATAAAGAGAACAAAAACCAACATGACCTGAATGGTCAGATGGCGGGTAACCCGAGAAAAGTTTTCCTGTGCAACGATAAAAATCACGGCAAACTGCCACTCCACGCAAGAGTAAAACTTCTTCCACACAAACCATAAAATCGTGAAAATTGACGACGAGAGAGCGGTTCCATTACTCTTCCCCTGTGGTCTCAAACCAAGTCTCCTAGGTACATCAATACAAAACACCCACAGTCACGTTCAGTTGAATAAGTCAAAATCGGTAAATTAAAGTCTTCGCCAGGTCACGGTGTTTAAATGAAATGGATTGTGCACTGTTACGAACACATTCATACACTTACCCCCCTCCAAAATACCCAAGTGTCATAATCAGGAAGTCATAGTTAGGATGTCAACTAGTAACGAGGTTGACATGATGTGAACCGAAAAACACAAAGCACCGTTCAAGTCTAGAACACGAGACAAACCAGGAATCATCAAAAGCCAGAATTTCGAAACAATTTTAAGTAACCAAAATAAATTAATTCGAATCAAAACAGATAGATAGTTAAGCATTTCTAGTATTCTTACCAACGGTTAAGAGTTTGAAAAATTCACGTTAAATAACGATCAGAGGTAAACTCAAAGAGGTTATTTCAATTTGTACCGTAGAATGGGAATACTTTGATCATTTTTTTTCTTTAAAGTTAAATAACTTTTTTGTTGGTAAAGATAAAAATTAACAAAAAAAAAACTGTAACATCGCTTTTTGGTATTCCACCGATTACCAAAATATGAAGAAAAAAAATACAGTAGCTTTCGAGTAAAAAATAAAAAACTTCTTGATTAAAGTTATACTGAAAGTGGGGATACTTTGATCACCCCTGTTTTTTCAACGAAATTCTAAAGTATCCCCAGCGTTTTAAAGGTCTGCGTTTTTAAAAAAAATTTACTCTTTTTATTTTAACTTTTATAACCAAATATAGAAGGTCAACCCAAAATTTAAAAAATAAACTTTATTTCTTAGAATATGCAAGGACAACTTAAATAGTAACATAATATAACATTTTTTTAGAAAGTATTTGTTTTAGCCTGACGACAATTACAAAAAATCGTTTGAAACAATACATTTCTTATAAAAATACCTATTTATCTTAAGCTAGAAAAACTGTAACAAGTAGTTATATATGATCTATTTTTACTTAACACTTATAGACAATTCAAGCACATTAATACTTTTGTTGAAAGTGTAAATTATGTTTTCATCTTCATCTGATTCTTGACTTGGTGGTGGCAATATCTCTAGAATCTCCTCTTCGTTAACTTCTGCGATATCATTAACCACTCGTCTAAATTTTTATTTATTTTTATCTACGGATTTGAAGCCTACAACAGTCATGTCGCTCTCAATCTCGACAATCTGACACACATATTGACATGTCTTCTTTCCACTTTTAGTAAGAAATTCAGCTAAGAGAAATTGCCTCACCTGTAAATTTCTGTTATTCTCGGCTGTTTCATCATCGTCATTGTCGATCTCGGCTGCCTCAACCAAAGATGATTCATTTTCATTTTGCTTGTCATCAGAATTGGGTAAATCAATTTCATTTCCGCTATACGTAGCGACACTGCATCCTGGTGGAACAGCGAATCGTTTCTTCTTTCTCTGCAAACTGCTAGGCCCGCCAAATCTTTGTCCTTTTAGAAGACTTGTTAAAGCAGACTATACCATTTCACCTGGATTCTCTGTTTCCTTATCAGGGAGTTTCTCAAGAACTTGGTTTCGATTAAGTGGGAACAATCCGCAAGCCTGAAATCCACTTTTCAAATCTCTTTTAATAGTCTCTTATTCATCATCATTATTCCGTGATGCTACGTTGTTTAATCTGACCAAACATTTATTGAGCAAGGCGAGAAACATGTTTTTGGGCACTGTATTTAGTCGCAAGTTTTGAAGCTTCCATTCGGATAAAACAGCACGCCAAGCTGTCTTCATTGGGTGGAAGGATGCCACGTCCAATGGTTGATACAAATGTGTCGAGTTGGCGAATAAGCATACAAAATCAATGTCGGTTTGATTGCAAAGTTGTAGTACCTCGGGGTCCATATGCGCTGATAAATTGTCGCCTATCAATGATTTCCTGCCTTCTAAAGGTTTAGCATGTGGAAGGAATACCATCTTAAACCAGTCCCTAAAAGTTTCACCGTCTAACCATCCACTTAAGGTACGGTTGTAACGTGTTCCTTGATTACAACAAGCCTTTGTACAACATGGATGTCCCATAGGGCCATTTTCTTTCCATGTGTCATATAAATGATGACTTTTATATATGACATAGGGTGGCAACCATCTGCAGAGCAGCAAACCATTATTGTTGTACTACTTTTTTAAACTTCTGAATTCCAAAGATAACAGCTAGTAATTCCCGTTCAGTAATAGAATAAATTTGCTCGATTTTATTTAAAGTACGAGAACTGTAAGTAATAACCTTTTCATCGTTTCCCTCACCTTGAGTTAAAACACAGCCAATACCACAATTGGAGGATAAAATGTTTTTGAAAAATCTGGACTCGCCAAGATAGGAGCATCTACTAATAAAGATTTAATTTTTAAAAATGATAATTGTGGTTTACAAAATTCACATTTATTTAAATTAGTATTTAATTTAGCATCGTTAAGTCTTTTAAAAACTTCTATTAAAATAGAAATATGTTCTTTAAATGTACTTGAAAATATAATAAAGTCATCTAAATAGACAAAAACTGATTGTGACAAATTATGACCCAAAATGGAGTCCATGAACCTTTGTAACGTACTGGGCGCATTGGTAAGTCCCATTTTCACAATTTTCGGGGTCTAAAGGAATTTTCCAAAAAGCTTTCTTTAAATACATAGAAGTTAAATATCTGGCATCTCCTAATTTATCCAAAATATCGTTTAAAAATGCATCTTTCTTAGTAACTGAATTAAAACTAAACTCGCCTGATTTCTTTCGAACTAAAACCATTGGAGAATTCCAAGCGGAGGAACTGGGCTTAATAATTCCTTGATCTAACACTTCGTCAATCTCTTTATTTGCACCAGGAGGTCATGGTTAGGATGTGAACTAAGGCGAGGTTGGCAGGATGTGAACTGAAGAACACAAAGCACCGTCAAGCCTAGAACACTGGACAAATCATGAATCATCAAAAGCTAGAATTTTGAAGATAGTTTATGGGTAACCAAAATAAATGAATTCGAATAAAAAACAAAACGTATTTAAGTATTTCTAGTATTCTTACCAACGGTTAAGAGTTTGAAAGTGTTACGTCAATTAACGATCAGAGGTAAACTCAAAATGGTTATTTCAATTTTTACTACTGTAACAATAGCAATTGTAAATCCAATAAATGAAAATAATTTACCTGAGAACTTAGGTCCCAAAAAATCGGCAAAATCAGTTGCCCAATGTGATCTAAATATCAACAGTCGTGCTATACAATTGTAGCAATAATAAAATAAATGGTGTGCGAAATAAGCACCAAAATATATACAAAATAAGCACAAAACAAAATTAAATTACTTTGGAAAAATAATCAAGGTAATTAAAATGTAAGTAAGAAACTAGAATGTAATAGTCTCAAAAATGCTAATGAATAAAAATAATTTCGATTTAATGTGGTTTTAAATCTTTAACACGAAAAATACCTAAAGGTTTATGATTACCGCCAACGCACACTTGTGCGCAGGTGCGTTATCCTGGTGAAAGATGATTTTATTCTTCTTCAAGCCAGGCCTCATCTCGCGAATTTTGACAATCCAGCTGGTCAAAAGGTTAGAGTAACATTCGCCTGTAATTGTTCTGCCTTTTGCAAGGTGATCAATTCACAGGATCCTTTTCGCACCCAAAAAACGCTGGCCAAGACCATTCGCTTTCTTTGGCACTGAACCACATGCTTCCAACCACTGCTTCGACCGCTGTTTTATTTCAGACGTGTAGTGGCGGATCCCTGTCTCATCCATGGTGACAAATCTCGGCAAAAAATCGGTTGTATCCTCATTGAATCGGTCTAGAGGTTGCTGCGAAAATCGTTTGCGCATTTGCTTTTGATCGGAATTCAGCAAATGCGGCAAACCATCTTGCGCCCTTCTTTGTGCAAGATGTTTCGCACCCTTTCTTCCGATATCCCCACAGCCTCAGATATCTCGCTCACCTTTACTCGCCTATCGTCAAACACGGCGTGGTTGCGGTTTTTGGCCGTCCTTCACGTAGGTCGTCTTCGAGGGATGTGCGACCACGTTTAAATTCCGCTGCTCACTTTTTAACGATTGGCATAGAAGGAGCAGAGTCCCTGTAAACTTTCGTCAACTTCGGATGAATTTCCTTAGGGATTAATCCATCCAAAACGAAGAATTTTATGACCGTACGATATTCAAGTTTGTCAACGCAAGACGTCTTGTGTAAAAATTCGTGCAAGCAAACTACTTTACAGAACAAGTTGAAACTTGTCATACGACGAACTAACGACGCGTGCACCCAGACAGGAAATATAAATTTTTCATGATTGGAGCGCCATCTCTGTGCTAGGCCGTGAACTATTCACCTTACCCTCGTATACCGGGTGACAACGGAACTACTACCCAGGCTCGCATTTTAAAGAGCCTTTAAATAAAAATTTGCAATCACTTCCGGTTTCACCAGATACGATTAACATATTGCTATTTTGAATGGCAACCCTAGTATATTTTTGTATATTGCAATTCTACCAGAAAATCTAAACATTTTTTTATGTTGCATGTCCTACACCTAAACTTAACAGATTTTGAATTATGGAGCTCTGAAGTTTAACTTCTTTAACATTTATTTGAATTTTTCAAAAAAACGTATATGCGCTACGATAAAACAAATGGTGCAATTTGTACTTAAATCAAGGCACTCTAGGGGGGCAGAATAAAAAAAACTGCATTTAAAAATGTTCAAAAATTGATATTTTTGATATGATGATTTTAAAATTTTCATCGATTTCTGTGTAAAAATGGCATAACTTACAACCATAAAACTTTCACTGCCTAATCCTACTTTTTACCATCTATCCATTTATATCCTCTTTTTTTTCAAACAACGGATATCATTTTTTGTCCATTAAATTAATAAAATACTTAAGTCTCTGGGTATTATTAGAATAATCAAATCATGTTAGGCATATCACAGGTTGCTATGGCTTTCAAAAACAATTTAATTTTAACCGGCAACTTATTTATGTGAATTTGAGCAGTGTCCAAAGTTTACTCTATTTTGATTCATTTGGATTTTACAACATTCAGAAATGACAGGAAGTTTATTTCAGCTTCTTCACAGATAATGAATTTTTCTTCATTTTCACTTTGGGGAACCGTTTTGAAATGTTTGTACCATCAACGGAGAAAAGGCATAGAAGGGTTGGTTTCTGTCAGGGTATCGTTATGCATAGAGTGTTTGAGCAACCTATGGCATGGCTAATATGAATTGATTATTATAATAATACCAAGAGACTTAAGTATTTTATTAATTTAATGGACCCACTAAGTATAACAAAAAATAATATCCGCTGTTTGAAAAATAATGAAGATATAAATGGATAGAGGATAAACAAAGTAGGATTAGGCAGTGAAAGTAAATAGACAAAAACCGATTGTGATAAATCATGACCCAAAATGGAGTCCATAAACCTTTATAACGTACTGGGTGCATTGGTAAGTCCCATTTTCACAATTTTCGGGGTCTAAAGGAATTTTCCAAAAAGCTTTCTTTAAATATATAGAAGTTAAATATCTAGCATCTCTTAATTTATCCAAAATATCGTTTAAAAATGGTACGGGGTAAGCATCTTTCTTAGTAACTGAATTAAAGCTAAACTCGCCTGATTTCTTTCGAACTAAAACCATTGGAGAATTCCATGCGGAAGAACTGGGTTTAATAATTCCTTGATCTAACACTTCGTCAATCTCTTTATTTGCACCAGGAAGTCATGGTTAGGATGTGAACTAAGACGAGGTTGGCACGATGTGAACTGAAGAACACAAAGCACTGTCAAGCCTAGAACACTGGACAAATCATGAATCATCAAAAGCTAGAATTTTGAAGATAGTTTATGGGTAACCAAAATAAATTAATTCGAATAAAAAACAAAATGTATTTAAGTATTTCTAGTATTATTACCAACGGTTAAGAGTTTGAAAGTGTCACGTCAATTAATGATCAGAGGTAAACTCAAAATGGTTATTTCAATTGTAAATCCAATAAATGAAAATAATTTACCTGAGAACTTAGGTCCCAAAAAATCGGCAAAATCAGTTGCACAGTGTGATCTAAATATCAACGTCGTGCTATACGACTGTAGCATTAATAAAATAAATGGTGTTCGAAATAAGCACCAAAATATATAAATAAAATGATGTGCGAAATAAGCACAAAACAAAATTAAATTCCTTTTGAAAAATAATCAAGGTAATTAAAATGTAAGTAAGAAACTAGAATGTAATAGTCTCAAAAATACTAATGAATAAAAATAATTTCGATTTAATATGGTTTTAAATCTTTAACACCAAAAATACCTAAAGGTTTGTGATTACGAGTGGCTAATTGGTACGTGGTTGGACCAACTAGATATGCAACACACGCTGCACGAAATGCATGTTAATTGCCCTACATATACGTAAATTTTATTACAAACGTATAGTTTGTTACAATGTGAACCATGAACTCAATTATTTTTTAAGTAAAAATATTTACGATACGGTATTTATTCCTGTATAAAGCACTCAATGAGTTTTTTGATAAATCCAGTTCGTTTTCACAAACAAATTATACTAAAAACACTCCAAATAAATACACAGGAAAATATAAATTACGTAAAGGAAATGCCAATTGAGGAGAATAGGGGAGAGGGCTGAGCAAATCGCACCTCAAATCCCTCAGTTTCCCCATCGCCAACGCACACTTGTGTGCAGGTGCGTTATCCTGGTGGAAGATGATTTTATTCTTCTTCAAGCCAGGCCTCATCTCGCGAATTTTAACAATCCAGCTGGTCAAAAACGTTAGAGTAACATTCGTCTGTAATTGTTCTGCCTTTTGCGAGATGATCAATTCACAGGATCCTTTTCGCACCCATAAAACGCTGGCCATGACCATTCCGGCAGTGCGATCGATTTCGCTTTCTTTGGCACTGAACCACGGGCTTGCAACCACTGATTCGACTGCTGTTTCGTTTCAGGCGTGTAGTGGTGGACCCAACTTTGGATGAATTTCCTTAGGGATTAATCCATCCAAAACGAAGAATGTTATGACCGTACGATATTCAAGTTTATCCACGCAAGACGTCTACTGTAAAAATTCGTGCAAGCAAACTACTTGACAAAACAAGTTGAAACTTGTCATACGAACTAACGACACGTGCACCCAGACAGGAAATTTTTCATGATTGGAACACCATCTCTGTGCCAGACCGTGAACTATTCACCTTAGCCTCGTATACCGGGTGACAACGGAACTACTACCCAGGCTCGCATTTTAAAGAGGCTTTTCATAAAAATTTGCAATTTTGGCCGACAATCACTTCCGGTTTCACCAGATATGATTAAAATATTGCTATTTTGAATGGCAACCCTAGTATATTTTTGCACATTTCAATTCTACCAGAAAATCTAAACATTTTTTTATGTAGCATGTCCTAAACTTAACAGATCTTGAATTATTGAGCTCTAAAGTTTAACTTCTTTTAACACTTATTTGAATTTTTCAAAAAAACGTGTGTGCGATACGATGAAACAAATGGTGCAATTTGTAATTAAATCAAGGCACTCTAGGAGGGCAGAATAAGAAAAAACTGCTGTTAACAACTTTCAAAAATCGATATTTTTGATATGATGATTTTAAAATTTTCATCAATTTTTGTGTGAAAACGGCATAACTTACAACCATAAAAATTTCACTGCCTAAACCTACTTTTTTACCGTCTATCCATTTACATCCTCTTTTTTTCAAACTACGGATACCATTATTTTGTCCATTAAATTAATAAAATACTTCAGTCTCTCGGTATTATTAGAATAATCCAATCATATTAGCCACATCACAGGTTGCTATGGTTTTCAAAAACAATTTAATTTTAACCGGCAACTTATTTATGTGAATTTGAGCAGAGTTTGCTCTATTTTGATTCATTTGGATTTTACAACATTCACACATGGCAGGAAGTTTATTTCAGCTTCTTCACTAATATTGAATTTTTCTTCATTTTCACTTTGGGGAACCGTTTGTACCAGCCACGGAGAATAGGCATAGGAGGGTTGGTTTCTGTCGGGGTATCGTTTTGCATAGAGTGTTTGAGCAACCTATGACATGGCTAATATGATTTGATTATTATAATAATACCAAGAAACTTAAGAATTTTATTAATTTAATGGACCCAATAAGTATAACAAAAAAATAATATCCGTTGTTTGAAAAAAAAATAAAGATATAAATGGATAGAGGATAAACAAAGTAGGATTAGGCAGTGAAAGTCTTATGGTTGTAAGTTATAACGTTTTCATACAAAAATTGATAAAAATTTTAAAATCGTCATACCGAAAATATCAATTTTTGAACATTGTTAACTTCACTTTTTTTGTTCTGCCATCCTAGATTTTGCACCATTTTTTTTAGTGTCAGCGCACTTTTTTTTTAAAATTGAAATAAATGTCAAAATAGGGTTGGTGGGTTTGAGTGGTTGGAAGGATTGATGGGTGGGTGGGTGGTAGGGTGGGTGAGTGGGTCGGTAGCTGGGTGATGCACTGAAGAACTATTAGATATGAAATTTCAAGCTGATTAGTGCACCAGAAACGGTATTTAGATGCCATTCTTATATAAATTGAGACTTTTAACTATATATTTCCGATTTTCAATTTGGATGCTGCAGCATCAATAAAAATCGTGAAAAACTCATACATACGTAGTTTCAGCTTAAATATTGACCTAAAAATGATCAAAAAATTATAAAAATACAAAATCTTTAACAATTTAATAATATGCTAACAATATACATTAAACATAAAACTACCAAACGGCCACATGGTTACGTAATTGGACTGCTAATGCATGGACGGAAAGTTCTATCCCCCGGCCAGAAAATTATTATTTTTTAAATCGTTATTAAATTTTCTTTTAATTTGCATTTACAGTTTAAAATGGCGTACTTATTCAACATTTTGTATAAGTGTTAAAATACTAGAATCCACTTAGAAATGTATTTTTAATTTTTTGATTAAAATACAAGGCTTTGGACATTACTTACATTAATATTTGAAAGTGCATCTTAAAATACTATTATAAGACGTTGTAACAAACTTCGAACGTGTTGTTAATAATTCACCTTTCTGTAGGCAACTAACGTGTATTTCGTGCCATGTGTGTTGCATATCATAGCTGTATAAAACATAATTTACCAAGTGAAGCCTTCCACGTATATCGTTTGCACTTTCAGTTTCAGCCATGTTCATGCGCAAAGACCTTTTGAGAGTGATACTGAAAGGTAGTCGAGCATCCATTTTTGCTCTGTTAAAAAATTAAAAAAAAAGTGCTATTTCAGGCGCTTTCATTTTTACATTTACTTTCACGTATACTTTTTATTTTTTACTTTAACTTCACATTTAATGTTAGTTTTCACACGTTTATACACATCTATGCAATTAATTATTTTACCGTTTAACCAATTTACGGTATTAAGAGCGTTAATGGGAAGAGGAATTCTGGAACCCCTTAAAAAGAAATCTAAACAGTCGTTTTAGCAAGTCGGACTCAACAAATAACTTTGCCGCTGAAAAGTAGGGCTGTTACTGTACATCGAATATAGCTAACACAAATCAGCAGACGAAGACCAACCGACAAGCCAAGGAAGACCTGATCTAGACGAAGAGGTAGAGGACCAGAAGTACACAAAGAACAGCCAGAGGATTCAGAGGATCAAAAGTACGGAGGACAACGCCGATGATTTCCAGTGGGGCTGAGGTTTCAACTAATTCATAACCATGGCTCTCTCGATATCTTGAAGGTTTTTGAAGATTCAGTATGAGAACATATTCTTGTCGGCCTTACAAAAATCTTTAATTACAATATGTGGTGGAAGTGTTGAGGGAGATGAAACATGAAGTTTTGGCCAGTGATGGCAAGTGATCTGAAATGATAGTGTCTATATAGCACTCTATATTGAAATAATGGGTTATGAGTTCAGAAACCAGGACGTGATCTATTATATCAGTACCGCAAAAGCGGCATCTGTAATAAGAACTGGGTACGATGGATGCGTAAATTATAAGATCGTCAGAGAAGGTGTTATGGTTGATCGGGGTGTAACAGGAAAAGTAAACGATGAGAGATGCTGCAGTTGTCGATGTAATTGAAAGTGGGATAGCTGTTAACAATTTTTGACAATTAGGGCGGTACCACGCGTTCGTTTTGTATATTATTTTGTGAGTAAGAGTGGTTGTTGAAGTCCAATGTTCATCTGCAGATTTTTTCTATTTGATTCAAAGTATGTGTATGTTGTGTTCTTTGAGGAAGTGTTTAAGGAGGGATCGTTCCCGATGGGCGCGCCTGGTGTTAAGTGACTCTGTTATGCTATGCTATCTATGGTAAGATTTATGAAGTGGATCCTTGCAGAATCGCTACATTCGTGGGCGTCCTTGGAATGCAAACGAAGGTTCTCCGTTGGAAGTATGGGCGGGTGTAGCGTTAAGGATGCGGTTGACTAGTACGATGGTCTGGAAATGTCTAGAACAGAATATGTGTTGGGCTCCGTAGAAAGTGTTTGATGGTGAGTGTTTTGGTGTCATTAGTAGTTTTGTGTGTGGCGTTGTGTCTTCGGATTCGGTTTTATTCGAAAGACAGAATATCGCCTTGGATTGCCATCAACAGAGAACTAGGAGGTTTCCGACGCTTTCTGCATTGAAAGTGTCAGTTAGAACAAGTTCCACAGCAGTTGTTGCACTTGGGCGAGGCTGAGGATTTGCAGGAGGTTGATCTATGATTTTTGTCGGATGGTTCGGTTTACACGCTCCACATCGGTATGTCCGAACTGGGTACAGGTGGTACAATATTTGGGGGGTGCCGTAGACACCCCGTGTGAGGAGTAATTGAAGGGTAAATTGGAAAGATTCGATAAGGCAGGCTAAGGATAGGAATTGGTAGTCATCGAGATGATCCATATAGCTTTATTGACCAAAAGCAAAGAAATCCAATCAAGAATCTCGTTGGCGAAGATATCCTTATCTACGTGATGGAACACGCGGAAAAGAAGGGAGGTCGGGGTGTTATGGTGTAACCACCAGGACCGGATAACTTTTGGAGGGTTAAGGTAGGATGACCAAAATGATGCCTCACACTAAGTTGCGAACCATCTGGTAAGGGGAGGAGGCATCTAAGAGCCGGGTATGATTGTGGTTGAGAGTGGAGTTCTTCCACAGAAGGTTTACGGATATAAGGGATGTGTATATGGATTTTGGGGAGGTGATATATTTCGTGATATTGCGGATTTAATGGGAAGATCGTATAGGAACGGCTGGGATAGGTGACGTAGGTAGCGTGGTGGTCGTATTGATTGATATTGTTTGTTTTCGTGTGTGTGGTGATGCGTCTACAACCGCGGAGTTGGTAGGTGTTGTAGTTGTGGCTGGTCGGTCGGGCAGGAACAGGGTTTGGGAAACAACCTTACCGGATGCACGGCGGCACCATTTCGGTTAATGTTAGTTTTTAGCAGCAATTACTAAAATAATTTCTTTTTCGAACTACTGATGTGGTTTTTGTGCTGTTCCATGCGGCGTTGCCCTCTGTACTGGTAATCCTCTGAATCCTCTGGTGTTCTTTGTGTACTTCTGGTCCTCTACCTCCTCGTCTAGATCAGGTCTTCCTTGGCTTGTCGGTTGGTCTTCGTCTGCTGATTTGTATTAGCTGTATGCGATGTGCAGTAACACCCAAATTTTCAGCGGCAAAGTTATTCGTTGAGCCCGACTTGCTTAAAGGATGTAACAGGTAACATTTATACTTTTCAAAATATCAACCATATTTTAAATTATTAGACAAAGTAAAATGCATTCAGTCAATTTAAGTTGCCTATCCTAAAGGCGCTATTTTATTTTTACATATTGACTAAATCCAAAAATAATCAAAATAGAGGTTATCTCGCAGGTCAAGCTTAAAAGAGCCAGTTTTCAGTTTTTGGATGATTTTTGGTCGTTAGACAATGACAGAGAAGGTTGCTAAAACTTCAGAGTGGTAAAATTTAATTTAAGTGAAATCGTTATAAATGGGATTTACACTCTCTAGTTATTTGAAGTGCTAATGAATTGGATATTAATTGTTTAATTAGCATTCTTGTTTTTTTGGATTAATAAGCACCTCTCTGTTCTGAATGCCATAACATCTGGGTAAGAATTCTTTTTTTATTACTCCTTTAGTCACTCATTAAATGCACATTGTCTTCCTGTCGAAAAGAACAATTTAAATTAACAAACCCCCTTATTGTAGCTTCAGCACTTTACCGTTTCTGAGAACTGCTTGAAATTATACCGAGCTTTGCACACTGCTTGCATACATCGTGTAGGCGCCCTATTCCTAAGATCTCGGCCAACGAGTGCATCGATCAAAGGTCTGGCAAGTAAATTATCCATTTTGATCCAGCCAGCTTAAGTATATTTTGAGTTGGATTTAATTCTTTGTACAATTATATAGGAAGGACATTTGTTTATTATACGATTAAGTTCATATTCGCTCTTTATTTTGTTGTCGTTGTGGGTACTCGGATTCCTGGCTTGGCCCTTTCCAGGAAAGCAAACCTATGGCTCCGAAGGGCCTGGCGCCTAATAAGTAGATAATTTGAGCTTGATATCGCCCACGTCCATACTGAGCTAGCTGGACGATTTGTGCTACCGACCCACAGCGGAGCAGTGTAGTCCTTACTATTTGGTTTGGCGAATGGTTTCTTTCTTTATATTTTTTTTTTGCTTTAGATAACAATGATTGGAAGCAACGACTGTTTAGATTTCTTTTTGGAAGTAATATATTTTCTGCAGAAATATAAGAAATCTGTTTCGTTTTAATAAAGCGCTCGCGGGCGATAGCATTTAAAATGATCGTTACGAACGGGGGTTTAGGTAACCAAATGCGATAGAAAGTATACATACATACATACATACATATATATATATATATATATATATATATATATATATATATATATGCGGAATAATGAAATCACTTATTGTGTCTTTGTTAAGTACAATGACAGGTTAAATAATACTTGCTTGTCCGTTCACTAATTTCGGATAAACCAATTGCTTCTGTACTTTCTATCGAATATTTACAGAAACGGCAGGTCATAAGGTTTAACGTGACATCTGGATTGATAGACTAATTGCGTTTCAAATGTTACAAACTTCAGATAATATAATGCTTCTTAAAGGATCAGTGCTGGAGATTAAATTGTTTCAATTTCCCATATTAACCACATAGAATCACAACAGAATAAGAAGAAGGAAAAACCGCCTGGAAGTGTTATCAGAGATAATTAATTATTTCAAAAAAATGCATGTTACTAACGTGTAATTATGATTAGTAAAAACGTACAGCCCCCTTTGGGAAGAAAAAGATTTTTGCGTTACAACAAAACCATCGAAGATATCCACATTAAGTTTTCATTTAATGTCAACTAAGGTAAATGCATGAATTTACATTGATTGTGTTCACCGAGCACGCGGTTTTCAGTAAAAAGGAAAATGGTTACCACGTTACAACAGGTGTCAATTAATTTATTGAAAATGAATACGAGAGGACGTTTGAGTTGAGAAGTGGCTGTTGAAAAGGTACTAAACAATGATAAATTTAAAAGGATAATGAACATTATTTATTGAGAACTACTAAACCATCAAAGAAATGTTAAGAACTATAACAATTAGATTAAAACTAACAATCAAAAATGTGTAAATACAACGGATTTACTGACGTATAATATAAGGTGAAAGTGGGCACGCCAGTGCGTACCTAATGTTATATTTGAAACAGAAATATCCAAAGACTGCTATGAACGGATTGAAGTATGAAAAGTTGTCTACCCAATTTTTAATACTGGCTAAAAAGCATGTGAAAAATGTAGGTAAGTTATGCTGCATAAAACGAAGTGTTACAATGTGGCTTAAATACTCAAAACCTTCCTCATGAAAATTTTCATGGGGAAGGTTTTGAGTATTTAGTCCACATAGTTAATTACTTCACCCTATATTTCTATCTCACAACTATGGATAAAATTACTTAAATAAGAGGTTGCCGGAAGTATGGTTATTTTTGTAAATAAATTAATGTGTTTATATGTATTAAACCAGACGACACAGCTATTAACCACCTGGGTTTGGCTTAAATATTTTTGCCACTAAATTCGTGTAAAATAATTTGAAAGTAATCGGTCGTTGAAATTTGACGACCGTAAAATTGCCGTATTGGAAATCTGTATCAACGTGATTGACGAGTTATTGGTATGCATCGATCAATTACCAAAGGGGTCAGATTTGCCTACTGCTGTGGAAAGGAAAGGGGAGAATTTAGAGTGATCATTTTATGCAAATTGACGTAATTACTTTCCTGCGTTTAATTTTATTGTTGGTGATCTTAATAAAGTTCTGGAAGTCCATTTGGGCAACGGGAGCGCTTTTTGTGCCCTATCACCCTCGACCAAGTAACAGCGTACTTAAAAAATTTACACACTTCTACCCCTGGTCAATATACTACAAAATACTACACCTACCCGACCGAGCCCTCTGATTACAGACCGACTTCTACAGTAAACACATAACACTTTCCTACTCGGAAAATGCTTCAAACAGAGTTTAGCCAGACGACTTAGAGATCACCAAAAATCCAACAAACTTTCCCCCAACTGACAATTCGGTTTCTGTCCTAACTAAACGTGCTAAGATCTCTTGCTCGAGCTGCCGAGGGACCACCAGATCATTCAATAGTAAGCAATACAATTTGGCGGTTTTCCTGGATATTAAGCAAGCATTCGACAGGATCTGGCATTCTGGGCCCCACAACTAAATCCGTGCTCCAAATATTCCACAACATGTTTCCAAATTCCTACCCTTGTACTTGACTAACGGGTCAGTCAGATAAAATAGTGAATACCGTCTCCGATCCACTTCAACCCATAGCAGGCATGTCCGTAATGATCGGTCTTAGCCCCAATCCTACAGACTGTATTCGCTTTTGACGTTCCCACTGTTACACAACCCAAAGTTTGCGTTGCGCAGTTTGCGGAAAATTACTTTTGATCAGTGTAACTGAAGCTGCGAAACGGTCTCTTGCCTTATATCAAAAACTCACCGGAGCTTTTGTACTGGGCGAACCGGTGGACAGTCTAGGTCAACACAACCAAAACATACGCAATTCGCTTTCAACATCTCAAATACAACGATGACAAATTTGCTAATCTGGCCGATCGCAATGTTTTCATATCACCAAACAAAGAAAGACATACTCAAACAAGAACCCACATAACTACGAATCTGTTTCAGAAACACCCTAAACTGGTTCCCTGACGTGAGTATCACACTAGAGAGGATAAGTAACCGATCAAACCTACTGGGGGCCATCAGGGGCCGAATCAGAGGTTGTCACTCCAAAACACTACACCACACCTACAAAACATATCCTAAGACGCAATCACAGATTACCCTTCAGATGCCCTAATAATCTCACAATATAACATGTGAACATACCACTCATTACCATTGAGGTAGGAAGGGAGGGGAGACGACATGCGATCTCGAAAAGCGTCCAAGGGTCGACCATATTTTTAGCAGATTTACGTCGTTTGTGTTGTGTAAAATGTATAAGTGACATTATTCCAATTTTATAAATTATAGTGATGGCTTGTTGTGCTCTGCGTAGGATGTTACAGGGCCGTACGCCATGATTTAAAAAACACTTTGTTTTCATTTATCACTGTTACTTTATTAATTTTAATTTGACCTGACCCTGGTACCCGCCATGTTGATAGCAGATTTAGTCCCACCTATCACGGACGTTTTTGTATCGGTTGAAGTGGTATTATGTCGTCTCCCCTCCCTTCCTACCTCAATGCCCATTACAGACAGAATGGGAACGCTACAATAGAACACTGAAGAATTTTCGGCTACACAATGCCGACCAGAGAGATCCTTACTACTCCTTACAACTACCGCTTCCTTCCAATCCCACGGAAATATGTGCAATTCAAGTACAAATAGCTTCCGTCGATGCTATCCCATCTCCTTGAGGAAATAGAAGAATCCATTGATAATACCCCATATACACTCCGAATCCCCACGTCTATCAGATGAGGATCCGGATAACGAATATAAAATAACCCCACACATTCACACACCACTATTTACACTACACTATCTTTGATATACACTAAAGCTAAAAATAAGTAAGTTACTAACATTGTTAAATCGATTATTTTATAAAGGTAGGAGTAACGCATCATATAGTAACAAAAAACAAAAAAACCAATGAATGGTCGTACCAAACAAAAATAGAACATAATCACGATTATAAAATGAAACTATTTTGCTAAATGTATTTTCAATTAAGTGAATACATGTTGCTTTGAAAAAAAAAATTCAATTACGAATTTATCACAGTTCTAGTAGTTCTTTAATAATAACACGAAATCTCTGCGATGACTATGAGCTTAAATTATGATCTTATGTTTGAAAACCACATGTCTCTTAAATGCAGCTTTATTGTGTTACTTGAGAATTATTAATCCTTTTACCAGTTGGACTATCTTGAATGAGCTGCTGCTCATTATAGTTCTTACTTGTACTAATATCTTTAGTACTAAATATATCGGTAGTTATCCTACAGATTTTTATCAATGCAATCAGGCAATAGGATATATTTTTGTTCTTTTATTTGAGGTGTTGGTAATATACTTGGGCAAGTTTTAATAAAAAGTATAAAAAGGCTGTTAAAGTCAAAGAAATTTTACTAAATTGAATAATATTTATATTTATAGATCGGCCGGTATGGCATATTATTCGTATGACGTCTTAAAACATTAATGTTATTATTAGTGTTTTAATTTAGTAGAAATCCTTACAATGAGAATGCATCGGTGTCACTGTTGCAATGAACATATTTCACAAATACAGATATAACAGGACACACCACTTTAGTTTGCACTCACAAATGTTCAATGTGTGCATCATTTTTATTATGGTAGACGTCAACACGATTATCTAGTCTTAGTCACATTCGTTCAAACATAGCTTGACCAATTGAGTCAACTGCGTCTATTGTCTACGGCCTTGAACAACAACCCCCCAGAGCATTAGGTGGAGTGGGTTAAAGTGTGAATAGCGCATCCTTCGTTCTTTTCCTCGTGCATTCTCACGTGATGAGCCTCCATCTTGCTGCAAAGTGAAGTTTGGAACACCGTTTTTCAATTCGGACAACAGCCACTCAGTCAACATATCTTAACCTCTTAACAATGGTTTCGCAAACAAGGTGCCAAACACACCGCACGAAGAACGTTTACCTTCGAACTATTTCGTTAATGTTCCACGCGTGAGTTCTGCGTATTATTTCAACATACCCTGTACTTCTTTGGTGTGTTTAACGAAATGTGGGTCGTGACTCGTGCTATACTTGAAGCTATTCTGAACTAGACCGTGTATCAAGAGAACCGTTTACACATCACATAGCTGCCCTACTAGTCGAAATCATTAAATAACTGACGAAGGCTTCGATATCAATAAAATGAAGAAACTATAGTTTTATGTCTATATTGTAACTAGGATAACTAGAGATAGCGGGTTAAAAAACAAACTATTTATTTTAATATGTTACTTATTTATTATTATACAGGGTGTTTCAAAAAACGTTGGGATAATTGCTAGGATAAATATAATATTAAAAAATAACGTTAGTTTGGTTAATAAATATGTGTCCGAAAATGCCTCCTTCAGAGGATAGACCCTGTAAAAGTGACCCCAAAAATTCTTTTTTTTTATTATCTCTGAAACGGTTTAAGATACCTAAATGAAATTTAGATCACAAACACCTTTGATTATGTCATAACAGGTAGTGTTGACAAATTTTTAATATTTTGTACAGGAGCGTCGCTGAAGGGGTGCCACCTATTTTGCCTCAAAAAAATTTTTTACTGGGATATTTTTAATTTTTTGGGCAAAAATAACCTTTTTTAAACAATTTGCTACAGAAAAGGTACTCTTGTTGAAAGTCAAAAAAATTACTGGTTTTGGAGTTATTTGAGGTTTTAGCATGTTATACCTAAAATAAAACACATTACACACATAAGACTCATTTTTATCAATTATCAATTTTGATAGTTTTGGTTTGTTTTAACAAGTAATAACGCTTTTAAAAACTTTGAAAATGAATATGTACACTAAGAGTGACTATACCGATATGTTGTTAACATTATGGAAATGTGATGGAAAAGCAGTGAAAAGAAGAAATGCGGAAAAATTTCAAAGAAGTGATGTTCAGGATTAAAACACATTTTTGAATTTAGTGAGGCGGTGCCATGACACTAGAACCTTTAAACAAAAAAGGTAAATTCTGGTAGACCACGAGTGGCAAGAATTCCTCAAACAGAAAAAAATATATTAAATAAAAAATAAATCTAGTTGTTGCGGATTCTACGATAAGTGTAAGAAATGTGGCAAGGGCAAGTAATTCAAGTGTTTCTAGTGTACATCGTGTATTAAAAGAACAATTATTGCTCCCGTTTCACTATAGGCAAGTACAAGAATTATTGCCTGAAGATCTTTTTTGAGAAGAGACTTTTGCAAATTATTAGGAAAAAGAATGAGACAGAACCCTGATTTTTGAAAACATATTTTTTTCACCGATGAATCAACTTTTAATAGACAAGGTATGTTTAATAGTCATAATAGTTAGTTCTGGACAGAAGAAAATTCAAAGGTTAAACGTGTAACGCATTTTAAGTTGATTGTATGGGCTGCTTCAATAGACAACTTTGCATACCAATTGGATAATTGTGGATTTCCGCGATTAGTAGATTTGCCTCTTGTTCTACGAAGAAATATGGTTTTATGCATGATGGTGCTCTTCCTCATTTCGGTAGACAAGTTAGAAGATGGCTCAACGAACATTTTCCAAATCGTTGGATTAGTTGAGGTGCTGATGCTCCTATTCACTGGACATTAAGGTCCACTGGACACCAAGGTCCACTGGCCACCAAGGTCCCCTATCCTAAATCCCTTGGATTTTGATGTATGGAGTTTAATTAAAGAAAAAGTATATTCAGGCAAAATAAATTCCATTGAAGAACTTCAAGCGAGAGTTGAAAATAATTTAAGAATGTTAATTCAAGAACGACAAGGATTATGTTTTAACTAGAAAAACGTTTACGATTATGTATTCGTGAAAATGGTGGTCATTTCGAACATTCAATGTAAAAACCCGTACCTACCTATTCAATGTTTTTTCTGTTTGTTTTGTGTTATCCCTTGTTTTTTTTTAATTGTTTCCTTTGTTTCTGTGTTAATCTCACACAATTTATTTTGACCTCATAGTTATTTTTGAAACAATCATTATTCCTTGAGGTAGTTCGTTCTCGCGCATAAAAATTATTAATTGTTTCATTTTAAAATAATTTATTAATTCGGTCAGCATTACTTGCTAAAATAACTCCGAAACAAGTAATTTTTTGACTTTCAACAAGAGTATCTATTTTGTGGCAAATTGTTTAAAAAATACTATTTTTCCCCAAAAAATTAAAAATATCCCCATAAAAAAGTTTGGGGACAAAATGAGTGGCACCCCCCTTTAGTGACGCTCCTGTACAAAATATTAAACATTTGTCTATACTATCTTTTATGACATAATCAAAGGAATTTGTGATCTAAATTTCGTTTATGAGATAATAAAAAAAAAGATTTTGCGGCCACTTTTACAGGCCGTATCATCTTAAGGAGGCATTTTCGGACACATGTTTATTAACCAAACTAACTTTATTTTTAATAGTCTACCTTAGAAATTAGCGAAACGTTTTTTAAAACACCCTGTATACAATTAAAGGGGCATATTGACTAAAGAGCATAAAAGAGGCACCGGTCAACCCAAATTAATAAGTGACGAAAAGGGACACCTTTACAGAAGATAAGGTAAACGATTCTAAATTAGATAAGTAAGTTAGTTTTATATAATAAGTTTATGTAGAAATAAAGCAAAATAGATATACACGTTGTAAGAGTAAATAGAAAGTTGGTCTAACTATTTAAGAAAAATTTAAAACGTGGCCTTCATAAAACCATCAATTGCGACAATTACGAATTTTAATGGAGAACCATTTATATTAGCCTCTTGTGTACATCAATTCATTCGTATTAAGAAGTTATCAATTTTTATCCCCCAGCCGTTATTCCAAAAACCATTGCTGATGTCATAACGAAAGCCATTAGCGCTCACGACGTGATTTTTTTAAACCAAAAGACGCGCAAGCGAAAGCGGAGTTATTCTTGGGGTCTTTCCCGCTTCGAATCAAAATCCCTCGCCCACCATCGGAATTTGGTTGACCTTTTCTACGTCGGGACTCTCTCCCTTTTCGTCCTCGTACCGCCTTATCTAATAAAAATAAAGCTATAAAATTATCTTACAAACATAAATGTTACATTTATTTATTAAGCGTAGCTTGTCTGTAAAGTAATAGTCTGTTACCGGAAGATTTAAATACCTATCCGACCTGCCAGACCTTATTTAACTATACAAACTTTCTTAATTTGTCTTTGTGATATACCAGCCGTGTTCCCAAAACGTACTATTAATCTTTGAATCCCCGCCAGTTAGTCAAATTACCCAAAAAAATTAGTATTATTGTGTTTATTAGTTAAGGAAAGCCCCTAATTAATTTACATTCCGACTATAAAACTCACTATTAACAAAAATCCAATTGTTCTTTCAAACTATAATATAATCCCACAAAAGAAATCGCCAATACGATCCCTACCAAGGTTCTAAATGTAGTATAAGTGAAACTCAATAAGTTTTACTTCTGAAAAGCCAAGTTCGATTCCTGTTACAGTCCACTCTGTATGAGGTTTTTCGTGCGTATGCATGTGTGTGTTTGTTTGCTTGTTTTATTTAAACTCAAATTATTTAGTAAGAAACTATTACTTCAAACCCCTATAATGACTCTCTATACGTTTCTTTATTTCTTCATACATGATTAAAGACGTTAATTTATACAAATATGAGAAAATTATCCCGAGTCGAAGACGAAAACATTCGTGACTCGAAAACATTTCCGGAAATAATCCAAGCGCTAGGGAGATCACACGATTAGTAATAAAAGGAAGAAAAACAGCACCAACGTAAAGTATCGGCTTTTCATTATGGTTTCGTGCAGCAGGTGTAGTAACATCATTAATGTTAATATGTGACTACCCATTAGCTTGTAAGAACCTTGTTAAATATTTATATTCATCTTTCTTACATTCAGGATCACACATTCGTTTTGCTCAATCTACTAAAGATTAAATTATCCCAATTTTTTATGTAGATGGTGGTTTGATAATTTATGAAGGTATCTATCAGTGTGTTTTGGCTTTCTGTAAAACTCAACACAGTGAATTATTAGATTTAGATATTAATATAACTCCGATTAGTTTCTTTATCCATCGTAAACTGAGTGCTAGGATGTATACCATTGCTTCTTCTCCAGGTCTCCAAACAGCAAATGTGTCATTTACGCTAATGGTTAAAATGTTTCTATGTAAAAATTAGCTATAACAGGGCTAATAGGATTACCCATTGTTACACCATCAAGCTGTTCACTGAATTTATTACTCCACTGAAAATAAGTCGTAGTAAAACAGTGCTAATAAACAATGGCAATATCCTTTAGAAAAGTATGACCAATATATTTGAGAGGGACTTGTGTAAATAGTGAAACAACATCAAAACTGACCATTACATGACCCTCTTCAATTTTGAAATTATCTATTTTTTGAATTAAGTCGGTGTATGTTTTGCAAGATTATATGTAGGAGAACAAATTGCACTAACAAATAGGCCTTAAAGGAACGTTAGGTTTGTGAATTCTTGGTAAACCATATAGTTTTGGTGATAGAGCGTCAGATTTAATTAGTTTCTTTTTTATTTCTTCAGATGATGATAATTTAATAGACTTTAATTTTTAAATGAAACCTTTTTGTACGATCTAACCGTAGTATTGCCATTAGTTTGTAACAACCCATTTTGAGTTGTATGAAAATATACCATAATTTATGTTCTTCGATCATTTAGTTGTAAATATAAGAAAAATTTTAATTAATGATTTATAGGTATGTGGTAGGCAACTTAATTTGCATTTTGGTGTAACTTAAGTTGCATGTTTTCTTAAGGGTTTATACTCCCGCTTCTTTAAATTATTTTTTTCTGCTCATATCGTTGACTAAATTCTTTGCGCAAATATTTTCGCGCAACGCGTCATCATAATCTGACATCCTAAAGCGTCCTTTTTTCACTTCTTGTGGTACGCTGTTAGATGCAGGAAGCCATATTTTTGGGCTTCCACCTAAATTTTGTGAAAAGTGCCATTGATTTAATGGTAAGATGATTTCACTGGTAGTATATTAAAATCGAAAACATTTGCTTTTTGCAGAAACTTTTACTTTTACTTTAATTACATGCTAATTACACGTTTAATTATACTTTTACGTACGCTTTCATTTTATGATTGCGTTTTGCTTTTAATGCTGAACTAAATTTTGATCACATTTTGTATTTGAACTTTCGAAAAATACAATAAATATTGGATTTAAAATTTCACGAAGAGAAATTTATAAGAAGTAAAATTCCATTTTGGGTGTGGTTTACAACGTAAAGCATTGTTATTACGATATGTTGCGCAACAATTGTGCAAAGATGACATCACCTTTGCTTTGCATTTCCGTAATCATTTAGATACCAGAGGGTATTAAAAAGTTTGTGTACAAAAAGTTTCAAACAGGTATTTATATCCATTATTTAGTAATTTAAGGCTATTACAATTAGTTTTCAAGATATATTTTATATAATTCTAATTTTAAATTTTAATAAACGTAGTTCGTATATTTTCATTTTTACATTTTGGTAAATTGTTATTGTAAACCTCGGTTTAGTTATTCCGAGCATAATCAAAAATATAACGTCCGAGATAATTTTTATTAGTGTTACATTGCAGTTTTTCTATATTGATGTTAAGTGGAAATAACAGCATAAATTGTGATAATTAAGTAAATCAAAAGATTGAACCGCCTTACTTTAATCAACCGACTGAGTCAAAGGCCATATTTTTGGTGAATGGTTTGTATCTCTAGTTAGTCTAACGATATGTTTATGAGAACATGTTTACACCTATTTATACTACTTACAACACATATTATAAGTTTCTTTTCCACGAAAAATACCAAGAGTTTGAGCATAGCACATTTAGTATCCCAATATGTTAAAATTTAGTTTTGTCCATCGCGGTAACGCGTTTTGTTGTTTTCCCAATGGAACTAATGGCTAGAGTTTTTGTCTATAGCGTTGTTTAAAATGATGTCCAAAACCGTGCTACCTTTGAATTTAGTTCTTCTATCTAGGAAATTCGATTTGCGTTTCCCCAACATAAGGTTCTACGAATTATTTTGTATTTTCGACTTTGGTGACTTAAACCTTATAATCCTGAACGGAAGATGCGTAAAACTTTGCTATTGGGATTCAATGCAATATGTTATGTCAAGATTTATACATAAATAGTGATTTTGACATCTCTCGGTCAAAATCCATGTGGGCACGGAAATATCATAAAATTTAGATATTGGGTATCGTATGGTTTGGGAGGTTTTTCCAACAAAATGATTACAAAATAATGATTTTGTCGTCACTTGATGCAAAACCATGTGGTCACACAAAGTGCGTATAATTTATTTCTTCGGCATTGATCATGCTTGGTGAAGTTGCATACTAAAATTGTTGTATAACTAGCAATTTTGAGATATCTTGGCGAAAAGTTGTAATGATCCTGCAGATCCTTCT
The DNA here is from genome assembly GCA_036346205.1 of Vesta saturnalis. Classification (NCBI taxonomy): domain Eukaryota; kingdom Metazoa; phylum Arthropoda; class Insecta; order Coleoptera; family Lampyridae; genus Vesta; species Vesta saturnalis. The sequence continues at coordinate 2,746,670 of JARFJB010000762.1, forward strand.
TAAACATTCCTATCCTTTGTAAATAAATTCCTACTTCCTTCCACAACTGCATTTACCTTATTTAAAAATGTTATCAGTTGTTCCCACTCTCACCAAAATCCCTATATAAACACCAGCTTCCCATTTAAAAATTCTTATTACTATTATTATTATTATGACTCTCATTATTTCTCCTGCCTGAAACCACTCATCATTACTCCTATTCTTATTATTATTATACCCTGACTATCCATTCACACAATTGTTATCCTGCCTGAAATAACCCAGTAATATTCCTGCCTGTTCTTATAATCATTCCTGCATTCATTTTATCCCGTCAACCTGAATATCACACCTATTCCTGCTGGTTCACCTACATTCATCATCATCTCCTAGTTCCTATCAATAACCTGAAAACCATCCATTTATTCCACCTGACCCACCTAGATTTTACGATCCTGAACATACAGCCAGACAATCCTTTAAAACCCTTATCTACCAGTCTACCCAAGTTATCCCTACACCCCTACTTTAACGCCCTAATTAGTTATACGACCTTATTGTGGGTTATTGCCCCGATTTGAGTATAACCAAAGAAAGTTAAGTGTACAGAAACAGGCGGAGGTCATTTACACCCCGAATGCTTCTAGATACTAAATTACACCTTTTCTAATCAATTTTACCAAGTCAAACAGGGATTCTACCCCTATGAGCTTGTTAAAGGTCTAAGCCGCGACAAGGATAGGTTGTAGATATTCTAACGACTGTGGTGAATTGACGGTGGTATCTTGCTCCGAAACATTCTCTATTGTCACGACCAATATTATCCCTTTGACGGTTTCGGTTTTCGACCTGAAAAAGGATTTTCCTATATCCAAAAATACATCCCAGTTCCACTTCCGTTACTTATCATATTACCCCTATAACCTACATATCGTCTTCATCCCCATATAAATTACCACCTGTCACCCTACACAAATTATATCATACCTACTTCTTCCATTACCTTTTATTTAGTCATCCTATATAGACATACCCCAACCTAACTTCTATCATTATTCATTCCTACATAATATCCACCCTCAACCAACCCGAAATTAACCCTACACGTGAATAAAACCTGTTGGTTTCACCACCAAATACCATTTCTAACTTAAATTAGAAAGAAGGCAAATCCCGTACTTACTCAGTATGTAATCCCATCCTCCCACCATTAATACACCACGTTTTTTTACACTAATTAGTTATTATCCCTTGTAATTTATGAAACAAATCTGTTCACCGTTATACCACGTTTTTATCATATGTTTTCAGTTTTAAAAGCGTAGCACTATTTGGAGAGGTTTGAATCTAAACTAGACCAGAGGCGTAGACTTTTTACAAAGTCGAGGAAGAATCAATAGGATATTATTTAACATTGTTTCTTTGAATTATGTACTCGTTTATTTTCAGTTTTATTTAATTTTGTTAGAATCATATTATAATGTGCGTTATAATTTAATGTGGTAAATGTTTGTATAGTTAGACTAGGTTAGGCAACCCAACCTACTTCCAAGCATCCATAGTAACCTGAACCTCCCCTTGAGAAAGTATTCATGTTCAAATAGAGCACACAAATTGTAAAGCGATAAATTTTGCAACAGGTAAAAGTCAGGTAGCAGTTAAAAAACCAGGAACCAGTACAATGTGTATTAAATTTTCGTAATTGATGCAATGATTCATGACGAGCTCCCAGTAAAATTGGTGCGTAAACAACAATTTTGACATTTCTTGGACAAAATCCATGTGGTCAAAGAAAATGCATTAAACTTTCTCATTGGACAGTAATACAATACTTTGAGACGTACTTCAGTGATACGCATGCATAAATAACGATTTTGACGCCTGGGTTAAGAATCGTATGGTAAAAGAAATGTACAAAATAAACTTAATGGACAACAACTCAATGCTTTTGCACACTCTTCCAACCAATTTGGCTCCAAAAAGAACAATTTCGACATATATTGGCCAAGAAAAAATGCATTAAATTCACTTAGTGGCAACGATGCAATGCTTTCAGATGTGTTTCAAATGAAATTGGTGATATATCTTGGCCAAGATCCATATGATAAAATGCGTAATATTTACTGGATGATGATCGATGCAATGATTTGGGACGTTTTGTAATGGGTTCAAACGGCATTAGAACATCATACGGGCAAATAACTGAAAGGGTTAACTGGCTCGTCGTGAGGTCGTGAATGTTATTAAACTTTTGTATTTACCGTAAAACGGTAAGCCTGATCGGATAATGCTTTGAACTCCAGCTTGTCTTAATCCGGGTAAAACGTGAGCAAACAAATTGTGCGCTAGCATGAAACAAGGAAAAGTATTTGAACCTACCTTTGGCTCGCCTCCAACGGTTTGGGCTTGCTCTACCTGCGCGTCCCTTTAGTCCATTCTGAAATATAGTGTTCCAAAATACCACAATATAGTTTTTACTTTTCAGCACTTCGACTTTTAAATTTTTACTAACTTCCACCTTGAATATTGTTTCTAAATTGAAATATCATAATTTCTCAACTATTGAAATCAACTCTAGTTTACGCTCTATTTCAAATAAAACTACCCAGTCCCTATTTTAATGACAAAGTTAAATTAAAATATGATAATAAGTCACTCTAAATTTCTAACCGTGAACGACACATAGATAGTAAGGAAAGAGAAGAGCTTAACGCCCTTTAGCATTGGTAAACTGCCCCTTTACATAAGAAATTCAACGCTTAAATAAACTCAATAATTAATTTTAGCAAAAGTTATTAAATTACTTTAAGACGTCCAAGTACACAATCAATTTCAACGTATCAAGAAAAGCTTATATCAACATGTACGGTCTGAAAGTAATTCACTCCTTAAACCTTTAAAATCATACATATCTTAAAATTCCTTTCTTTTACTACCACAAAAGCGCTTTGGAGGGTTCAAGATCAGCAGCACATGCTAGTTTTTTGTTTGAGTATAACTTAAAACAAAATAATCTCAAACCAAACGTTAAACAAAAGGAATTTAATAACACAAGCCGTAAATGAACAAGTTTCGTAAATATGTCTAGGTACACAAAACAAGGATATACCTTGTAAATACTAAGAAGCTCGTGACGTATATTTTATAACATTTAAATAAAAGTATCCAATAATCTTTTAAACAACGAATGTTTATGTTTTTTATAACCTAAAATAACAATAAGCCTTTGAATAGTCTTCCCTTCCTAAAATATACACTACCGCGAAACGAAATAACAATCCCTCAAAATTTTACCACTCCACGCGTTAGTTGGATACACCTGCGCATAAGGTAGGTTTAAATTAATGCCACTGCTCTGCCACAAGGTATTAGCTTACTCACGACCAACTTAACTCGCCGCTTGCCACTCAATGATCTTCTCTCGCCATTCCTCCAGAATTCGGCACCTTAAACTCAGGAAGTAGAGCCTATCACAATACTAAAAGTCCTTCAAACGTGGAAAAAACGGAGCAATTTCCGTGTACACGATCTAGAAAATACGTCAATGGCTGCAACTTGCAATATTAGGCTATAACAGAAACATCAAAAGGGAAAGGCACAGGCACAGGGACTGGAACATGGACATGGACATGGACAGGGACAAGGACAGGGACAGGGACAGGGACAGGGACAGGGACAGGGACAGGGACAGGGACAGGGACAGGGACAGGGACAGAGCAGGGACAGGGACAGGTACAGGGGCAGGTACAGGGACAGAGACAGGGACAGTGATAGGGACAGGGACAGGGACAGGGACAGGGACAGGGACAGGGACAGGGACAGGGACAGGGACAGGGACAGGGACAGGGACAGGGACAGGGACAGGGACAGGGACAGGGACAGGGACAGGGACAGGGACAGGGACAGGGACAGGGACAGGGACAGGGACAGGGACAGGGACAGGGACAGGGACAGGGACAGGGACAGGGACAGGGACAGGGACAGGGCAGGGACAGGGACAGGGACAGGGACAGGGACAGGGACAGGGACAGGGACAGGGACAGGGACAGGGACAGGGACAGGGACAGGGACAGGGACAGGGACAGGGACAGGGACAGGGACAGGGACAGGGACAGGGACAGGGACAGGGGACAGGGACAGGGACAGGGACAGGGACAGGGACAGGGACAGGGACAGGGACAGGGACAGGGACAGGGACAGGGACAGGGACAGGGACAGGGACAGGGACAGGGACAGGGACAGGGACAGGGACAGGGACAGGGACAGGGACAGGGACAGGGACAGGGACAGGGACAGGGACAGGGACAAAGACAGGGACAAGGACAGGGACAAGGACGTGGGAGGTGGCGAAGGCGTGGACGGGAGGAGGACATGGACAGGGACAGGGACAGGGACAGGGACAGGGACAAGGACGTGGGAGGTGGCGAAGGCGTGGACGGGAGGTGGACAGGGACAGGGACACGGGTGGGGGCAGGGATGTGGACGGGTATGGTGGCGGAGACGGAGACGGAGACGGAGACGGAGACGGAGACGGAGACGGAGGCGGAGACGGAGACGGAGACGGAGACGGAGACGGAGACGGAGACGGAGACGGAGACGGAGACGGAGACGGAGACGGAGACGGAGACGGAGACGGAGACGAAAGCACATCGCTTTCTACATTTACACTATAACACGCGAGCGCGAACGCGACCGCGAACGCGTACACGAACGCGAACGAAAACGCGTTCGCATTCGCGTTCACGTTCGCGTTCGCGTTCGCGTTCGCCTTCGTGTTCGTGTTCGTGTTCGTGTTCGTGGTCGTGTTAGTGTTCGTGCTCGCGCTCGTGTTCGTTTTTGTGTTCGTGTTCGTGTTCGTGTTGTTGTTCGTGTTCGTGTTCGTGTTCGTGTTCATTTTCGTGTTCGTGATCGCGTTCGCGTTTGCGTTCGCCTTCGTGTTCGTGCTCGTGTTCGTGTTCGTGTTCGTGTTACTGTTCCTGTTCGTGCTCGCGTTCGTGTTCGTTTTCCTGTTCGTGATCGTGTTCGTGTTCGTGTTCGTGTTCGTTTTCGTGTTCGTGTTCGTGCTCGCGCTTGTGTTCGTTTTCGTGTTCGTGATCGTGGTCCTGTTCGTGTTCGTTTTCGTGTTCGTGATCGTGATCGTGATCGTGATCGTGATCGTGATCGTGTTCGTTTTCGTTTTCGTGTTCGTGTTCGTGTTCGTGTTCGTGTTCGTGTTCGTGTTCGTGTTCGTGTTCGTGTTCGTGTTCGTGCTCGGGCTCTTGCTCGTTCTCGTGTTCGTGTTCTTGTTCTTGTTCTCGTTCTCGTTCTCGTTCTCGTTCTCGTTCTCGTTCTCGTTCTCGTTCTCGTTCTCGTTCTCGTTCTCGTTCTCGTTCGTTTCTCGTTCTCGTTCTCGTCTCGTTCTTCCTGTTCCTCGTCCTCGTCCTCGTCCTCGTCCTCGTCCTCGTCCTCGTCCTCGTCCTCGTCACTCGTCCTCGTCCTCGTCCTCGTCCTCGTCCTCGTCCTCGTCCTCGTCCTCTTCCTCGTCCTCGTCCTCGTCCTCGTCCTCGTCTCTACTGTCCTCGTCCTCGTCCTCGTCCTCGTCCTCGTCCTCGTCCACCTCGTCCTCGTCCTCTGTCCTCGTCCTCGTCCTCGTCCTCGTCCTCGTCCTCGTCCTCGTCCTCGTCCTCGTCCTCGTCCTCGTCCTCGTCCTCGTCCTCGTCCTCGTCCTCGTCCTCGTCCTCGTCCTCGTCTCGTTCTCGTTCTCGTTCTCGTTCTCGTTTCGTTCTCGTTCTCGTTCTCGTTCTCGTTCTCGTTGTCGTTCTCGTTCTGTTCGTTCGTTCTCGTTCTCGTTCTCGTTCTCGTTCTCGTTCTCGTTCTCGTTCTCGTTCGTGTTCTTGTTCTTGTTCTTGTTCTTGTTCTTGTTCTTGTTCTTGTTCTTGTTCTTGTTCTTGTTCTTGTTCTTGTTCTTGTTCTTGTTCTTGTTCTTGTGTAAATTTCACTTTTATTTAATTGAAGTGTAATAATAAAATTTCCTACTCTTAGGATTAATTAATTGAAATTAAAATTAAATATAGTAACAAAGGTAACAGTTAAATTACATTTTAAATTTGCAGTCAAAGAAAAACATAGTTTAAAATATTAAATATAATGTTATAATTACACTTAAAACTAAATATACTAATGAAGATAAAAATTGGATTAAGTTATAAATTAGCAATCAAAGAAAAATGTTCAAAAACTTACCAGATAATCTGCAATCTGTACCTAAAATTTACACTTGCAGAGGGTTTTTTTTAATTTACGGCTCTGCCATCCATTGTCATATCTTTTGTATTTCATATTTGTGTCAATAAAAAACGCACTTTAGCGATACCGCCTACCGATGATTAAGCTTAATTTGTGAAATGTTCCGACTTCCTGTATCTTTAAGAATTTATGAATTAATCACCCCAAGTCGTTCGTGCGTTTACCGTATTCGGGTGATGCTTTTTTAGTAGTTGCTGTGCGCGTAGGGTCAGGTGCGTTTGCGTATGCGTATGCGTAAGCGTGTGACTGTGCGTGTCATCTGAATTAAGTAAGTTTTTTTATAAATTTGTTATTTCTGTTGTCTGTGGTGACAAAAATTTTATAGAGCAAATTTATCAGAGTAATCAAATGTTTCGCTGTTTTGGTGACAAAAACCAATTACAATAGTTTTCTTTCTTTTGGGATAGAGGCCGACATTCAGAGTCAAGCTGGAATCTTCGCGCTTAAAGTATATTTCCATTTTTTCCCTTCCAACCTACATATAAATATGTAGGTATAGAAGGTTATGCAAATGACTTTTTTTTAACTATCGCTAAATCGACTTCATTTTACAACTTTTGGCCCAAGTTTCGCCAAGACCGGCAATCATGTCTGGATGTCGTGTGTGTGGGTGTGGATGTGGTGTTATTGTGGGCGTGGGTGTGAGTGCTGCTGTGTGCGTGTGTGTGCGTGCGTGTTTGCGTGGGCGGGTACGGGTGCGTTTGCATACACGTATGCGTGTGCATGTGCGTGTGCATGTGTGTGTGCTTGTACGTGTGCGTGTGCGTGTGTATATGTGTGTGCGTGTGCGTGTGCGTGTGCGTGTGTGCGTGTGCGTGTGCGTGTTCGCGTGCGTGTGCGTGCGCGTGCGTGTACGTGTGCGTGTGCGTGTGGGTGTGAGCGTGCGTGTGCGTGTGTGTGCGTGTGCGTGTGTGTGCGTGTGGGTGCGTGTGCGTGTGGGGGTGTGTTCGTGTGTACGTGTACGGGTGTGGGTGCATTTGCGTATGCGTATGCGTGTGCGTGTGCGTGTGTGTGTGCTTGCACGTGTGCGTGCGCGTGTGCGTGTGCGTGCGTGGGTGCGCTTGCGTATGCGTGTGAGTGTGTGTGCTTGTACGTGTGCGTGTGCGTGTGCGTATGCGTGTGCTTGTGCGTGTGCGTGTGCGTGTGCGTGTGCGTGTGCGTGTGCGTGTGAGTGTGCGTGTGCGGGTATGGGTACGGGTGCGTTTGCGTATGCGTATGCGTGAGCGTGTGCTTGTGCGTGTGTGTGTGTGTGTTTGTACGTGTGCGTGTGCGTGCGCATGCGCGTGTGCGTGTGCGTGTGCGTTTGCGTGTGCGTGTGCGTGTGCGTGTGAGTGTGCGTGTGCGTGCGCGCGTGCGGGTGTGGGTGCGCTTACGTATGCGTATGCGTGTGCATGTGTGTGTGCTTGTACGTGTGCGTGTGCGTGTGAGTGTGCGAATGCGTGTACATGTGCGTGTGCGTGTGCGTGTGCGTGTGCGTGTGCGTGTGCGTGTGCGGGTGCGGTGCGTGTGCGAGTGAGTGTGCGTGTGCGCGTACGGGTACGGGTGCGTTTGCGTATGCGTATGCGTAAGCGTGTGCTTGTGCGTGTGTGTGTGTGTGCTTGTACGTGTGCGTGTGCGTGTGTCTGCGCGTGTGCGTGTGCGTGTGCGTGCGTGTGTGCGTGTGCGGGTGTGGGTGCGCTTGCGTATGCGTATACGTGTGCGCGCGTGTGTGTGTGTGCTTGTACGTGTGCGTGTGCGTATGCGTGTGCATGTGCGTGTGCGCGTGCGTGTGCGTGTGCGTGTGCATGTGCGTGTGCGTGTGTGTGCGTGTGCGTGCGTGTGTGCATGTGCGAGTACGGGTACGGGTGCGTTTGCGTATGCGTATGCGTGAGCGTGTGTGTGCGTGTGTGTGTGCGTGCTTGTACGTGTGCGTGCGCATGCACATGTGCGTGTGCGTGTGCGTGTGCGTGTGTGCGTGTGCGTGTGCGTGTGCGTGTGTGTGCGTGTGCGTGTGCGTGTGCGTGTGCGTGTGAGTGTGCGTGTTTGTGTGCGCATGCGCGCACGCGGTGCGTGCGCTTGCGTATGTGAGTATGGATGTATGTTAGTATCCACGATAACTCCACAACACAAACAGTTACGTACTTATTTGTATCTAAGCTTGTTTTGATTTGGCTTACAGCTGATTAGATTTCGGGAGAAATTTAGCGGCAGAGAGGGGTTTTTATTAGGGGTAGTTTTTGGTTTTTATCAATTATTTCTAAAATACCTGCGTATAAAGATATAAAAATACCTGGATATATACCTTTTTTTGATACGACGCGTAATCTAGCGGCAAAAAGTCCCAATTCCGAATTTAATTGTTTGTGCAAATTTTTTCATTATCTGAATAACGATGAATTTTATAAGAAAAAGTGTAGATGTATTTTTTAAAGAAAATTTAACTTTACATACATTTTCTTTAGAAAGTTATTAATGTACAGCGTAGTAAATGTAAAAATTAAATAAATATAATTGAAAATTATCTGTATTATCGATATTTTTATAGAAGCGGGCGGCTTTGGAATTTTTTTACGGTAACATGTATTTATGTCTATGAATCTGTATCTGACATAATGCTTTAAACGTCATAGATTACTGTTTTTGATTTTACAATGTTGCTTCTTTTAGTAAAGAATAACTAGGTCATTAATAATTTAAATGACCTAGTTATCCTCCACTAAAATTTAATTCTATAGTTGGCTTTATACGTTTCTCAAACTGTTATGTTGATAGCGGACTGATGTGTATGTTTTTTCAACTTTGACAAAATTGTTTACAACATCTTTAACAATTTTAACAGATATTACTACTGACGAAGATAACTGTAAGTGTTATCGAAACATTTAGATTGTATAATTTAAAATACACCATTAAAAAACCCAAAAAAGTATATTATTATGTGTGATAATGGTGAAACTTTACATTTTCATATTAGCATTCACATGTCTATTAACCTTGGTCTGTCATGAAGTTTTAAACATCTGTTTGACATAGATTATTGTTTTTGCGTTTACAATGTTGCCTATTTTTGTGATGAGCCGCTTATAAAAGATGTTGCATAATTACACAAAAAAATTTTGTTAAAATTATTTCATTTCTTTTAATTTCCATTTTGTGGGTTGGAAGGTCGTGTGGTGTTGCGCACCAGATATTAATTTAATTGTGTAAGAGGATTTTAATGTAATACGTGTGTAAATATTCAGACGTTGAAGTTTTCATTATACATAAATCTGGTTAATGAACTGTTTCTTTTTTTTTGGATGTGAACCTTTTTGTTATATATTATTTATTGCGAGCATTTAATGCTTTTTTTTTATTAAGGTCATTAAATTTAACGTAAATATTTTGTTCATGGATTTATTTAAAGTGTAGTAATTACGTTGGAAGATTTATTAGTGATCATATGTTTTCCGTTATATTTAGAGATTGAGTTGTCAATGCATTTTTTAAATGAATTTGAGCATATGCTTGATTGGGTTGATTGAAATAATTTCAAATGGTTGTAATGTAATTAAAGTGTCTTTTTTACGAATGATTTCGTTTAAGTTCAGATCTAGTGGGGAAAATAACGTAAGGTAAATATAGTGTAAAGCGGTCCTGACCGCCGCTGCTTTTTTTTTGCGTTTAATCCCAACGTATCTGGAAGCTTTTGTAGGAAGCACCTGATCGATTGGAGACATATTAGTGCCTGATTTGTCAGTCAGGTAAGCGATTTTTATTGTTTGTTATGATGTATTGTTCGAGTTAGACATTTCAACGCCTATTCATGACGTTTAGTAAATTTTAGAATCGTATATAAATTTTCCATCACGCTTATTTTGTTGTATTGACATAATCTTGTGCTTTAAATTGCCTAATTAATCATCGTTTTAATCAGTTATTTTTGGGTATTGAAGCCAATAATTTTGACGTGTAGTTCATCGAAATATTTAAGTTTGAGTTTTCTTTTCGCAATTTTGTGGCTTTCATACAAAGCTTAAGAATTTTGTTGAAGTTTCGGTGAACTTAGCGTAAATATTTTTGGTGTAGAATTTTTAGTAGTAGAGTAGTTTATTTTTGAGTGACCGTTTTGGTTTACTGTTAGGCCAATCTAAGATCTGTTCATGCCGCTATAAATGCGCCTTTTTGACAAATTTTGCCGATTTTGACAAATTTGAAGTTGCGACGAGTGCCCTTTTACAATATTAAGTAAGACCCCGCCCACATCACTGAGTTATGCCGTGGCACAAATTGCCTTTACGGGCTGGATGATCTAGTTAGTATTTAGTCCGTAACAAGACATGGAAAGATGTCCAGCCCTGCCCAATTGGAAAGAATTTATGGCAGCCTACGAATAGAGTATAAATTCTACATTAGGCAGCAAGACTTCTCTACATTACCCGAACTTCTTACTGTGGCAAATCAATACGAAGTGCTACCCCACCGATAACTCGTAGTCCTAGTCGAGTACTTTTCAACGAATTATCTATGAGTTCGATAACCTCCGCGTCAAGCACCAGACCTATAAGAAACGGAATTAAACCAGAAACAAGTACAATGAATACTTACCGAAGAGAAGTGTGTTGGACCTGCGGAGACAAGGGTCACTTCAGAGAAAATCGTCGTGGAACCTTCAAAACCATCGGCTGGATATGTGGTAAGCAAGGAGTCCTATACAACGACTGCCTATGCTCTAAGTCGGAAAACGGATCGTGAGGGTAAGGGAGATGTTGTCTATGTCCTAAGTCGGGAAACGCTGGTAAAGGAAAATTTAGGAAGCCTTCGGAACAGCGGCCAATAACCACGAACACAGCAGCCAACTTACAACCTCTCGAGAAAATTGGAATGAATGGTTACAGCAAGTGAAGCAACTTTTCCAGTAGCCACCGTCACAATCACCTCAACCCATGTCCACAGATGTTCGACTATTCATATACTCCAAAAACCAGTGAACGCATTGATCCACACAGAAACTTCCAAGATAATATTTCAGTTCCTAAATGAAGAGTCTCTTAGTTAATCGCCAGATATATCCCGAATCACTTACTAATGTTACTGTAAGGCTAGCCGATGGTTCAATTACAGAATAGTTAGGGAAATATTGATTCCTTGGAAAAATAAGAACTAAACATTACGAAATTTACCAAGTTTATCCACAGACGTAATAAGAGCAGACTTCCTACAGTAAACCCAAGCCATCATATAACCAGGTAACAGACGTCGGGAAATCCAGGGGCGACGTAATTCACTTATGAGCAGACTTCAGAACCGGTCTGAATGGAATCCAGTCTAGAAGAACAGCAACTGCCGCTATTAAACCAATTCCTAGAAGAAGGTGGTAAAAAATTTAATCAGTCCCGAGGAAGGACTAGCAGCGTAACTCATATCGTATTAAATTACTCCCTGGAGCAGAATCAGTTAAACAGAGGTATTACCCTAGAAATCCTGCTACGCAAGCGATCATTAACCGAGAAGTGGATGAAATGTTTACAAAGGACATCGTTGAGTCAGCCTAAGATGCGTGGAGTTCTTCTTCCGTAGTTCTGGTGAAGAAACCATCAGGATCTTATCCCTAATTTAAAATCTATTTAAACGAGTCCCAAATTCATCTCCCGAAATAGAGACAGGTGTTCATAGTAAGTGGAAATTTTGCGTCCCCATACACCAGAGGAAAAGAATCCTGAGAGAATGCCACAATGAACCAGTCGTAGGACATTTTGGTATTGCCAACACCATCTCCAGAACCTATAAAAATTATTATTGGTCAGGAATTAAAGGCGGCGTCATTGGACATGTAAAAGCCTGTCTTACGTGCAACCAATTTAAAACACCAACCCAAAAGTCGGCACGAAAACTACATTTCACAAAAATGGGACAACATTGGCAGACAATTAATTCAGATCTAATTGGACCGCTCACCCGGTCCCGGAAAGGTAATACATTTCTTTTAGTATTTCAGGACCCACTTACAAAGTGGATAAAACTGTTACCCCTCCGCCAGGTCACCAGTGGACCCACCAACCAAGAAATGAAGGAAAACGTGATTTTCAGGTTCGGAAATCCAGCTCACCTGACTACTGACAATGGCCCGCATATACAAGTCGCACTTTCAGTTCCTTCCTGAAAGAATATGGTATTCAACACCGTCGTACACCGCCATAGTCACCCCAGGTCAAGCCCGTCGAGCGGGCAAACAAAGTAATCCGAACCCTGCTAGCCCAGATGACCACGAGAGACCACAAAGATTGAGGCACCAACTCAGTGAAATCAGGTTTGCCATAAATTCAGACAAAGATCCTGCCACGGGTTTTTCGCCACCCATCCTAAAGTTAGGGAGAAAATTGGATACACACAAACCAAGTATAGAGCCGATGTCGCCGGCCTTACTGCCAAGGAGCAGCGAAAACACATGAAAAGGGTTCAGTAGCTCTGTCAATTGGCCAGGGACGACTTCTCGTCGGCGTTCTGAACGCGGAAGCAATACTATGATCTTCGACGACGAGCTTATCGTCCACACCAGGTAGAACACTTGCTTCCCTGCACTCTAAATTCTCTGTACTCGAGAAAATCCTGACCAGTGCTCTTAAAGCGTATTCTTTGCAAAGCAGTGCATTCTCATACCATATCCGTGTTTAAGTAATTTAATAAATAAATAAATTGTATTCCAATTGACGATACCATTCCGTATTTACTATAAAAATTTTCAATCCCTGTGTACATATTATAATTGCTATGAATTACTCTGTTTCAGTTAATTAATTTCCGCGTATACATAAACCTTCCATTAAATTGGAATTATTCAAGTAAAAGAACACCTGTGTCTTTACGAAGCTAGTAGAGTTGTAGTAACACAATCTGCTTAGCATTCGGGAGTTAATGGGTTGGATTCCTGTTACCGTCTACCCTTTATGAGGGTTTTTCAGGTGGGTTTCCGCACACACATACAGCGGCATAATCATGTGCGCCTATTTAGTCGATTGCTGGGGTAGTATCTTCCTCCGCAGGACCCTAACTCTGTTCCTTCCCATCCTATCATTAATCCCACCATGCATACATACTTAATTAATTTTTGTTGCGAATACATGATTGTGTGCTGAAGGAGCTTGGAAAGCTCAAGCTCAAGCAGCCCGCTCTTCCCCTTGAGGTGGGAATGAAACAAGTGGCCTTTTCCCTTTTCCCCACACCAGCGTTTCAACCTGTCATTGACGGTATAAGGAACAAAGAATTCGCTTCATTTATTTACGTTATACTCTTACCTATACCCTAATTATTAAATAGTAATTAACGTTCGATTAATTACTTGCAATTAAAAAGAAATCTGTCTTACAACTAACCCCAACAACCGATTTTGTTTACTTACAAATATTATATACCTGTAAAAAAAAGTAATCTCAATTAATTCAATGGATGACCATTTCCAATACACACAACCCTTGAAACCATTAAAAACTACCGTTTGAATTATAACTACTGATCACACTATTTTTTTATTTACATTAATCAATATGTACTGATTGAATATAAGGTAACAGGCACAAAATACCCAGATCGGACCAGACGAGGTCGGCTCGCCACGACCCTCGCAGCGACGTGTGGAAGGTGGCCTACCAGCAGGCGGGTATTTTTGTGAGGTCCCATTGACCAGAGTTACTCTTAATTTTGTATTTTGATTAATGTTAATTTAACGCTTTTTAGTAACATCCATTTAATTTTAGTTTACATAATTTTATATTCTTTCCAGCATTCTCTTTATGTTAATCAAATTTGTATATTCGTTGAATATATGTAAAAAGCATTTTTGTTTATACTTCTATAAAGGCTATGAGAGTCATACTCACCTCATTGTTCCGTTGAGCTAGCTAAAGGTAAAATAATACAACATCCACCTCTTATGTGGAATTAATTAAAATAGGTGTCAAAAAGGTCCTTACAATGTAGTCATGGCAGTCTAGTGACTTATTTGTACTGCAGAATACTGCTTCTGTTAATGAAACCATTCTTATTTTCCGCATGAATGACGATAAAACGCTTCCCATTTGAGGCTTTATTTGGTTGAAGCAAACTTTTGGGCTACTATCTTGTGAACTGCGTTTGTAGGTTCCTTGGAGTAATCCTAGGTTTCGTCCAAGAAAACACCTTCTGGTTTCTTAAATAATTTCTCAAGAATACCTTTCTCATGGATACAACATAATCCTGACAACACAAACCACGCGGGCTATCAAGTTTTTTCAAATTAAACCCTATCTCTTTTAGCTAGATGATATAAACTAGTTCTTCCAATAATGTATACATGTTTGATTTAACAACTCATAATAAGAATTTCCAAGCTTACAGGTACTTTAGTTTCCTACAAGCCGTAAATTATTTAACGTACTGTCTGCTTCTTGGTGCCTGCCAATCCTTTGTAAATTTTGAAACACATGTTCGTGTAATTGTTTTAGTCGACACTTACAATACCGAAAACATAGAACATGCCCCGATTTTCTTTTTCCTTTGTAAAATAGTCAAACACCTGCCATATTTGTATACGATTAAATTCAATTCTGTATTATAAGTGTTTTGTAACTGAGATTTCATATTAGTTGAGTTGATCGGCCTATTTCCACAACTGTGAGTCAGCTTCCGCCATCAGGCTTAGTCCTGAGAAGGACTGGTTTCGCACTTGAGTCGAATTCATAAGTAATGATATCTTCCCAAGCACTTGATTACTGTCAGAATCCAACTTGGTACCTTTCACTTACTAATCTGACACCTTTACCGCTGAACCACTGAGTAATCCAATATATACTTTTTAGAACTTACATATATATATATATATATATATATATATATATATATATATATATATATATATATATATATATATATATATCAAACTTTTTCGTGGTTGCGCAGAAGTTTATTGTGTATGTTGCGCCGTAATTTATTGTGTAGGTGTATTGCGCTTAAGATCTTCGCACATTATTGGAATCCATATGGGTGGTCTTCGTTCCAGACATGTTCGGCGATTCTAGATTTTTCTGTTTCGCCCATGCGGACGTTGCTCTTATGTTCCTGAGTGGTCTACTGCTCTCGTATGCTCTGCCGCATTTGCATGGTAGGTTGTATACACAATTCTTGTAATTCTGATCTTCATTGTGTGGTTTGATTTTGGTTAGTATTCCCATGAGCGTTCTAATCGACTTGCAGTGCGTATCTTGTATTTGCTGCTATTCTTCGTATTTTGTCTGAGGTACCTTGTATATATGATAGTATCGCTGTATATTTAGGTTCTTCTTTTTCGGTTAAACTTTCCCTGTTTAGGTTAGGTGTTAGATCGAGGTAGCCATTCTCCTTGAGTGTTTGAGCGATATTTTCTTTTTCTTTGTTCAGGTCCTACCGTTCTGAGCATATTGTTTTCGCTCTATCTTACAAGCATTTTGCCACGCCTAACTTCACGTTTATGTGGTGATTGGAGTTGTATTGTAGGTACCTCCCCGTATGAGCAACATATATATATATATATATATATATATATATATATACACATATATGGAAAAACATTATAGCGAGTCTGAATTATATTAAGCAAACAAATACAGTGCAATTAGTTCACGTGCTAAGTGGGATAGAATACACAACAAACTAAAAGCGCTGATGCCATACATGCGACACAATACTCAGGTATTCCACTAAAGAAAAAATACAGATTATTAAGTGGTATTATTCAGGAAGCACTGCACAAGAAATAGTGGGCAGGTTTACTTTTTCCTTGAAAACATGCCAATTCCATCAGAAAGTACGATTATGCGCACTATTTCTAAATTTGAAAGATGTGGATGTTTAAATAATTGTAGAAAATGCAGTAGCATTGACGGCAATGATGGTGAGCATCCTGATCGTAACCTAAACGAAGAGCGCGCACTACAAGAAATTGCAGTGTGTAGTTTAGCAGTATCTAATTTCCCGTGCAATAGTAGAAAAATTGCTGAAGAAATGAATGTTGCACCAAGAACAGTTCGCAATATCTTGAAAAGGAATAAATAGCGTTGCTATAAGTTGCAAACTACACAAGAAATTTTTCCATAAGATCATCAAAAGCGTATGGAATGTTGTGAAGATATGATGAATCGGGCTAATGAAAACGAAAGATTTATTGAAAATATCTTGTTTAATATTTTATTTAATGTTTCATTTAAAGTGTTTTCTGTTCATTTTTAAAATAGTTGGTTTTTCAATAAGAATTATAATGCTAAAGGTAAACCTTAAACTTAAGTTATACTATCAATGTAAATGTTATTGTTCTTGTTTGTAGCTCTCGTAAGTTTCTTCTTGGTTCTTCTTACGGGTAGTAACCGAACCATGTCATAATTTCGCAATTATAATAAACTTCGGTGTTTGAAGTATTATCATGTAATGTTTAAGTGTAAAGCATTTACATAATAGTTTCAAAGAACCTTTCAACATCACGTTAATTGGTTTGGTTTCGTTAGAAATGTTGGAGCTAGATTGAAGGAGACTTAAGTAGTTCATATTTTGTGCCTACATGCAAATATCTACAAGTGGCAACATTGGTAAAGTTACGTCTTTCTCACACTCATATAATGCTTGTTGGGCTTCTTACTAGCTTATTATAAGTCTGACCTGCAATAATGTTTTTCCATACCTATATGTATATATATATATATATATATATATATATATATATATATATGGAAGATTTTGGAGATCTTAGCAATATCCGAATTCACGGAGAAACCAAGGATGTGGCTTAGACACGTGGACCATACTTTCGTAGTTTGGCAACACGGCGAACATAAGCTAGATGAATTCCTGGATCATCTAAATAGCCGCGCATCTCCACAAAATTCACAATGGAATTGGAGTCTAAAGAAAAACTGCCATTCCTGGATGTACTTGTACACGGGAATGACAACACTTTCGCGACTAGTGTATACAGGAAACCTACCCACACAGGAAGGTACCTATACTACAACTTCAACCGCCACAAAAACGTGAAGTTGGGCGTGGCAAGATGCTTGTACGACAGAACGAAAACAATATGCTCAGAACAAGAGGACCTGAACAAAGAAAAGAAAATATCGCTAAGATACTCAAAGAAAATGGCTACCCCGATCTAAAACCTAACCTAAACAGGGAAAGGGTAACCGAAAAAGAAGAACCTAAATATACAGCGATAATATCATATATACAAGGTACCTCAGACAAAATACGAAGCAGCAAATATAAGATACGCACTGCATTCAAATTGATCATAACGCTCATGGGAATACTAACCGAAATAAAACCACACAATGAAGATCAAAATTACAAGAATTGTGTATACAGCCTACCATGCGAATGCGGCAGATTGCACGAGACAGCAGTAGACCACTCAAAGTGAGAATACAGGATCATAAGAACAACGTCCGCAAGGCCGAAACAGAAAAATCTAGAATGTCCGAACATGTCTGGAACGAAGACCATCGCATCCAATGGAATACCATACAGATAGTGGCAAAGGACGAGAATACGACTTGTCGGAAACTCAAAGAAACCACATACTGCGCAACATGCGCAATAAACTTCTGCGCAACCACGAAGTTTTATATATATATATATATATATATATATATATATATATATATATATGTAAGTTCTACAAAATATGTATTGGATTACTCAGTGGGTCAGCGGTAAGGTGTCAGACTAGTTAGAGAAAGTACCAAGTTAGAATCTGAGAGTAGTCAAGTGTATGGGAAAAAATCATTACATATGAATTCGACTCAAGTGTGGAAACAGCCCTTCTTAGGACTAAGTCTGATGACGGAAGCAGAGTCTGCTGTAGGTATAGAAGGTTATGCAATCGAATTTTTTTTACTAACGCTAAACCGACTCACTAGATCATTTTACAATGTTTGGCTAATCTTCACCAAGATCGACCACGATGTGTGCGTGTGTGTGTTTGTGTGTTTGTATGTGTGTGTGTGGCGCGCGCGTGTGGTGTCTTTTCTGGTGTGTGTGAGACTGTGTATGTGTGTGTGTGTGTGTGTGTGTGTGTGTGTGTGTGTGTGTGTGTGTGTGAGTGTGTGTGTGTGTTTGTATGTGTGTGTGTGTGTGTCGGTGTGTGTGGGTGTGTGTACGTGTGTACTGTGAGTGCGTGGGCTTGTGTATGTGGGTGTGCCTGCGTGTGTGTGCGCGAACGTGCGTGCGTGAGTGCATGCGTGCGTCCGTGTGTCCCTGCGCCCGTCTTTCCCTCCGTGAGTCTATGTACACGTGCGTACATGCGTGAGTGCGCGTGAGTGTGAACATGCGAATGAGCGTGCGCGTGCGTGTGTGCGTGTGCGTATATGTGCGTGTGCGAGTACGCGGCTGCGTGTGCGAGTGCGTGTGTGCGTGGGTGCGCGCGTTCGTGTGTACGTTTGAACGTGTGTGCGTATGTGCGTGTGCGGGTGCGTTTGCCTGTGTACGTGTGTGCGAGTGGGAGTGTGCGTGTCTGAGTGTGTAGGTGCATACGTGCGCGCGTGCGTGCGTGCGTGCGTGGGTGCGTGGGTGCGTGCGTACGTGTACGTTTACGTTTACGTCTGCGTGCGCTTGCGTGCGTGTGTGGATGTATGTCAGTATCCACGATAACTCCAAAACGGCAACACTGGCATACTACAAATTTCATATTTAAGGTTGTTTTTAGCGGCGGAGGTGTAGGGTTTATTATTTTCGAAACAGCTGTATATTTCAAAGATATAAAAATACCAACATATAGACTTTAAACACATCAATTAATTATGTTCTATGCAAGTTATCATAAACTTGCATATAACATAATTACGCGTAATTTAGCGACAAAATTTTGTAGGTTGGAAGGTCGTATGTTGTTCTACACCAGATATTTTTTTACATACGTAGGTAAAGACGAAATCAGCTACTGGAAAAGACACCCACCAAAACCGAAAACAGTGCGCGCAAAGCAGGAAAATATTTTTATCTACAACTGTCATGTAATGACACTGATTTGACACTAATTTAAATTTTGTAATGACGTATATTACCGCACTAGTGTGGTAATGATGCGGAACTAATAGTTAATCAAAATTAATCATTTAATTAACAAAAGAGAACAAATATAACATTAATAATGAACTCAATATAAAAAAAATTATGTGTTAAATATGTTTATAGTGCAATCCATACAATCGTACAAATTAATGCCAGATGGGGAAATTCCCGATGCCCGATAATTGCAAATATTAGTTTCCATATGTTTTGAAGTCGATGGTATATTTTCTTGGTTTTCAAAGATTTTCATAGCTGTTTTTCTTATTTTCTACCGAAGTCTCAATATATCCTTCAGCGACAGAATTAAGACTTCCGCCGCCGATTTAACACTTTCGCGAAGAGTGCATACAGGAAACCTACCCACATGGAAGTTAAACCGTACAACTTCAACGCCCTGTATACGTGAAGTTTGGGCGGGTCAAGAACTTGTAAACAGAACGAAAATAGTATGCTCAGAACAAGAGGCTTGAACAAGAA
This sequence comes from Vesta saturnalis, assembly GCA_036346205.1. NCBI lineage: Eukaryota > Metazoa > Arthropoda > Insecta > Coleoptera > Lampyridae > Vesta > Vesta saturnalis. The sequence goes on from JARFJB010000762.1 coordinate 2,766,443, forward strand.
AGAAAATATCGCTAAGCATCAAAAAAATGGCTACCCCGATCTATAACCTAACCTAAACAGGAAAGGGTAACCGAAAAGAAGAACCTAAATATACAGCCATATTCCATGTACAAGGTACCTAGACAAAATACGGATTTGGATTTGAATACAAGATACACATTGCCTTCAAATCGATCATAACGCTCATGGGATTACTAACCAAAATCAAACCACACAATGAAGATCAGAATTGTGTATACAACCTTCCATGCGAATGCGGCAGAGCACACGAGACAGCAGTAGACTACTCAAAGTGAGAATACAGGAACATAAGAACAGCGTCCGCAAGGGCGAAACAGAAAAATCTAGAATCTCCGAACATGTCTGGAACGAAGACCATCGCATCCAATGGGATAACATATAGATAGTGGCAAAAGACGGGAATACGACTTGTCGGAAACTCAAAGAAACCACATACTGCGCAACATGCGCAATAAACTTCTGCGCAACCACGAAAAAGTTTTATATAGCACATAATCACACAATACACAACACACTACTTACACATATATATATATATATATATATATATACATATATATATTAAGTTCTACAAAATATATTGGATTACCCAGTGACTCAGCGGTAAAGGTGTCAGACTAGTTAGTGAAAGTACCAAGTTAGAATCTGAGAGTAGTCAAGTGTATGGGAAAAAATCATTACATATGAATTCGACTCATGAGTGGAAACAGCCCTTTAGGACTAAGTCTGATGACGGAAGCAGTGTCTGCTGTAGGTAAGAGTTATGCAATCGAATTTTTTTACTAACGCCAAACCGACTCACTAGATCATTTTACAATGTTTGGCTAATCTTCACCAAGATCGACCATGCGTGCGTCGGTGTGTCACTGCGTCCGTCCTTCCGTCCGTGAGTCCATGCGCACTGTACAGTGCGTGTGCGTAACTTATAATGTTTGTGTGCCGAGTGCGGCTGTGCATGTGGGATTGTCGTATATAGCGCGTGCCGTGTGTGTGAATCTGTGCCGTGTGTGCGAGTACGTGGCGCAAAGTGTAAAAAAAAGGTGCATACACGCGCGCGTGCGTGCGTGTGTGGGTGCGTTGGTACGTGTACGTTTGCGTTTACGTGTGGGTGTGCTTGCGTGCGTGTGTGGATGTATGTCAGTATCCACGATAACTCCAAAACGGCAAGACTGGCGTACTACAAATTTCAGATTTAAGCTTGTTTTTAGCGGCGGAGGTGTAGGGTTTATTATTTTCGAAATAGCTGTATATTTCAAAGATATAAAAATACCAACATATAGACCTTAAACACATCAATTATATAACATAATTACGCGTAATTTAGCGACAAAAAATTCCTAAGGTAGAATTTAGGTGTTAGCTTGAATAACTATTGACTATATAACTTTCTTCTATACACTTCTTCATATACTTAACCTTATATGCTTAATATAAAGCAAACTAAGTTGAAAGCCGCTGCCAACTTATCTGCAATAATGATTTCTCATATATGTAAATAAATAACTTCAAATCCCACAATACCTCAGTCTTATCGGTTTTTAAACACGATAATTCCCCATTTTTGATCCGCCATGTTTAACTTTTTAATATTGACAAATGGTTTATTCTTAGCGATTTTAAAAACCCCCAATACCGGACTTTCAAAATAAATTTGCAGCTCAAGAACGGTGTGCTACTGCCAGTTTCAAAAATTTTTTTATTTAGATAATGTTTTACGAGTTAACAAAGTTGCAAAATTGATCATTAGACTACAATACCTAAATTTTATCCAAATCGAATTTTAAACATGATAATCCCCCATTTTTGATCCGCCATTATGAATTTTTTAATTTTGACAAATTAGTTATCCTTAGCGATCTTAAAAACCCCCAATACCCGACTTTCAATAAAATCGGTTGATAAATTAAAAAATGCACAATTTTGTACCCTAAAAACGGCGCTCCACTGTATTTTTTTATTTTAAAATTATATAAGAAATTATTAGTTTGTTTTTTTAAGTATGTAACTTTTTAAACTTTGAAGCAATGAATTTTTTTAATTTTGTAATCCCTAAAAATGCCCCGCCACTAGTTGGATTTTGTTCATTAACGAACTTGACCTAGATTTTATGACAAAGATTTTTTGTATCTAATTTCATATTGATAGCTTTAATGGTTCAAAAGATATCCAGCACACACACGAACAGATACACAGACAGACACGAAATTTTTGTTTCTAACAACTTGTTTTTTATCGATAGCTTTAATGTTTCAAAAGATCTCGCGTACTCTCACACACGTGTTTTTCGTATTGTTTAGGGCACAATACGCCAAGAAATGTACAATACAATACAAAATTGTTTGAAAATTCAAACCCATTACATTGCTTTCTCTTAATGCGTACGTATATGAGAAAGCAAAAATTAATTAAATAGGATTGAAAATGCTTAAATTGATTATTGGTATTTTAAAGCAGCGGGCGGCTTTGGAATTTTTTCCAAGTTAGCATTTATATGTTTATTAAAGTCTAACTGACATGCAGTTTTAAACGTCCATCTGACAGTTTGTTTTTGTTTTGCACTGTTGTCTATTTGCGAAATGAACGTATTTAAAAAAAATAATGGATCCCCTACTAAAAATCCACGTCTCATCTAAGAACACAGGGTCATAATCTTTTAATTCTTTATTCTTAATGTAGTTTCTTAAAAATCTAATCCTACTTGTAGCAATATGTTCCAACTCAAATAACCCCCTTCTGCCATCGTCTTTTTTAAAGGAGAAACCAATTGAATGTAGTAAAGCTTTCAAACTTGTTTTGCTGAAAGTAAAAACACCTGCTTCTGCTACTTCCCGTTTCAAGGTTTCAACGGTAACATGGCACCTTACAAAAATGTACACTGATTATATCACATAAAATAAAGCAATGTTAAATTATATACGTTTTGAATGCATTTCATAAATCTTTCGTTTTACAAAATCTTTAATGTAATCATCCACATCGCATGATTTTGGTTTGCTCCGTATACGTGTGGTAGATATTTGTGGGTGATTTGGTGCAACCTCATTAAATCTCTTTTTTATAGTGGTTAAAGTACCAGAACTTATACCACAAGCTTCAGCAGTACGCTACAAGTACAATCATAAAAATTTCTAATAAATAGTATTCAACAAAATTCTACCTGCATAATAGAAGTAAAGGTGCAAATGCACCTCCATTATCTCGTTCCCTTTCAAAATAACGAAGAACGTTCGTAACCACTTGCTGAGCTTCCAACTTCAGGGGTTTGTTTCGAAGCATTCTAACCTGTTTTAAAGAAAATTGTTTCAAATTGAATTGTATGCATTATCTATTTACCTATTCAAAAACCGTTTATATACAATTTAGTTTTAAAAAAAAACTGTTTTGTAAGAAATTTATGATGAATAATGATGAAACGGAATAAAAGCAGCAGTATTTAAACAAACGTCAAGAAATTTGTCAAAAATTTGTACGTAGGTGTAGACATAAGTTTCTTACAGTCCATATGCTGACTACAGCAGACGTACGTTTCTGAATTTATCTTACTCTACTGTGTAATAATAAAGTAAAAGAGCGCATTGTCAATAATTTTATTATAATAATGTACCGACATGAGTCATACACAAGTTAAACGCGGCCCGACTTTAATTAATTATCCTAAAAAAATTGTTATTAAAATTGTTCCATTTGTTTAAACGTCCACTTTGTAGGTTGGAAGGTCGTATGTTGTTCTACACCAGATATTTTTTTACATACGTAGGTAAAGACGAAATCAGCTACTGGAAAAGACACCCACCAAAACCGAAAACAGTGCGCGCAAAGCAGGAAAATATTTTTACACGTCTTCTGTATCTCACCGTGGCAGCAAAAATTAAAAAAAAAAAAAGGAAATTGTCGCAATTATTGTTGCATTGATCGTTTATTTTTTACCATTACATTGAAGAACTAGACTATACTTTTATTAATGCTAACAATTCCTCGACTGAGAGTGTTTTTAGTCAATTTATGTACTTGCTCATAAAGGGCTATGAATCACTAGGATGTAAGAACACCTTTGTTAACTGTTCCTAGACAGTATATCTTTGACTGTGTAAAATACTTTAAAATCAAAGTGAACTGAACAGTTGCACAAAAAAAGGGGCTGCCTCTCACAATTGCATTATACTACCTCATATCAGGCTAAATCTAATGAAGTAATTTTTAATAGAAAGGCGTACTACTGTATACAAAAGTATAGCACTATCAGTCTGGGAGATTTTATGCAATAATTCTTTTATACTGGTTGTTTTTTATTTGTAATAATCTACAATAAGTTGTGCACTGTAATTTTATAACAATGTACTTTTCTTACTGTAATTTGTATTGTCTGTATTTCTTATTTTATATATGTACGTATCTTGACAAGTGTGTAAACCTTTTAATGTAAGCAACTCTTAATAATAAATAATAATAATAATAGTATGAGATTCGGTTGCAAAATTGTGTAGGTTTTTTTAATAAAACTTAATTCAGACGAATGATTAATGGCACTGTAATGTATTACTTTCGGGTTGCCTATAAAAAATTAGCCTCAATTATTTTTAATTAAATATATTATAATTAATGTATTTGTGTGAATTTGAACTATATGTTTTTTAAGTGAATGGAACGTCATTTGAAAGGAAATGATGTGAAGAATGTAAAAAAGATGGTTGCTACCTCCCAGTCATCCTCAACCTCTCTTGTGTTCAATACAAATTTAACTTCAATTTTGTATAATACATTCTTGAAAAAAATGGTTAAAGGAAAGGCCGGGCCTAGACCGCGCAAAACTTGACTGAATGTAGTAGAATGTATGATAAAGGAAACAAAGATAAGAAATTTTAAAAATAAAAGGGCATGTCAGAGACAATGTATGATCTTGCGGAAGCTAGGGAGGTATGCGGAGATAGGAAAGCATGGAGAAAGATTGTGAATGAAAAATAAATAAGAGGCAGGGATTGTTTTTCCAACCTCACAAGTGTGAAGATTAAGTTAAGTTAAAAAACGATGAGCGTAAATAATCAACAATAATGTACCTGTTTACACTTGGTTGCCTAGAGGTTGCGGCTGACTGGGAGGTGGCAACCATATTTGTTTACATTCTTCACATCATTTCCTTTCAAATGACGTTTCATTCACTTTAAAAAACATATAGTTCAAATTCACACAATACATTAATGATAATATATTTAATTAAAAATAATTGAGGCTAATTTTTTATAGGCAACCCGGAAGTAATACATGGCGCTGTAATTAATTCATTTGAATTCAGTTTTATTAAAAAAACAGATACCTACATAATTTTACAGCCGGATCTCATACTATAAATAAATATATCGAAACAATACCCGACAATTATGGCAGCATTTGAGATGCCAGTCCCATTAACTCAACACAAATATATGCGTTGTTAGGGCTTTTATATCTATCAGGATCGGACCACGCAAATCCTCTTAACTGTGAAGATCTCTGGAGTAAGAACGGATATGGTATCGAGATGTTTCATCTAACTATATCTCTACAGTGGTTCAAATTTCTGGGATGCTTCGATTCAACTATAAAGAAACACGTTTAGAGCGAAAGAAAACCGATAAGCTTGCAGCTATTCACGCTATTTTTGAAATTTTTAATAACAATTGCCAACATGACTGCCATGTTTCAGCCTTTGTTACTATAGACCAAATGCTTACTGTCTTTAGAGAACAATGCTGTATTATGCAATATATTCCTTCCCAGCTCAATAAATACGGGATCAAATATTAACTCTGTGTGTCTAACAAATGTAGTTCTTAGACTCTGTAAACATATTTTTGGTTCTGGTCAAAACGTAACTGTGGATAATTGGTTTACGTCTTGTCCAGAATCTGCTCCACGACCACAAGCTTACATCTCCTGGGACTATAAGAAAAAACAAAAAATAGCTTCCTTTAGAATTCACTAAACCTGTTAATCAACTAGAACGCATCAGTATATTTTGATTTACCAAAGATTGCACAATAGTTTCCTACATACTAAAGAAAGGAGAAAACGTTATTTTAGTGTCCAAAACACCAGAAGGTATGGGCCACGTTCTGGTGTTTCTGGACACTAAAATAACGTTTTTTATCTTTTGCTAAATATTGCAGGCATCGATTCCCAAGTAATTTATTTAGTCAATAATCCCGACCCTGTGCTACTTAGAACAAATTTTCTAAGAGAAATTGCAGATCAGCCAATTCGTTACATATTGCGCTACTAATCTTCCACTAAGCCTTCAATGTAGACTGCACGAAACCTGTGGCATTGTATTTCAAACGGTTCTTCATGGTCAACGGATAAATTGCAATTGGCAAAAAACCGAAAAATCAGGGTTTCATGTTTCAAATGCAGAGTTCATATGTGCCTTGAATATACAACTGCTATTTGCCAATTTTGCAGGGAAAATGATTTGCGTTTGAACAAAAGAACCACTCTACCAGAAGAACTAAAGAACTTATCCAACAATAGTTATTTAATTTTTTGGTGATATGCCAATACATTTTTGCTTTATGTTAGGATTATTTTATTGCTTTATAGTGATGCATATTTTTGTTATGCATAATATACAGGGTGAATCCTAAATGGCAGATCATCGGATACCACCTGATTCTGCATAGAAAATGGAGCAATAAAGTCATACTAATTTGCTGTTAACCTCATAGATGAGAGTTATTGACAGTCATAACTTGTGCTTATTGTAAGATATTTTTGTGAAATAATAGTTGTTTTTTTAGTTTAATCAACGAAAAAAAAATCATCATACCTTTGGTTTAGCTAGAATTTCCATCAAAAGTTACTGCAATGTTTCAATTTTACAAAATGTTGCAACAATGCACAATAAAATTTTCAAATTTTGAAAGGAACGTAGACTTTTACGCACTTTTTCAAGTAATTTCACGTTTACTGCCATTTCTGTCACAATTTGTTAATCAATATCTCGTATTGAACTGTCTTCGTTTTCTTTATCTTCAGTTTAAGTTATTTTCTTGTACTGTTCTTGAGTTTCGATATTAATTGTTCTGTTAGATTCTCCAAATTATTTAATTTAGGGGAATGTCGTGGCAACTTTAATGTTACTGCTAAAATTGTAAGTAACTGTAAGATTTGAAAACACCTAGTTGATATTAACTTACGAGTAATGTATTGTTAATTTAAAAATGCGAATAGCGCATTAAAATTGAGACCTTGCCATGAAAGAGGTCTAGCATTCCTGTATGCGTTGTTTTGCTTTCTCATATACATACGTTTAAAGAGAAAGCTATGTAATCGGTATAAATTCTCCTACACTTTTTTTTACATTTCTCGACGTTTTGTGGTCTAAACCGCACGAAAAACAGTTTTAGAAAAAAAAATTCGTGCCCGTCTGTCTGTTTGTGTGTGTGTGTGCTTTTGTATTAATCGTTTCTCTCTCTCTCTCTCTCTCTCTCTCTCTCTCTCTCTCTCTCCTCTCTCCGCTATGGATGGACGGAGAGAGAGCGAGAGAGAGCGAGAGAGAGCGAGAGAGAGCGAGAGAGAGCGAGAGAGAGCGAGAGAGAGCGAGAGAGAGCGAGAGAGAGCGAGAGAGAGCGAGAGAGAGCGAGAGAGCGAGAGAGAGCGAGAGAGAGGCGAGAGAGGCGAAGAGAGCGAGAGAGAGCGAGAGACGAGAATTGAGAGACTCATAAGAGCATAGAGAGAGAGAGAGAGCAAGGGAGCACAGACCCTAACACAATTTCCTAGACCTATCCTATAAGCTAGCATTAGGGCCCCCTAATTAGAATACTATTTGCAGCCATGGGAGCCACGGCAAGTGGGGTGAAGGCCCGAGAACAAGCCCTTATGTCTTACAAGTTAGCATTAGGGTCCCCTTATTCAAATTCAAATTTGCCGCTAAACAGGTTTGGTTTTCGTAACGGGCTAAATCGTAAAAGTAAATTTATAACATTTGATTGTACGAAAAGTATATATTTACGCCCTCTATACTCCTATGGCGTAATCTAACATTGGTATTTAACTATTTAAAAAAATATAATTGTTAGTGTATGAAACTCTCGCTAGATGACGGGATAGTAGAACTATAAAAGTACAATAACTTTTCTTTATTTGATTTATCGATACAAAAGAAATCTATAGAACAGTTTTTGGCTTGAAAAGGATTTTTACATTCCTTTTCTTTTCATGACTATCGCCATTTTGCAACGCTAGAATTCTGGAAAATTTCTCGAAACGATCCTGCCGATGTAATTCAGGAGAAGTAATTACAACAAAGCATATTTGGTCTTCTCTACATTTTCTGTACCAGTTTTGTTGCTCACAGTAACTGTGGTTTTAAAGAAATTTTCATCATAAAATTTGGGTAAGCTAACATAGATTTTTTCTTCCTTATTTGTAAATAATAACTTTGTGTATTAGCGATTGAAGGCGTACAATCTATACACAACCACTGAATCTTTTGATCGACTACTGGAAAACATTCCGTGCCATTTTCATGTGCTCGTCTGCAATCAAGAGGGTATTTAATGAATTTTTGCTATATGTAATACTTGCCTACGTTTTTATTTTAGCATTTAATCGTTTAGTATTTACTGGTTAGCTCTTAATGCTATAATTTAATGGTTTAGCATTTCACTGGTTAGCTCTTAATGCCTGTAACTTAATGATTAGCACTGAAAGAAGTTAAAGCACGTTCTGTTCTATACTCCTTCTTAATGGACGTTCCACCAATTCTTCATGCTGCTTTGGATTCGTCTACACCAACTTTAGTACTGTAACTACATTAAGGTAACCCTTTACACCCTATAAATAAAGGTCAGAGTGTTATCGTTATCTACCGCATGTACCTAAATGCGTACCTTATCGTCCCTTTATGCGAATTACTCCACAGTGATTTCATTAAATCACTATTCACTATAACATAATTTTTATATAATTAACTAGTGACAATTTGAATATTGTTATACTTACTTTATATGAAGTCCACACTCTGCAGGTCAATGTAATTGATCAAGATTATATCTGTTGGTATTTAATAACATTTCACAAAATGCTATAATTGTTGCTGAAGTTATATTTATGTGTTCTCCGAAGCGTTTCAACTGATAATAATCATTGGTAATTTTAATGTTTGATATATTTGGAACCACGCCCTTACTAGTTGCAAATAACTACCGTTTTTAAAAACTATATTTAATTTTATTGAATACATAAATAAAAAGTTTACCTCCAGTATGATTTGAACCTACAACCTATACTTTGCTAGTGTACCGCGCTACCAACTGCGTTATCGAGATTCAAGCCCTAGTCAATGTAAATTTTGTCTTAATGTATGCGGAAGTGATGTAAATTCTAAATATAATGAGATTACAATCAAATTACTTATATTAATGGAATGTGAGCCTGCAATATCGCAAGGATTCACACATACCAAAGCAACTTGACTATTACTACCGTTATGTTTTTTTTTTTACGATTAGCACGCTGCGCACAAACATTCTCGATTGTTAAGTTGCGCGATAGAATTAACGTCATAACATCTTCTGTATTATAAATACTTTTTCCTTTTTCTTTAATTTACACGTGGTTTTAGCTACCACCTAGTTCAAAGCTTATTTACACATAATTTTTTTTGTCGTATTTGTTATGACGCATAACTGGCATAAATACGGGGTGATTCCTGAAATATTGGAACGGTTTAAGTACAGTTACTTTTGAGATTGACTGTTTTTTATCTTACCACTTATATCTCATGAATTAGTTAACATTTTAAATAAATATGGAAAAAAACGACAGGACTTATTTGAAAAAAAATTTATTTGAAAGAAAGCATAAAGTCAGGAATTTACGTTTTAAAAAGAATATCATCTAAATGACTACCGTCGCTGATGTGGCACTCTTCTCCTCTAATCGTGGCTTTTAATTCAAGCAGTGTTTTTGGGTTATGGGTATACACTCGATCCTTGAGATATCCCCATAAAAAGAAATCTGCTGGCGACAAATCTGAGCTCTTGGGGGGCCACGGAATGTCGCCTCTCCGAGAAATCAGCTTTTCCGGGAACATCTCTTTAACGACCGACAGGGACTCGTTAGAGGTGTGACAAGTGGCCCCGTATTGCTGTAACCACGTATTCCGATTGTAGCCAGCAAATTCCTGTAGTTGTGGTGACAGAAACTCACGTAACATTCTGACATACTCAGTAGAGTTAACAGTCACTGTATGGCCGCGAAAATTCTCAAAGAAATAGGGTCCAATGATTCCTCTAGCCGAAATTGCGGCCCATACAGTTACCTTTGGCGAGTGAAGGGGTCTTTGATGTTTCGATACAATTTGCGCAAATTTAAATCATTAAATTTCAATTCCTGCACTATCTGAATTTTGTATGGATGTAATTTCAAATTTAATTTCAAAATACGGCGTAAGGATGTACGTGATATTCCTAATTCAGCCGAACGTTTGCGCGTCGATAAATCAGGATCGTGTCGAACTGAAGCTGAAACTCTGTGCACGTTTTCTTCACTCCGTGAAGTCCGTGGGCCGCCAGATTGTTTTACATTTAGTGTCGATCCCGTCTCTTCGAATTTCTTCACCCATTTCTTTATTAAAACTGCACTCGGACACTGATTTAAGTCATGTAAATCGTATTCAACGCGAAACAAGCGCTTCACCGTAAAGAACGAATTATTGTTCAAATAAAATTGTTTTACGGTCCGTTGCGACTAAACTTCAAAGGAACGAGCGAGCCGTTAGCCCTCTCCCTGCGCCCCGTAGTGCTAGGGTTTGCTCGGGAAATCAAACCTTTTGAGGGAACGTTCATTTGCCACTGTTACCTTTTCTTTTATGTTGATTTGTTTTGTTTATTAGATACTTAATTTGGGCAAACTGAACTGTTCTTCCGAAAGACAATTTGTAAATGAATTTAGTATATTTTAAAGGTATTACAGCTTTCTCTGAATGTTTATTAAAGGTTGAGTATTGTCAAACGCTGTGTGAACGTTATTCATGTAGGTTTTTCTTTCAGTTCAACACAAACGAAATGTCTTTCATTGTAGAAAGAGGAACACTTAACTTTTATGTTTAGATTAAAAATTAATTACTGCCCGGGTTCAAAGTTAACGAACCTGCTCAACTTGCGAACGTTATCAATTATTTTTTTTGTTTGGGTAATAACCGTAGTGACTAACCTTTTATTTCATTTAAAGTCAGATTTTCATTTCTAGGTTTTCCCAAAGATTTTTTTAATATTTTAGCCTAAAAATACCTTTTCTTTTTTTAATATACCTTTTTGGGTGGACTAAGTAGATCCAGACTGATAATTATTTTTGTTTTTGGTTCGATCATTATATTTTGTTGTTTACACTACAGCCGTCTCTTGCTGCTCTTTCCTTGGTGTGCTCCTTTCCTGTTTTCGCTACTCGCTTCCTTCGTCATCACTATCCAGCAGTCGCGATAGTGGTGGCTGTTTCTAATAAAGGAGAGCGGCTTCTGGAACATGGCATTAACATCTATCTTCTATCCACCCCACCCGAACCGTTGAGCTAGACGGTTGGCTCCATTATCTACAGGTGAGTAGAGAACCCTTTCCTTTTCCTCCGCTTCCCACTTGTACACGTGGGCTACCGTTGGCTACCCCAAGGAAGGTTAACTCCTAGGACAGGCCCAAGCCCAACTCGAATGCCAAGCCTAGAAGTCAAGGCCAAGGCTAAATTAAATCACCAGAAATTCCCAAGGTTAAATGACGTCACAATAAAAATGGCGACAAAATGATTAAAAAAATACTGTAAAGACTTTCTGTTTCAAACCTGGTCTCGACACCGGGGTGCCCAAATAAGTTAAATTGCAGTATTTCCCAATAATCAATTTCGTACAGAGGTTACATTCACTTATCTGATCTTTTTTTTTATGATTGTGGACCTGAACAGGCTAAATAAGGCCTATCGTGCTAAAGCAATTCAGGAACACTTAGGAGGATGGATAGAGGGATAATGAATTGCCAATAGATGCCTATGAACAGCTACCTTAAACAGGAACTAGGGAGATCATTCCAGAGTTTAGAAGCCGTGTAGAAAAATGTGGATTGTGCCCGTTTAGTACGACAAGTGGAGATTTGTACTGCATACTGATGATGTGAGTGAGCGAACCGAGTATTTCTCGCAAAGATAGCCGGAGATGGTATCAAAGAATGTAATTCACCAGCACAATAGCCGTTGTAATAACGATAATACAAAGAAAGAACTGAAACCATGCTTCTATGCTCAAGGGACTGTATGTGAGAAGTTAAGGACGGGTCATTTATAAGCCTAATCGCTCTCTTTTGAATACGATCAACGATATGGAGAGCGTATTGGGGAGCACTAACCCAAAGGTGAGAATTATATTCCAGATGAGACCGAATTTGGGCCTTATACAGCAGAAGGAGTTGTCGAGAGGTAAAGTACTGCTTAGATCTGTACAAAAAGCCTATTTTACGAGCAGCTGTTTTGGTAGCTGACAGAAGATGGTCAACCCATGAGAGATTTGAAGATACAGTCATACCCAACAGAGTAATAGAGACTGAAAACTTAAGAACTGAGTCATTCATACTTACAACAGGAAATGATCGATTTTTTTGGCGGACAGAGTTTTGTTAGCATTAAATTTAACTAGATTATTGCTTCCCCATTCGAGAATACGTTGAATGTCTTTGTTGATTGAATTTGCCATTTCAGCTTTAATTTCTTGATTTGACATAGAAGGTGGATTATCACTATGAGTAGACTGAGATGAACTACAGTGAAGAGTGCTATCGTCAGCAAAGTAATGGATGGGGTTAGTTGTTGAAGAAATAAGGTCGTTTATGTACAGCAGAAAAAGTGTAGGCGCTATAACGGATCCCTGTGGTTCGCCCGCGTTAATGCTAACTTTTTTGAAAAAAGCCATCAACTACGACACATATTCGTCTTTTATCAAGGAAACTAGAAACCCAGTTGATGAGCGTATCATTTAACCCAAACGAGGTGAGTTTGGCAAGTAAACACTTATGCCAAACTTGGTCAAATGCCTTTGAGATATCTAAAGCGACTACAACTGTTTCACCGGACTGCTCTACTGTATTGTTCCAAACTTGGGTCACATATGAAAGAAGATCGCCTGTTGAACGACTTTGCCTAAACCCATATTGGTGGTCACTAAGGAGTTTGTTAGTTTCAAGGAACGTGAGCAGTTGCTGATTGATGGCTTTTTCCATGATTTTAGACAAAATGGAAGTGATGGCAATTGGTCTGTAGTTTGAGGGATCGGTCTTATCACCTTTTTTGGGAATAGGTTGAACATTTGCTAACTTCCATGATGAAGGGAATTCCCCAGAAGATATAGAGATCGTATAGAGCTTAGATAGGACTGGTACTAGTTCGGGGGAACATTTCTTTAAGACAATAGCTGGGATAACGTCTGGGCCAGTCGCCTTATTGAGATCAAGCCTACTGATGATCGATTCCAAGAGCTTGTACCGAAAATGAATTGGTTTCATAACGTATGAAGAAGAGTTGACTAGGGGCACATCTTTTCCAGAATCATTGAGACACGAGTTTGATGCAAACAAATCCACAAAAACATTGGCTTTGTCTACAGAATCAGCAACTACCGATCCGTCAATAGATGTCAGGGGGGGAAATGAAGATGTTCGAAAGTTTTTACTAATGGCTTTTGCTAAAGACCAAAATTTAATCTGACTAATAGATAGTGAATACCCGTAACAAAACAAACCAAATCCCATTAACCAGTAATTAAAAAATTGGATTTGATGCCTATAAGTTAAATACTAATATTTCCCATAATCTTAAATTAATTATGAAATTATTATACAAAGAATGGGTCATTAATATACAATTATTACGAAATTCACTCGAAAATTCATATAAGTAATACATTTAAATTTTGAAAACCGCTGAAGAAACATATATTTTCTATTCGGTGGGTAATAAACGTGGTCATAAAGCATTGTTTCTCCATTGCAAACAACTATTGCTCCTATAGAAGCTGTTCTAACCAATCGTGTGCGTCTGCTGCTGCATAGCCTTTTATAACCGCCCTTCAAGAAAGTATGTCGGACACTTTACTAATGAAACGACCCTTTTTTCTAATATGGACAAAATCAAATAATAGCCAAAATTGTTTAATGTTTTTAATTTTTAACTGATTTTATATTCGCCATGAAACCGAGGGTATCCCACCTTAATCGTATAGTATTTTATAGGCGCGTTCTTCTATCAAAAATAAGCAAAACATTCTAACAAGGCACATGGTTTCAAATGCAAGGTTTTTGATATGAAAATATTTGCTTAAAGATTAAAATAGCATTCCAATGTAAAACAGAATAAACTAATAACCGAAATTGTATTTTATTAACTAAAACAGTAATTAAGATCACAATGTTGTTTGAATTCAGAGTTTGCGAGATACAAACAATTAACATTTACACATCAAAGGTGTTTATTTAATATATGCCGGCGCAATGTAGTACCTGTTTACCTGCCGTTCACTTCACTTTGAACTCAGCCATACTTCATGGGAGAATTAGCAAACATGGTTTTTGTTTACGGATTAAGCGCTATTAGCAGTTTATACGCGAAAATATATACAATGTTCATAGGAAACGGAAGGAAATTACAAAGAGAAAGACAATAGCTAATTCTACACCAGTAGAATTGGAAGAGCAACATTGAAGATCCAACAATTTCTCCTCGATGAACTGCTGTTATAGAAAATACTACGAAAAGCATCGCAGGGCGCATTCCCACAAAACAAAATTTTCTTCCCTTTCATTATCAACCGGTACATGCTTTTGGGGATAAGGACTGTGAAAATATATACATTTTTAGACGTGGGGTCTTCTTGTTTTATTTACCAATGAAACTACTTTTATAGACAACAGAATATGCACAATGCGCGTGCATGATGTGATGAAAATCCTGACGCTATAGTTCAGACGAGTCACCACAGCAACTTCTTTATCAAAGTTTCTTCCAAACGGACAAATACGAACCGAAGCGGAAGAAGTATTGGACAACATGTCACTACAACAAACGCGTGACAAGACTCCAGCCCACTTTACATCGGCCTGTACTTTGACCGCCTCGTTCAACAGATTTAAATTCTTTACATTTCTGAAAAAAATAATTATTCTATTGGGAATATATTGCTGAAAGAATTGAACATTAAGAAGCATGTGTGTATTTTCGAAGTACAAACTTAATGAACAAAACTTAATTGTAGATTTCTACCTTCGGTTAATTCCCACATTTACAACAAAGTGTCTTGTTGCGTATGCAAAGAGTATCTATCTATACAGGGCAAAGACACTAGAGAAAACATCGTAATATACCACACTTATAGGACGCGTTTGTCAGTTCGCGAACGGCTAATTCATTAGTATTTTCCTCTACATGAAATGGACAATAATTTTATTTCCTACTTACATTAATCTCATCAATTTAACACTCATAAGTCTAAAATATACTTCGTGGAATTCCATATTTAATAGCACTAATGTTTTAAATACAATACAACTCCACAATTTATTTTCTGTAAATTTTTATTTCTGTACGCGTTCCAATACAACGTTCATGATTACCAAGAGAAAATATATAAGTAAAATAATAAGTATCTATTGAAACACACCATTAAATTAAATCAGCAAACTTGATGAAAATTATAATTTTATATTTGAAATATCTGTGAAGATCAACCTGTTCGTATCATTATTTATTTTCTGTTCATGTTTCTAAATTTTGAATGCTTCTAAAACGTTTAAGTTGTCTTTTTATAACAAAAATTTAAAAATGTAGTATTGTTATGTAGTCATAAGATTATTGTTTGCTATTAAACGTTCGACATAATTCATTCTTTGCATCTAACATTAAAGCTCCTAAGTGTTTGCCCAATATAAACAGAATTACAAAATGTGCTGTTCAATTTATAAATACCCGATTTCAAAATGTCATTAGTTGAATTTTTCACATTAAATAAACTTTTAAGAACATTGGTATTAGTTTTGAAAGCTACTTTGTACTTCTTGTTCTTTTGCAACATGTGCGCTACTTTTTCTGATATTTTTCCGAAATGTTAAATTGATATGTTCTTATTTTCTGTCGGTTCTGTGTTAACTGGTGCTACGGGCAAGACAGTCACTAAAACATCAGCCCGTATAGGTGTTACCGACATAGCTCAGTGGTATGGGAGGGGTTTTTACTAGTCACTCCAAAAGGGTACTCGACACACCTCAACAAACTATGGAAGGAAATAGGAAATAAGTTTTGGTAGGAATTATTTACTGGGATAGGAAAATTTATAGTAAGGATTTTCAAGATCATTGCAAACTGTCCCTCCAAATTTTAATACTAGGAAAAATTAGTTCAGTTGTACAATCAAATTTCTTCCGCTTCTACCAGTCACAAATAAAGACATCTTTTATATCCAGCATTTATTTTGTAAATTAAATCAAGTAATATACAATAACAGAATTGCATTGAAAGAATGGTAAAAAACTTGAAATTTTAGATTATACAAAAAAAACGTCGGAAATTATAATTGCGTTACATAATTTTTACGAAAAAGGTTTGTCTAACCTCAAAAGATGAATTAAGATATAAAATTTTGGATCACGTCTGCATTTTTTAAAACTAGGTTTAGAGTAACGTAAATTATTATTACATATAGTGCGTAGAAGGTACGCGTGTGACGTGCCAAATAGTATAAATGCGATTCGTGGAAGACAGTATCTTTACTTCTTGCACTGATTGAGAAATTAAATTAATCGACAATCCTAAGGTAAATATCACAAAATTACAGCAAAGGTTGTGTGTTCTGTCTTCTAAAACCATTTTTTTTTCTGCATCTGGAGTAAATCTTCTCTGATGACCATAATACGCAAGTAATCAAAGTTAATATGTTTAAAATATAAATGCAGTTAACATAACTACCAGTTAAATCTTTGACAGCACCTTAAAAATAATGATAAACAAATAATTATTCAAATAACCTTTACCTCACCTAATGCTGGTCCAAATACTAAACAAAATATACCATTAACTGCCAACTGTATGCCTTCAGCAGAAGCCAATTGTTTTCTGGGCACATTATCCGCAATAATAACGTTGCAATAAACTGTTTTCATACCCCTAACAGCTCCCCAGTAAATTGAGACCATAATAATTGTCGTACTCGACATAGTCATCAACGCTAAATATTCCCTATTTGTAATAATTTAGAGTGAAAATTTCAGTTACTTACCAAGACGTCCAACAACAATTAAAAAACAGCTTAATCCATACATAAATTTTGATGATCGCTTAAAATAGTCTCCAATAAATGGTGCTGTGAATGTCATGACCAAGTTAGAAATGTAAGAAACAGAAAGAAATGTAGCAATTTGATTATTTCCAAAGTTTAAATCAGACAAAACTAGAGGACATAAATAACCAAAGTTTAAATCAGCAAACACAGAAAACATTAATCCAACAGTTATGATGCTAAGTTGTCCATTTTTTAACAAAGACAAATCATAGTAATTCAGTAAACGTGTTACAATACTGCTATTGCCTTGTATTTCCGGAACCTCATCTAACTTGCTATTTTTGTTTTCCTCCACCAAAATATGGATCTCGGCATCTAACCAATAAAATATAAAAGAGGTCTTAATAAAATTTAACTCTCACCTGATACTGTTGAACTTAAGTTATCAGAAGGGATGGGTTTCATGTACCAATCCACTGGTCGCAACAGCAAGCAGGCACATATTGTATGGAGACAGCCCCCAGCGATTAATAAAACAGCATTAGCTGAACCGTAAGATGATAACAAAGTGGTAATAATAAAAGGATAGATGATAGATCCAAAAGATCTAAGTGCTATTCCTGCTCCCATGACTTTAATTCTTCTTTTAACAAAGTACAAATTTAGAGCTATACTGGCGGTTAGTCTTAATGCTCCCGAACCCAATGCTGCAATAATTAATAGTTTGTTTATTGATGTTAGAACAATGTTATTGTAGTACCAGTTACAATTCCATACGAAATTAGGAAATGTGTGAAAGTTGTTGCAAATGTCAACGATATTATTCCAATGCTAAATACGATAGCTCCTCCAAGTGACGTTTTGCGTAGACCAAACCGTTTGGTCAAAGGTCCTATTGCTATTCCTTGCAAACTTGAAACAGAAATATACGTTCCTACTATGGACGTCACGCTTGCTCCAGAGAAACCTTTAAGCTCAAACGTATCCTTAAAAAGGAATCCAAAATTTTGGATAACCGGAACAATTATAATCTGAAATAAGTAAACTTAATAGAGGTGTATGTACAGGGTATTCCATTTTCGGCACTTCTGCAGGGTATCTCCCTCATCTTTAAAGATGCAGAAATGCGGTTCTCGAGACAGTGTGCTACTTCTTTGTAATATTAAATATTGCTACAGCGGAATTTTCATTTTACTTTCTGAGATACAGGGTATCTCTGTTATCTTTAAACTTATCGAAGAAGTTAAAACGTATTCCTATAGCATCTTTTCCGTAGAAAAAACTTTGCGGTTTTGTCGGTTTTTGATTATTAGTAAAAAGTTTTTGTTTTAGTGTTTTCGTTTTACTGTATTCTATATGTAATTTATTGTTTTACAATAAGGGCGGGTTAAAAAAATAATGAAGATTATGATCTAATGACGGAATTATATTTACAAAGTTAACGTATTTTGAGCGCTATGGTTAGAATAATAGCTTAGGAGTTCTTTTTGTTCATATTAGATATCCCGAGAGACGAGGATCTTCCCAAGACTTATTTGGCCACCTTAAATTTAGTAGAACACGTATCATTTATCAAGCCCCGTCGTAAGACATACACCAAACAAGATAGAAAGAGAAAAGGAATAAACGTATTGGGTTATGAAGAAGCCACGTTTCATCTTCACGCAAGCAAGCAAGTCTGATCAAGTAATCACACCTATAAATTCCACATAGTTCATCATTTACATCTCGGCGATGCCGAGCACCGAATGTTGTTTGGCCAATAGTATTTACAACAAATACATATTGAGGAATCTGGTCCGATGAATGAATGAATCTTATTTTTTAAGTGCGGAGACTTTCAATCATCATAATACAACAAATAGGTCCACCGAAAATCCACTTTTAATTTTTGAGAGGACGCTTTGGGGTTGCGGTCTCGTGTTTCATTTTTGGAAGACGCATAGTCTACAGAATTTTGAAGGAGGTCCTATTGCGCTTCGATACCGAGAAATCCTTGAGGAAGTTATTTTAGAACTGATGTAAAATGTTCCGTTGGTTGTTTATAATGCCGCTTATTTTCTACCAGACGGTACCCCAAGCAACAACTCTTCGCTCATAAGGGCATTTATTGACAATAACTTTCTTCAAAAATGTATTTGTACCTACGGACCTGTAAGATGGACCCCTCGATCTCCGCATCTTTGAATTTATAGCAAATAAAAAATTAGAGGTGTGTGATTGGAATATTTAAAAGGTAAGCTGCATTACGGTCTAGCTCAGCAAAGTACAATACTTACAAAACTTTTTGATAGGTGTAAGTGAGGCAGAGATATGTGCATAAATATAATCAGTAAAGCATTTGTTTGTTTTTTCTTGTTGGACGCCACTCAATTTTATAGGTTTAATAATTAAAATACAACAAAAATTGAGAAAGTTATACGTTAATACCATAGGTTATTACACCTATTTCTAAATCTAGTGGCAGTTACCAATTGTCTGAACTGATATTTCGGACTTCTATGTCAGACCTATGAGAGGTGCAATATTGTTATTGCCGCTATGCTCTTTATTTTGTAGCCGGTTCTTTTCAAACAAAAATTCAGGATGTTAGTTTACTCTGGGCGCCACTGCCTAGTACTTAAATTCTCCTACACTCGAGCCAGAAAGTGCTGAAGATGGAAGCTTAGTCTCTCTCACTATCTGATACTTACCATTCCGTGGCTAGCAACGGACCACATTCTTTGTAAAATAAAATAAAGCCTAATTGATGACACTAAAAATCGCATGCAGCTATCATTTCGTGTAAAAGTAAAATTCATTCTAATTAAAATAAATATCGTGCAAAGTAAAAATAAATCAGAAACCGTTAAAACCCAAGAATACATTTTATAATAATTACAAGTAGCACATAGAATCTGACAATGTGTTTTTGAGCATTGTTGCCGAGTTGCAATGTTATCAGTATGCAATCCATATCTCGTTAGTTTGAATATTGAAGTATAGTTTTAATTAATTAAGAAAGCGACATCATTTAGATATATAATCGAGTTTTGGATATACAAGACGTCGAACACACACACACACACACACACACACACACACACACAAAACATACACACGCAAACATACACACACACACACACACACATAATATATATATATATATATATATATATATATATATATATATATATACGTATAAATATATATGTAAATAGGCATTATTGGGTATGATTAATTTCAGCGTAAAATAACTGAAACGGTATTTCTTGTAAAGCATTACGATATTATAAAATTACTAAATCAACACAAACTATATAACATATAACTTATCTTTACTTAAAATTCAAAATGGAATATGATGAACACTGAAATTAATGATAAAACGTATACTTGACCTATGTCAACAAATATTACAGATACTACGTTATGCACTCAACAATGTTTTTATCTTAGACACAGAATTAGCTGTTTCCCTTTTCATTATAACGTATGAAAACAACACTATACTGTAATTAAAAATTATTATTAATTTTATTAAATACATAAATAAAAAGTTTACCTCGAGTAGGATTTGGACCTACGACCTGTACTTTGCTAGAGTACCGCGCTTACCAACTGCGCAACCAAGGTTCAAGCACCAATCGATGCAAATTTTGTCTTTATGTATGTAGAACGGATGTCAATTCTAAATATAATCTCATTATATTTAGAATGGATTTAGAGTGGATAACCCACATTATGCGTAATAAATATAAGAAACAATATATACAGGGTGTTCCATTTAAAAAACATACTTTTGAGTCAGAACTAAAAAACGGAAGGTGTTAGAAAAAAACTGACTACACCAATCGATTCTACGAAGAGACATTATATAGGAATGCGTTTTTACTTCGTCGATAAGTTTAAAAATAACTGAGATACGAGCGGTGCCTCAAAGGAGATACTTTTCAATTCTACCCTGTATCTCAGAAACCAAAAGGGCTATAAAAATTCCGCCGTCGCCATCTTTAATTTCACAAAAAAGTAGCAAACTGTCGTGCAAACCCCAATCTTTAAAAATAAGGGAGATGCCACGGTGCAAAAGTACCGAAAATGAGAGACCCTGTACATGAAGATAAACATTGTTAGTAAATTGTGGCGAAGTATTGCAATGCTTATTAACATTCTTAGGAAAAGAATCAGTTTTTAATCTCTTGTTAAATATTTCAATCATTTTGGACCTTTGCGTTAAAATTATTCATAGTTAGATATTAAATTATTTAAACACATTGA
Source organism: Vesta saturnalis (assembly GCA_036346205.1). Lineage (NCBI taxonomy): Eukaryota > Metazoa > Arthropoda > Insecta > Coleoptera > Lampyridae > Vesta > Vesta saturnalis. The sequence continues at coordinate 2,787,999 of JARFJB010000762.1, forward strand.
ATATACCGAATACCCAAAAAAATACCTACACGATTGATTTTGGTAATATTTATCGATCCTTCTCCTTTTTAAATGTTATTCACATAGAAAATGAACAGATTTTGTAATAAGAAAAAAGGGACGAACCGAACCTCTTTAACTGGATATTTTGTTTAATTCGATCCGAGATTCGGTTTGTTTGTAATTGCCTCGAGAGGTTCGGAACAGTACTAAAATTTGCTGATTCAGTTCGGGGCACGGTTCGCAAAACGAATCTACCCGTGTGGTTAAGGTTCTCTTTGAATCAACCAGAAACATCAATTAAGGTGGTTTTACTATGATTTTTTTCAAAATAGGTTAGTTTGCAATCAATATGAATGTTTCGAATTTAGTAAATTTATCTTGAACGCTCCAAATAAAAAAATATCGTTAACCCTTATCCGGGAAAGCGGGGTCCATTTAACCCCTTGTTAAGAATGTTTAACTACGTAATTTCCTTAGGATGGCAATCCTTTGTGACTTTGTTCTTCTTAAATAATCTTTAATTTAGGTTGCCACAACAGCTTTGAAAATATTTTAAATTTTACAGACAAGTTACGTAGCTGGGCCATGGAGGCCCAACGGACCCCGGCCTGTTCTTAATATAATCTCTGCGATTCAGAGTGTAATGCCGATGGATTTACGGCTAATTAAATATCCATTTTTATCATTACTAGAATACCTTTATACTTTCTAGAAAATTTCAATCATATTCCTATAATTACTAATGTTTCTCATTGTTAATATATAACAATCATAATAGATAATATTTAATTACGGACAATTACAATTCTTGACAAAGTATTCAAAATAAATCTGGTGTCGTTAGTTCTAAGGACGTCAAAGTGATTGGAATAAAATGTGCTAGTTCTGTTATTGTGTACTGAGAGCTGGTGATTGCAAATACTTTAAATTATCTAATATATTGCTGATATGGCGAAGAAGTAGGATAAACTTACTGACAAGGAGTTTGCTGAGATTATTTAAAGTCGGCTACAAGACGATGACGAAATTCCCGACTCTGATGAGAATATCGACTGCGAATTGGATGGTCACCAATTAGTAACAAGCGAAGATGATGATTGTCTGTCTGTAGATGAAAACACTGATCCAGAAATTGAAGGAATTGAAACATTTGTTTCAAGGCGAAAGATGGTAGAGAGACAAGGAATCCTTATCCAGCAGTCTTATAACGTTGCAGGAAAGCTCTACAAAGTGGCTCTGCAACCTGGTGAAATTATTGAAGAAAATAAATTTTGTCTTTTCGCGTACAACAAAATTGTTGAAGCTGTTCGAGCACTAACCCCTAGAAAATGCAACTTCTGCGATACTATTGAATTGCATGCATTTTTTGGATTATAATTTACTGCTGGTCATTTGAGCAATAACGACACAAATTAAAATACATTATGGAATTCGTATATAGACCAGCAATTTTTCGAGTGACTATGGGCCTGAAGTAATTCAAGAGTTTGCTCATATTTGTAGGATTCGATAACAAAGATACTAGATCGGAGAGACGCAAGTCTGAGAATTTGGAGCCCATACGCCAGATATGCGACAGTACTAACTACTAATACAAATTTTAGAAAGATTGATCTACCAGGAGTTAATAACAATATAGATCAATATAGATGAAGCTGGCCCCGCATCGAGAAAGGTGTTCGTTTAGACAGTATATGCCTTCAAAACCCGATAAATTTGGGATAAAGATATGGTGGGCATGTAAATTGGAAACATAGTATCCGCTGGGTGGTATTCCTTACACTGGAAAGGAAAGGGAATTCAGTTGCAAAGGGACTCGGAAGTAAAGTGATTGAACAATAAGCGTAACCGTCTTACAATACTAATCGAAATGTGACCTATGACAACTACTTTACTAGTCTGGATTTTGCTCTAAAGTTGCAAGCAATTCGTTAACAGTAGTGGCAACTATAAAAAACAGTAAAACGTTTGTGTTTCCTCAATTTTTGCCCAGAAGAAATCGTGAGGAGAAAACGTCATTATTTAGTTTCACTAAACAGACAAGCTCGGTTTCGTATGTTCCTAAAAAAAACAAAAGTGTAGTTTTATCGACAATACACCACAACGTAGAATGTATTGAGCAAGACCATAAGAAACCTAAAATAATTATGTATTATAACAACACCAAGCAGTTGAAGCACAAACAGGAAGCAGGAACAAACAAACAGTTATTAATTTTTAAAGGCACGCCTGTGATTTTCACTGGAATAGCTTAACTATGCTATCATATCACTGGATTTTTTGCAACTTTATCTTAATGTACGCCTTATTTATACTAAATCCTGAAAATAGCTAACAATTTTTTACAGATGCATAAAAACAAGGGTTTGGAAAGTAATTTTTAATTTTTTATTTTTAATCGGCCATTTTATGATGGTTAATAGAGAAGCGAGACACATGTTTTTATTGTATTCGCAACAAATGTAATATATACCATATACTTACATTAATTACAACGTAGGCAAACAGTATTACCCATCCCCAGCTCCCATCAGGGGGAATTAAATTTAGATCATCTGTCATCTTTCGAATTTTTCAGCTCCAACTTAATTATGGGTAGTAAATAAGTCCGTATGCTAAAAAAAGATTTTATGCAATATCAAATTAGCATAGTAATATAGTTTATTACATAGTAACTATTATCGTAAATGTCTTAACTAAAATATCTGGTAAAAATAATATATGCGCTAAGCGATATTTTGTTTCTCAAAAGCGAAAACTGACCTGCCACTCAAACTGGAAAATGTATCTTTACTCATATCAAGTATGTAAATATAGACACAGACCGGGACAAGGACACGGATACGGATACGGCCACGTTCACGGACACGAACATGGGCACGGACACGCACACGGACCCTGAAACGGACACGGACGAGGACACAGACACAGACACAGACACAGACACAGACACAGACACAGACACAGACACAGACACAGACACAGACACAGACACGGACACGGACACGGACACGGACACAGGACACGGACACGAACACGAATACGGACACGGATACGGACACGGACACGGACACCGACACGGACACGGACACGGACACAGACACAGACACAGACAGAGACACAGACACAGACACAGACACAGACACAGACACAGACACAGACACAGACACAGACACAGACACGACCACGAAAACGACCACGAACACGAACACGAACACGAACACGAACACGAACACGAACACGAATACGAACACAAACACGAACACGAACATCGAACATGAAAACAAACGCAAGCGCAAACGCAAACGCAAACGCAAACGCAAACGCAAACGCAAACGCAAACGCAAATACAAACACAAACACAATCACACACACAAACAGAAACCGAAACACAAGCACATTCACACACGCTAACTCGCACGCCCACGTACACGCAGAGGTGCACTCCCACTCGCAAACGCGCACCCCCACCGACATCCACGCCCACACCTGTACACTTACACCCACACCCACGCGCACTAACACGCGCGTAACCGCGCACATGCACACAGGACCACAGACACACACACGCACACACACACGCACATACGCATACATGAACACACGCACTCACGCACACACGCGCAGACGCGCACACGCATACATGCACATGCGCATACATGAACACACGCACTCACGCACAAACACACACACACACATACACACGCACGCGCGCACACACACCCCAGCACCTGGACTTCCGTACACTCGACTTCGGAGTCGATAAATTGACCCAGTACTGACTCATTAGAAATAGCTGTTTATAAGTTTTGAACCTGTTTAGATGAATTGTCTAAAACTATAAATAGAAGTTAAGAAACACTTAGTGACAGATCGAAGAATGAGAAAAATAGATATAAAATATTTTTTATTGCTTTATTAATATACTACAATTTCTAATTAAGAAATTACTTCTTTAACATTAAAAATTGCTGAACTGCACTTGTTTGTGAATTTGTATAAAGTTGAGCTTGATACCGTACCACACCGAAAACGATAGCCTGAAGAATTCAATGAAAAATGTTTGTATTAAATCCCGTAGCTTCACCTTACTTTCACTATTGCTTTGTCAAACAAGGTCGATGTCAGGTTTTCCACGGTACAGATTTTCAGCATTTTTAAAACGTTATTTGAAAAGAATATACCTTTTGTGAACGTACCGAAACACTTTGAGCAAAAAGTGTACCTACCTTTTTTTGCGGATAATTCGAATTAAGAGAAATTTAGTTGCTTAAATCTATTGTCTAGCATTCCAGTTCGGTACTAACTTCCAAACACCGCAGACATGCACACAACAACCAAGAAAACATAAAAAAGCAACTAAAACGTACAACAATTAATTAGCAAACAACAACATTCTATCAAGCACGTAAATGCCCAAATACGTAAACGTCTGAGCATACAACGCAAACAAGGAAACACTCAAAACAACAAACTAGCTACTAAACACGCCTGTATTTCTCGCTCTAAATATACGCTTCTGCAGTGCTTTTTATGAATACTTTACGGAAGAGGAACTTCCCACATAATTCAGGGGCTTAAATCAAAAGAAGTACTATGCGACATGAGGGATCTTCGTTGAGTAACTTATTTCTTTGTTTGTGTGTTTATATATGTGCTACCTGATGTTTTCATGTTCTAAATGCTTTGGTACGTTTTCTTGTTTGTTTTATTAGTGTGACTTTATAGGTAGTTTCTTAAATAACTTATTTATTTGTTTGTTTGTTTGTTTTAGAGTTGGAGAATCAAGACGTCATACCAAGATGCTAAACCAAAATACAAGCCCAGGATGTTGAACTAGGATGCTGGACCAGGATGTATGATCAAGGTGCAGGATCTAAGTAAAACAGTTATGCTACCTCTGCGGTATTGCCAAGTTTATTTACCTCTAGGGGTTGTCTTATTACAATTTTTAGAAGTCTAGAAATAGAACCAGTTCCTGAAAACAACGAAAGAGTGCATGTGGTGGTGGTGGTCTGATGAACATTCTAATTAATAAGATTCCTATCGAATTACATTTACCTGTGTCCTGTGGTCTTGGTACGAAAATAGAAAAACGATTAGCACACGCAGATCCGGATATTAATCTCCTAGACGCCGGATGTAAACAACATGATATTAGCTGTAGGTGTAGTACAGATTTGGAGGGTAAACCTAGAGCTGATAAAGTTAAGAAAAAAAAGCTCAGGAGGGTGTTTGAAATAATCAGGTGCGAGCTTAGGAGAAAAGAGCTGTCGCATTAACCGTTGGCACCATTATGAAAACAACGAGAGCATTGAGGAAGCAGTCACATAAAGATCTAAAGGAAAAAGCTCTATGGGGTGCGAGTATCTTGTCTCGTTTACGAAGCAATGGAAAAACTTGTAGTGAAAAGGCTAGGGGGAAAGGGGAAAATTAAAATGCCTAGATTTATTCCATTACCCAAACAAGGGGAGTTTTCCCGTTCCCTATTCCATTATTCGCAGAGCATTATCAGAGGACAGTGGTTTAGCTGGTGAAGCTCCAGGAACTGCTAAATCAGTTAATGACGCTAAAAATTCGAAAAAATTAGAATAAAAGACATCACATCATAAACACTGATGGAATTAATGGCAACAGGTCCCATGGTTCCCCCTATATAAAGCAATAGAAATTTGGCGGTGCATTGTGCTTGAAATCGTTTCCAAAAAACTAACTCAATTATCTATATCGGTAAACAGCATTATTTTGGTCATATACAAACATGCTACAAAACTTATGCGGCAGAATCACAGTTATACTAGATGCCAAGGATTTTGGGAGGCAAAATGGAGAGGTAAATCAGAGACACCCATGAGCATCAATTGGTCGCCAGATAGCACTAAGGTGCTTGGAGTTCCGTTCTTCAAGAATTAGACACGTGACTTAACAGAAGTCTTTAAAACGTTAAGTGATACGTTAAGTAAATCATTTGTTAAATGGAAGTAAAGGTTACAACCAATGTGTAATCTAAGGGGTAGAAAAGTCATCAACCAATTCATATCTTTAACAATTATAGCATATATCACAAATTATTTTAATCTCTCTTCAACAAAAAAAGAACTTAAACCAAAAATAATTGATTTTATATAGAACATACACGTACAGACTCACACGCACACAAGCACACGCGCGTGTACGCATACTCTCACACACTCTGACACCCACTCATACAAAGACACATACAACACACACACACACACACACACACACACACACACATACGCACGCAGACACGAACACACGGACACACCAACATGGACACACAAAGCACGCACACTCCCATACACGCATGCACTCACGTATACAGACCTACGCACCACACATACACATCCACACACACCCATACGCACACGTGCACGCGCACACGCATACGCACATGGTGTATTCCTGCAGTTTCAAAGTTCCTGCCAAGATGTCAGATTTGTGTATCAAGACGAAACATGTATGTATCAAGGTGGTTTTGATATCCATCGTCGGGTGCACAATTTTGACATCAAAAGTAATCGATCCAAAATTAGAAGGGAAGGTAAGAGGTATATCATTTTACACCCGAGGTGTAATTTAGGGTGTTGAAAACTGCGGATATTTTACCCGCTTTGGGGAATGAGAATCGGGATTATCATAAAATTATGAATGAGGACCAGTTTCAAGATTGGGTGATTAAACAACTGTAATGCGTTGTTCCAACTACCCGAATATTCTGTAGTACAGTATCATTTGGTACAGTTAGACAAGCCACCCCCTTTTTCTAGTAAGAAAACTCAGCTGCAGGAGTGGTTGGTTACACACAGGGTCTAAATTGAGGTCCAGAGCGAAAATTTGTGTAGTTGATAATATTTTATTATAAGTTTTTGATATGAACAAATAAGTTAAAAAGTAAATACGTAATTAGAAATTATTATTAATTTTATTAAATACATAAATAAAAAGTTTACCTCGAGTAGGATTTGAACCTACGACCTGTACTTTGCTAGAGTACCGCGCTAACCAACTGCACCATTAAGGTTCAAGCCCCAATCGATGTAAATTTTGTCTTTATGTATGTAGAACTGATGTAAATTCTAAATTTAATGCGATAACAATCAAATTGCTTATATTAATGGAATGTGAGCCTGCAATATCGCAAGGATATAATTGATAATATTTTGGTTAAGAATGGGTATGAAGTTTAACGATTGCCTCCTTAGTATTGTCAGTATGACCCTATTAAAGTGGAATGGCTTTTTTGTAAAAATTATAGCAAATAAGTTCTGAACCTCCATCGAAAGATAGGGTTCAGAAATTAACATTAGGCTTTATTCAAATGTTCTCCAATATGGCAAAATGTTTGTTCGCATACGGAAAAAATCATTTTAAATCATTGGAAGAAACGTATAGGGAATTTTTCGATCGGAAACATTTATATAACTGTTATAGCACTAGGAGAATCCGATTCAGATTCAGATAGTAAGATGGATTCAGGTTATTCTGGTAATATAATGTAGTTGGAATAAAACGCCACTGTTTGGCTTCAAAACTTTAGTAAGCATACATTTAAATATTTGGTTTTCATCAGGTCTTATCCGTGGATAAGGAAGCAGACATCTTGTGGTAAATTCCATTTAGCTACGACTTAAACGGACACGTTCCTGTTTATTTTATTTCATGGGTGCGTAACAGTAAAAAAAAACGACGCAGAACAGTTCATCAGGAAAGCAAACCTTCACAGTGAATTACTTGGGAAAAAACGTCGTTCTGGTTACCTATTAACTTTGCGACACAAGAACTAAGTTTGCATATAAACATACCTCAACATCATGTTTAACCCTACTGTTCTCCTCGACAAGACTGTACACTTGTCCTCCTTCGGGTCATAATGACTCGAACTCCTGAAATATGAATTACAACCAAAACAACAACAATTTTTATACATTTATTAACTTTATTTCTCTAATGCAATGTTTTTTATATGAAAAGTGAAACTTACAATAAATTCAACTAAATTTAAATAAAAAAAAAGAAAACGGAATAATAAATGTCTAATAATTGATATGATCCATTACTTCGTACAGTCGGGACAATAATATGTCACGTGTTCTTTACACAAATATTTTTTACACTTAATGCAGGTCATATTAGCTTTGTTATCACATTTAGAAGGGCAAAATTTGCAGCGTGCTCGTTTGTTTTTGTTGCTAGTTCCAGGAAGATGTGCGGTAGAATTTTCCACCAATAGTTGTTGAATAGCTGTTACAATTGCAGCTGCTTGTTCATTACGGGGAAGGTGTTTTCTGGGCAAAATGTAAGGATTTAACAATTGTTTGCCCAGTTGTTCCAAAAACAGTCTTCTTTTGAACAAAACATTTTTATTCCAGTCTGGATTTATTTCGCGCCATTAGACGAAAACATTATAGGCACTGGTATCTAAAATGTTGTAAAATAAGAATATGGGCAATCGATTTGTTTTTCGTTTGCATGTGTATGCACCGATTAGCTGATCTAATGTATCAACTGCTCCTTTGGTAGAATTATAATCAAGTATAATTTGTGGTTTTTTTGTCTTCTTTGTTGTTTATTTGTTTCTGGTTATGAAATGTATTCATTAGAATGACCTTCTTGTATTTTGTTGGAATATAAGACACAACTGCAGTATCTTTAGTAAAATAAAATTTGGAACTATGCACAACGTTATTTACTTCCATGATAGGTAGCTCAGGCTTGCTTTTCCTGACAGTCTCTAACCTGGTAAGAGTTTTTTTGAGAAGCATTTGATCCAATTTATGTGATGTAAAGAAATTGTCACAAGTTACGTTCTGACCTCTTAGTCCATAAGTAAGGTCTAAAACTACTCTCTGCCCCTGATCCTTCTCTGGTTTTCCCCCAGGTGGTTTTCCCGTATATATTTGAACCTCTAAAGCATAAGAACTTGCACTATCACAAAACGTCCATATTTTAATGCCATATTTTGCTGACTTGAATAGACAACGACCTCTAAATGCAACCAGCTGCTCGTCCACAGTTACGTTTTGCCCAGGATTGTACAATTTTGGTAGTATTTCAGCCCATTTGTCCCAAAATTCTCTAATAGGAGCCAAACTTATCCCGTAGCCTTCTTTCTTGACGATCTTCTTTATTATCAAACAGTAACACGCGTGATGTATAATAATATCGTTTCAACGACATTGTTGCGCGAAAAAGAGGTCTGCCTGTTTCTGCATTCCACAAACTTCTGGTATATTCACCATGCGATCTGTAAACTCCTCCTAACAGTAACAAACCTATGTACGCCTGCAACGTAATGTCAACTAATTCTTGCCAATTGTCACTACGACCTTCGATGTTACTCATTTTCAAAATTATATTTTCCAGAGAACTATTGAAAAATAGCTGAAACGTAGATTTTACATCCTGGACTCGTGCATTGCTGTATCTAGTTGGACCTGGAGCGATTTTGATGATATTTGCACTAGTTGCACGCCCTCATTGAGGAAATGGATCTAACATCCAAGTTATGGCATTATCTTTAGATTGAACCGATTGAGCAGGTGGCATCAATTGCGTAGGATTTGTCCGTCCAGCATCGTCGAAAAATCATCGTCTGACTGTTCATAATCACTATCTTCACTGATATGATCTTCCTCTTCAGAAGCTTCATTGTCACTAATGTCACTCAAATTATCAATAAGTTTTTCTAAGTCTTCACCACTAAGATATTTGTTTGCCATTATTGTTATTTCAGCACTTTAGAAGAACTTGTAGTACGCACAACAAACCGCACTTTACTCTGCAACGTAACAAACAAAACTGTCGGTTGTATACTGCGATATGATATTTATACCTGCTTCAAGTTGCAAGTCTGTTCCTGTTTCGACTTGCACACGCGGCTACAGACCTGCCGAAAATGCTGTAGTACCTCGCATAGGTAGGTACAATATGCACATTATCTATCCTTATTAAAACAAACAAGCCACCTCATTCTTCAATGGATTAGAAACAAAGTCATTAACTAGGAAGCTTAGATATTAATAAACAAAAAGGTTATCTGAACAACAATTTGATTTCGGGTCATATAGACCCGAAGGTAACAGCAGGGTTAATAACCAAGAAAAGAAAAAGAAAAATGCAGTAGGCCAATTTTGTCACGAAAGCAAGTCTTGAAATTAGATTACTCACGAAATTGTTCTCTGGATTTCGTGTATATTTGTCCCGTTTTTTATTTTGGAAGAATGAATAAGTTTTTACGTAGATTTGGTTAAAAACGTCTTATTGTATTAGATAAGACACGATGTTGTCATTTATGACCAACTTAATTAATGTACAATTTCCGTTTTATGTAGGTAAAAGACGTCCATTTTAAATAGGCCACTCGAGATCCAAGGATTTTCATACAAACAAAGCCTAAATAGCGTCAAAAATTATTTGCAAAACTGATTTAGTTTCACTTTAAGAATATAGCTAACTATTTACAAAAGTCAGGCTACGGTAGTAACTGTTGGTAGCTTCGACAATACTACCACACTCTCCCTAGATTTCCATGGCTTGCTCTAATCAATTCAGATGACGATTTTACAGTACTTGAATTATTATCATACAATCGTTAAATTAATTTACGCTTAAAATAATTGAGTAGAGATCAAAATAATCATGCAAACGTGTAAACCCATTACGAATGAGAAGTAATGTATAAAGCTTTCCATTAATAAATCAAACCGTGTATAAACATAAAAGGTTTTGCACTAAATTATAATATAACGATTCATTTCATTTCATTCATGTCAAGAAGTGTTAAACGTTAATTTAGTTTTTAATCAAATAAGGTTTGAAACTTTGAAAATTGGCTTACTCATTACTAATCTTTTTATATTAGTTTCATAAGTTTTGTTGAAAATTAAATTTATGTTAGAATCAATACTGTTAGGATCTGTAATATCTTATCACTTGTTAGTAAAAGCGGTGTCCGTTGTAATAGATATGGATTTATCAATTACACGTGATATTATTAATATATCCAAATATCACGTAAATCTTCAGGTAAACAAGCGATATGGTCAATGATATTGTATAAATCAGAGTCACACGTAATGTAGGGAACCATTATTAATAACAAGATAGTAACGAAAGATGAAAGTCTATTTCGATCCGATTGTATATTTATTGTATTTGATAGAAATTGCAAGTGCTGGTAATTAAAATTACTAAAACTAATTAAAAAAATTATAACTAATATTAATTCAATTTTAATAGAGTGCCCAATAAATGAAGAATTAGATACTTGTAAAAGTCCTTGTGAGCCAACTTGTCAAAATCCAAATCCAGTTCCATGTTATTATATATTTTGTCAATCAGGATGTGTGTGTCAGCTTGGTTTTACAAGAGATGAATCAACAGGAAATTGTGTTGAACAGCAGTCATGTCCACGTGGTAAGTGTATAATAGCAGTATTTCAAAGAAGCGTAACAGCGAATTTTCTTACATGTGAATTTGTTACATATCCAATTATTTTTGCAGCAGAAACAGTCAATACTATTTTTTTCTTGATTTTTTAATAATTTTATTAATTAAAACCAATTTGTATTTCATATTATTTTACAAAATTTTAATATTCATCTAATACAGCGTTTTCAATTTTAAATCAAGTTTAAATCATGTTTAAAGAAAATTAACTAAAACTTGAGTTTAACCCAAAGTAAATTTATATTTAGCTTAGTTACAAAGTTTTTCAGTTAATGTTTAGGTTCAATTATGTTTAATGTTTAATTAACTTGCTATGGGTGTCAGAATGGTTTCATGTAATTTTCTTCCATTTTGATTCTTTAATAGACATATTAAGAAACTCGACGTCATCATCCCCGATGTCATTATAGCCATTAATTCAAGGAACATTTTACGAAAATTTTTAAATTGACAAAGTTTGATCCGGAATTATGTCGTGCATATTGCAAAATGTGTCAAAAACTGGATGCGTCCAGTGGAATGAACAAATTCACGACCGCATTTTTGGCAATTTCACGTATTTCGGGGAGCGTACATGCAAGATTATTTTAATTATCTTCCATTATAGTGTTTTGTGACAGAATTTGGATAAAAAAAGGCGACTAGATCAAATTTTCACAATCAGCTAAAGTAAAAATTTTTGTTTAAAAACGGTATAAAAAGGGTAAATTACAAAAAATAGCATAAAAAACTTGTTTCATAAGACCTTGAAGGACTCATTCGTTAAAAAACTCATGGCTACGCCACTAGTTGCTTTAAGCTTATATTCGTGCTTTATGACTAATCCTATGAAACTTGTTTTTTAATATACTATTAAAAAGTCTCTAACTTACGTTATTGCAGCTTAAATGTAAACAGCAACTATTACACGATCAAACCGCGCGTAGTAAAGACTTACCAAGGTAAGCGAGTTGCCAAGCTAACTATAATGGAACAGGCGGGTTCGATATAAGACGTAAAGTAGATAAAATTAAGTTCAGTCCGGGCCAATATTCTTTACCACAATCTGAAATATTCCTGAAGTAGTCCTAGGCGAGTTTTTAATTTAATTCTACCCAACTGTGGAAGGTAGAAAATTTTAGCTTACTCGATTAAATAGAACACAACTTGATCTCAAACATTCAGTACGTAGAACACCATTTCGCTTTATAATACTACGTTAAATTCCGTGAAAATGACCTTAATCCAAAACAAATTCATACAAGTCAATTCAATTTTGAAAACTGAATATTAATATTACAAACAAATCGTCCAAAGAAGTGTTGAAGCATATAAGTTACGAAAAAATTATTGCTTCCATCTTGTATATTCACAAAGTCTAGGCAGTAAGACCCTCGTATAAATATGAACTAATATTTACATTTGTGATTAATATTCTGAAATAAATATTGACGAATTTGGAAAAATAATAAATATGTCTGTTAATTTTTAACCACCAAATCAAAAAGTACTATCTCAAAATTAAAACAAGCGTAACGATCTGTATGTACTTTGTAAATTATCTTTTCTCTGAAACACTGGTTGTAATTTTCATCATTGCAATGCATATTTAAACGTTTGTAAGTATGTAAGTTTGTAAGTCTACGTCACAGAAAAACGAATAAATAATGACGAAAGCTATAATAAACAATCACTGCAACTAACGTCAATATTATAATAATAATCTGTATTTGTGTTTTTATCACGGTACGGATATTAGACAAGTCTACAAAATCTTTGTATAGCAGTGTATAAAGAGTCTCTAACGATAACAGTTTCAACAATTACAATAAAATTACAATAAATCATAATTAAATTAGTTAATATATAATTAAAATAAAAACTTCAAATTACAAGAGATGGAATGAGTAGTTTATTTTTATTACGTGTATTGTAATTATGAAGATCTAAATTCACAAAAAATGTTCCATTAGTTTTAATAAAAGCCAAGCAGTAATAGATAACAATCCATGGAAAAGTCATTATTTTTAATATCTGAAACAAAGGTTTACAATGTTCATACAATCCTGCTTGACAGATTATTATAACAGCATTTTTTTGACTTCTGAATTCTGATCTAATTTGGCGAAGGTAACTCAATACGTAAGAACGCTAGAAAAGTGACTGTAATAATAACTAATACGCGTTACTACACAGGTTAATGACAGGAGTTTTCTGATTTGAAATAATATTTTACTTAGCTTTGGCGTGGTGGATTATATATGAGCATTCCAGTTTAATTGGTTATCAAAAACGATTCCTAAAAAATTAATTGATTTAAATTAGAAAATTTTAGATACCGAGTTTTATCACCATTCAACACCATTGAACCATTGAACACCATTCAGTTGCTTGTTGAAGAACAAATGTTTGAGAACTTCTACCATGATTTATTAAAGACTCGGAGACATATACACAACTTGACAAACCATTGACATATAACAAAAACAAAACAGGTCCTAATATGGAGCCTTGTGGGATTCCAACGTATACCATTTACATGAACCAATTGACTTCTGTTCCATAGCTATGACAAAAAATAAATTGCCTTCCCCACGTATACCGTAAAAATTTAATTTATGCAACAGTATGGAGTGGTACACACAGTCTAAAGCGTTACTTAGATGTAAAAATGCAACATTACTTGTATGATTATTATCCAATGAATCTGACATTAGCTACACAAGCTTTACAACTGCTTGAATAGTGGATTTACCCTTCCTATACGCAAACTGCTCATCGCAACACGCTTTAGCAACTTTTAGAATATCTGAGTATATATGTTGAATACACTCATTAAATAACTGAGTTAAAGTCGTTAAAATACTCTCCTTCAACGATTTGATTGTTTTTGTTGATAGACCATGAATGTCTTTAGAGTGGGAATTTTTTTATTTAGATATAGCAGAATCCACTCTGATTGACAGATTGGTATAATAAAGAAAGACTTAGTTGGGATGATTTGCTTGCAGTTTAGCAGGTATTGATCAAAACCAGTAACAACTGGCACTAGTTGCTTAATCGAATTATTAGCAACGTTTAAAAAAGATTCATCAAACTCTTTAGCTGAAATAGCTGTATTGTATACTTGAAAAATATTATTATTTATTAAATTCCACATATTGTTTGATTAAATCAACGAAACAGAGCAATTAAGCTTTGTAATCGGTTTGACCAGAGAAACGCAAGGAATAAGTTGAATAACTAACTCTATTAAAACAAATTTTCGAAATTAATTAAACAATGCCACAATCAAGAAAAGCACACAACAAAATTATTTTTCCTATTAAGTTTTCTATTATCTTAACTAAGCAGATACACACAAAAACAGGTGGTGGCGGGAATTTATTGTCATTATGGTCTAATCAAAATTCACAACACTAGCAACGGCACCATTATAGGACAGTCAATCGTCCACTACTCAACAACATCTAAAATTATACTTATAAATTTCCCAGTCCTCTTTAACATCCTAATCAACGTGGTAGGACTTCTTAATTAATCGTTGAAATAGTATACACACGCGCACAAGGGCTTTAGTACCACCGGAACTAAATTAAATATGCCGCTTTAATTTATGCCTTTAACGATTGTACTAATCAGGCAATTTGTTCGCTAATTGTCGTCTCAAATGTTCATAGAATTTAATATTTTAGCTCTCTCAGTGTCTAAATTCTTAATTGTCGATTAATAAATTAATTAATACTAGTATTGTCCCCACAGACGCTTTCTAAAGGTATATTCAACTCTTCTATAGATTGTATGCAATAGCCTTTAATAGCTACAGAACGATCATTTGGAAAAGAACCTAATTTTAACAACATCGACTGCTGGCTATCTATTTCGGTAAAGAATTGGATTACTACTACCCGCGTCTGTAGATATCCCAAAAAACGAAAACTCATTCATATTTTTTATGCATTTCTATGCACCTTAAAGGATGATTTCTGCAATTGCCGTACCTTTAGCCCTGGAAGTAGTTTGCTTGCTAATTGTTTTAGTCTAGATACATTAAAGCATATAATCTAACATAACAGCCCAACGAAGTAAATTACTGGTTGTGACGAACTATTTTACGGGCTGGGTTAAGTAGGCAGCTGAAATCAAATTTTCTTTCTCCGAGACCTTTTGAATCAAAATTTAGAAGTTTAGATGCGGTTATTGGATATGTGAATGTTAGTGACGATATGTTGCTGGATATCCGATGGACCTGCATAATTAGTTAAGGCAATATTAGATTACAAATAGAGCAAATGCCTCGTACTCGGTCTGCGTATTTTAAATAAAGACCATTTTTTCCTGAATCCTTCTTCAAAATAAACGCTTTCTCTTTGGTATATTTAGTTATTTAATTTAATAAATGTATCTTCGTTTACTGTACAAAGCAATTGAAGGAATAAAGGCCTCAACTGCCAAATTTTAGACTTGGAACAAATACTAAGTATGAGAAATAAGATTACACTTGGAAACAAATAATCGATTATTTTTACTAGTTTATAATAGGCGCGCTTTAAAACGCTTGTGATCTAACTCGGTGTTAATATTAGTACTGAAATTACATATTCTAATAAGTGTTAACTCAAAAGCAATAAGATATTACTAAGGTTATCTTCTATAATGGATTTAAGCAAATCTGAGTGGCAAAATCGCTAAGCCTGGTAGAGAAAAATTATAGAGTAAATTTGAATTTAACGAAAAGTGTGAAGAATTGGAGAATAAAGTGATTTAACTGCAGGAAAGAAATGATAAGCTATTATAAGATGTCAATTTGTTAGAACAATATCCTCTTTTTGGTATTACCATCACCAAACAAGAATTCTGAACAAGTTCTTTTGGTTTTATTTACACAAAAATCGGTCTAGGCGTATCTGATCAAGGTATTGGTCGTCGTCATCGAATTGGTGGAATTAACTCCAGTAGCACGAGTAACCGACCGCGACCCATAACAGTCAAATTAGTGTAGGCAAGTGGAATTCAGTAACAAGAGTCGTCTAACATATTCCTATATTGTAATACCAGAAGATCTTACGTCGTCTTATAATTACATCCTTTTCAAGCAATCATTGGTTACATTTGGATTCAAAAATGCATGGAGCCCGGACGGAGAACTATTCGCATTAAAAGATTGCAAAAAAATCTCTATAAGGTGGTTATCCGACATCAACAGATACAAGTAAGGTATTCTCATTGTTGCGTTAACCTGACAATAAAAATGTGATTAGTTCTTACTATGTTACGTTTACCTGATTATATTACACTATAATTAAAATCCTAGTTCTACTTTTGTCGTATAGTTTAAGAATTAAATTAAAATTGGCAAAATGGAAGACACGCGAAACGTGCTACTTCAATTTGTAAAGTAAAAAGTTTGTTAAGTAACGCAAACCCTGAGAAATGAAGTCTGATTGCGCAATTCGAATACAGGGAAAATAATGATTAATCAACTCGCTGTTAATGATATTAATAATCATATTATGAACGCTAATGCAGACTGTAGCTGGTCTTCCCGATGACAGTCTGCTTGATCATTATATGTACAACACAAAATTACCATTTATAAGTAAATTTCATCTTAAATCAGTAGAGGAGTTTGAAATATTTGATATGAGTATAAAAGTCAAATCAAAAGCATTAAGGTCAGATGGGATACATATTGAAACTCTACATTTATGTTTTACCCTTTGCCTGGAAAAAAGCATACATTAGACCATTACCAAAAAGCTAATCCATACAGCCATAATGACATTCGACCTATTATTACATTGTCAGCCTTATCGAAGGTTTTAGAAAAAATAATGGAACTTCAACTTAAATAGTATTTGCATATACACCAATTATTACCAATTTACCAGTCAGGCTTCAGGGAAGACTACGGTTGTTGTACTGCTTTGGTTAGTGACATTTTATTTGCTTGGGATCAAGAGAAATTAACGTACTTAGTTTGGTTAGATTGCACAAAACCCTTCGATACGTTGAATCATAAGTCATAAGCCTTCCCTGAAAGATATCAAGATGTTGTGTATGAAGGTAAGGTATCGAAATTGTGTAATCTGATATCTGGGGTTATTCAAGGATCCATTATAGGTCCCTATTCTTAATATACCGGTCCGGTCAATTAGTTGTATATTTTATGCAATTACCGACATTATGTTGATGATACTGTATATTCCATTCAAATGAACAAGCTGCCATCAATTATGACTTGGCTTCTATTTATCAGTATTTGGACAAAAAATTGATCGCAAAATATTCAGCAATGTCTGACATCTGCGTAAATAATACCTCAATTTCACTTCACATACCGACTGCATTTTTATGCAAATTTAAGATTTACTGACCATGTCATTAAGGCATTTCAGAAATCATACGCGAATTTAAAATTGATTTATCGTCACCGTCAATATCATCTGTTTACCTGTAACATACGTACACTGTGTCTCTTGAATTTCTGGACATAGGGAATTCCCATGTTAAAATAAACTATTGTAAACATTGGCTCCCCTAATTGTTTTACAGTAAAATGTCAAATGTAAAACTTCTTAAGGAAAAAAGGCTGCTTCTTATGTTACAATTGCATTTACATTTGGTTCATCCGTTTTCGAGAAATTTAGGAAAAACTTAAGGGCTTTTTCGTAACTGGTCCAGGTTGCTTTGCTTTAGACAGACAATGCTAACAATAATTATTAATTGTCATTGTAAATCATTTATTGTTCAAAAACAATTCATTCATCATTAAAACTTTATTTGGGACAGATTATTACTTTTTAAAGAAAAATATGTTTACAAAATTAATTATTACACCATTGAAGAATATTGTTTAGTTGCAAACGGAGATTTATTTGAACACTTGATCAAATAGTAGAAATGATGATTTTTTGTTATTTATTTTCCAATTTTCATAATTAATTTGTTTATTTAGAATATCATCTTCTTGTTTATAACAGACTTATTTTATTTGTGCTCCTTATTGTATTTATCCTGACACTTACATGGCTTATTAACGTTACCGGTTACGAAAAAGCCCTTAAGTTTTTCCTAATTTTCTCGAAAAGGGATGAACAAAATGTAAATGCAATTGTAACATAAGAAGCAGCCTTTTTTCCTTAAGAAGTTTTACATTTGACATTTTACTGTAAATTAATTAGGGGAGCCAATATTTACAATAGTTTATTTTAACATGGGAATTCCCTATGTCCAGAAATTCAAGAGACACAGTGTATACTAAGCTACATTATTAAAAAATTGCATAGATTTATTTTGTACTGTGCCGAATGCAGGGTTAAGTGGAAGAACAACCGTCTGGTTGAATTTCGCCCTCGATGTGTTTCTTTCTAGACTACACATGAATCGACATAAAACGAATAGAGGACTTTACTATTATTATTATTGTCATTATTATTATTGATACATAAGGTCCACACTCACATGTAAATTATTAATATTGGCTATTGCGTTATTTGGTAAAGCTGACTAGTAAGTTTAAAATCTATAACGCATTAGATATGTTTTGAAACTGGTGTGATTATACACTTTGATAAATAGCAAAGTAGAGAAATAGAAATTACATTTTTACATGATTACAGAATTAAGCTTTTAAAAATTAGGAAAGGTTCTAATTACATAAAGTTAAATTAATAAGTGCACATACAGTTACAAAAACATTAAGTAAAAATATGGTTTTTCAGAAAAAAAATGAGATTATTATTTAAGTCCCATCAATGAAGTAAATAGAGGTTGAATTACATAGAAAATTAGGATAAAAGTGTATGCTTTTAAAAGTTATCAATAAACATTAAACAAGCTGACAGTTAAAACCAACAGTGCCTTAAAAATATTTTGAAATTCGTTCAAATATGTGCGAGTGTACATTTTGTTACGTAGAGTAACTGAAATTTTTTTTCTATGACTCCAAACTAAAGTTTTAAGAATAAGAAAGGCCGCAATTACATAAAGTCAAATTACATAAGTGTGTATACAGCTATATGAGTATTAAGTTACATAAAGAAAGATTGCATATGTTGCATTTTTGTTTATGATCAAACATTTACCTTCTTATCGTGTTTTCACAGCTAACTTCTATTTATAATTTATAAAATTACTGTAATTATAAATTATGCAAAAATGTCATCTTGAACAGTATAACGTACTACTGAGGTTAATTCATAACTCAGCACGGTCCATGATAAGATTTGGAAAATACGAGACAACTAAGGACGCTCCGCAAAACAGGATCGGGCGATGCATACGGTCACAATCCCGTAATATGGGACGTATGGCAACTCTAACTACAAAACACAAACATGTGATAAGCCAAAGGTTAGTGCAATGTACATTTTCTCTTGAATTGATATATTGAAAATAGCTATTTGTACACAAATGGTGAAAAGTGACAGTTTTGACCCTTGACGTAGAAAATTAGTCTTCTGAAAGCCAAATACATACTTTACGCCAAAATAAATACATATTTCTCTACAACTTTAACAGCTGTCAAATTTAAAGCTTCCAGCGTAATTGGTCGAGGAAGTATTTCATAGGCATAGTCAGTTAATAGAGAAAATGTATTGGTGACAACCGATAAAATTAGTATTGATTGAAGTTGGGACATTATTCTATCATTTACGCCTTGTAATGATTTATTCCGATGTGATACAATTATCTCTGTACGTGCCGATTTCTCACGTTCCATTTCCATTTGCCTTAGATTACATTGTTTAATGTTGTCTGGTTGAAAATATAGTTAGTAAGCACGAAATTAAACTACCAACTGTGGGAGTCTTATCAGTAGTAACAATAACAAATATTTATTGTAAGAAATAATTGGAAAAGAAAAATTACATTGTGTATAAAGCAAACAATAATTATCCAACGTAAATCTATAATAAAAGATATGCTGCGAAGATCAAAGTAAACTAGCAGCCAAAAAGATATGGAAACGAAGCAATCAATATACAGCTCAACTACAACAGTGGTTAACAATAAATAGGATACTGATTGAAGTTAGTATTAAAAGTAAACTAACAAATGTAATCAAGAATTCGCATTCATTATTACGGTAGAAATAGTAAAATTTATTTTAATACAAACATAAAAATTTGCTTCGAATGGAATTCATCCCACGGCATCGTGTTATCAACACATGTGTAGTCAATCACGCCACCAAGATACTGAATACCATTTGATTTAATTCTCATTACATATCTATCATTTTAATTTTTTAATTATATTAAATTAACATGGTAACAGCTAATTTAATATATCAGAATTAAAATAATACATATATAATGAGAATTAAATGGAATAGCATTAGGTGTGTTGATAACACGAAGTCGTGGGTACGAATCCCATTCGAAGTAAAATCATTTTATGTTTGCATTAGAATATTAAATTTTACTATTTAAACTATAAATAGTAATGAATGCGAATTCATTATTACATTTCGTAGTTTACTATTAATATTTGTATTTAACAATTATCAGTTACCTGACGGTTTAGTGTGCAACCTTAGCGACATGGCTATGCACAAATACTAACTGTTGACATGTTAATTTAATAACAACAAAATTAAAATAATACATATTCAGGGTGTAAGATTAGTGCGTAGTTTTTATGTCGCTCATAACTATTTTATATAGAGAAAATCCTTAAATATGAAAGTTGTGTATTAGCTTCTCCGTAACCTAAACATATCTACAATTCTACAGAGTGTTGCATTTTCGGATACCAGTATCCAACTTAAATATTTTAAATCTAACACCTTGTATATTTTTAAATATTCTTATTCTGTCATCAATTGCCTATCTGGTAATGTTCTGTCTCTTTTAATTAGAATCAGCCGTTACAGAATTATTCAACTTTTTAAGAAAAATATGTCGTATGCAAACACAACGAATAAAACCTGCAGCGGCAACATTGTGACAGATCAATTAAAAATATTTTGTCAAACGTTAGTCAAGATTATCTACTGTCATCCGAAAAGTAAAAGTTAAATTCCGATGTACAGGATGTTTGCTACGGTGGTATAATGACCTAATATTTCGATTGGCCATAGCTCAATTTTTTTTTGAATGGAACATCCTGTATTTTGAGAGTGATTCAGATAGAGAAATAAATTCTCTTTCGATTTTATATTGGGTTTCCTATGTCTAAAGTTGACAATTTTTTTATTATTGCAGTTTTAAGAATAACAAGACTGTGAAATGCGAATAACTGCAAAAAACAGTTATCTGTCTTATTAATTAGCATTTGTGTGTTGTGCTGCATACGTTCACTGTTTTGTGCATCAGAATGAATTTTTCTATGGAATAGTGTGTTGATATGATCTATGCATTAGGAAAGTGTGGTCTTCTTGCATCCCGAAGCTATGCTCAGAAGTATCCTGACAGAAGACACCCACCTGATGTTAGATTCGAAAGACTCGAAGGGAGGTTTGAAAAAACAGGCAGCGTTAATTATATAAAACGTACGCGTGCAAAACATGTAATCAATGAGGAAAATGCAAGTCGCACATCTGTACACCGTATTTTGAAAAGTAATAAATTCCATCTCTACCATATCCAAAAACACCAGAAACTTTTTCCGCAAGATTTCGAAAGTCAAAGGCAATTTTGTGAGTGGCTTAACAATAAATTGAATATCGAACCAGATTTTCTGAACTGTGCCCTTTTTACCGATGAGGCAACTTTTGGTAACATAGGCCTCCCTAATCAGCGAAATTTCCATCATTACGCTACTGATAAGCGCGAATTACTGAGAGCAGTTGCGCATCAACATCAGTGGTCAATAAACACTGTGGGATGGAAGTGTCGGGATACAAGTCCACATTTTTTTAGAATCATCTTAATGGTCAAATGTATCTACCTGCAATCAAATGGCGGTGTGTTTGAACACTTATTGTAAATTCCTCTGGTATTTCTTCTATTAATTTTATTATGTATGTGTTAAAATTTTGTAATAAAACTAAGTCGTTGCTTTGCGTTGGTAATTTGATTAACTTGTATTTTTTCTTATGATAATCTTGCAATATGCAGAAATTATACTCTTGGATTATTTAACATTCGAAAATTACAATTCGCATAACATTGTACTGTTATTCAATGTTATGGCGATGTCAAGCCTGTATCGATGCGTTATGTTGTTATACTTCCTTAAACCAAATAAATAAATAAATGAATAAATAAATAAATAAATAAATAAATAAATAAATAAATAAATAAATAAATAAATAAATAAATAAATAAATAAATACATAAATAAATAAATAAATAAATTTTGCTATGTTTGAATGCGATTTGAATTAAATTTAGTTTAGAACGGTCCGTAGTAGTATCAGACTATAAAAGTAAATCGCATAAAATTGTTTTCACATTTGAACTACTCGCATAAATTAAATTTAAGGCAATGTAAGATTTTTGTAAACGAAAATTAACGTTATCAGAAAATTTTAAATCCGAATCAGTAATCAACCCCATATTCTTTACAAAAGGCTTAGGAATTGATTGTGTATTTTCAATTTCAATAATAAATGAATTAAGAATAGTGTTTCTAATGCGCTTTACACCAAGCAATATAACTTCTGTTTTCGTTAAGTTTAAAGTTTGGAAAATTCCTGCAGTTTGGTAAGGTCGTAATTTTTTTAATGCTTACACAGAATTTGAAAATTTCAGATAAGTTTGTGAGTCATCTGCATATTAATTTTATGTGTAATGAACTTGAAACTTGAGATAATTTAACACACTGAGTTCTGTCACTTAGCTAGCATCTAAAGAAATTTTGAGCTATTCTATCTAAACCAATGTATATTGTAATATATTCAACCAAAGTTTGTGGTTTACAGTGTCGAACGCTTTAGAATAGTTCCGTAATATTAAAGCGGTTTGTCGGTAGTACTAACTATAAAATTAACTACCTTATTCCGTGCAGTTTCGCAACTATGCGACAATGATTGAAGATCTGGTAAAATATTATGTTGAGTTAAACTTTCTCTTAGTTGCATGTCAACAACTTTTTCCAAAATTGTAGAGAGAACACGTAAAATACTTATAGTTCACAATTGTTGAAGTGATGTAATATTAGAGGATATTGGAGTTGCATGTCTCCATGTAATTGGAAAAACTCCTTCAATGAAGCAATGATTAATAATATTTCTGATATGCGGTAAAATATGCGGAATGCACAATTTGCTCATGTGGATTCATAAATTATCTACACAGGCGGCTTTTAATCAAGTTTATAATACCCAGAATAGTATTTTGAGTTACACTTTTTAATGAAAAAGTTTCGCAAGAAATTCTATTGGTTTTATAGTATGCTTACTATATGTATATGTATATGTATATGTATATGTATATGTATATGTATATGTATATGTATATGTATATATATATATATATATATATATATATATATCCCCGGATTGAGTTTACAAGACAGCAAAATAACAAAAAATATTTTTATTTCAAACAACAGTATATGGGGCTTTGACCTGCTTGAATAGAAATTAGTTTCTACCGAATTAAAACTAGATATGTAAAATATTGTTAGGTAAACTGCCCTTTATGTAAGAGATACCAAAAAATTTTATTAAGAAAAAATGTAAGCAATTCAATAATGGACACTTGCCAAACTTCACCCAGATTTGAGTAAGTTGGTCTCACCCGTAATTTTACGTACGTTACGTTAAAACGAAAACAATATTTCATGAACTTAAGACGCGTACTCAGTATGCGCAAGTAGGAGGCTATGGCTGGAAAATATCAAATAATGATTTAATGTCATATAAAATTGAAAAGAGTGAGATTTGTTGTCAAAAATGTCAACGATGCAACAAAAAATCTATTTAATACAAGGTTATGGAACTGGGGATAAAAGTTACCGCTGCATAATAGAACAACTTAACGAAAAGTTTCCTGGTGTTACAGTATTGCGTATGGGAATAAAGAAGTTGGTACAAACATTTTTAGAAACTGATTCCGTAGTCAATTTAAATAAAAAGAAGATGTTCCATGATGAACAAGATGCTGCTAGTCTGTTGGTGTTGGATTCTGTAGAAGATCAGCCAACATGTTCCTTGAGGAGGAGGTCACTTAAACTACATATTAGCAAATCACACATTCAAAGGATTTTGGATGAACACAGAATACATGCTTATAAACCTATCTTTAATCATAGTTTCGAGTCAGGAGATGATGCAAAACGTCTCTATTTTTGTTTATGGATGGGAAATGAGATTATTAGAAATTTTCATATTATGTTGTGTTTTCCGATTTAGCAACCTTTCCTACCAACGGGACGGTTTCGTCGCAACATGTTCTATATTGCAGTGCTACTAATGATATTCTAATATTTGGTTAAAGTAAACGTGTGGTGTGTTGTTGCTTACCATGGAATAATAGACCTATATTTTTTTAATCATAACGTTAATCAGCACTCACCTGGATATGTTGAGAAATTTTCTTCGCGATGGTTTAAATGATTTACCTCTTGTTTATCGTTGCTCAATTTATTTTCAACATGATCGCTGTCCGGCCCATTACATCGCGAATTTGGAGGCAACTGGATTGGCAGAAATGTTTTTTTTTGCCTCCAAGGAGCCCTGACTTAAGGGTTTTAGATTTTTATTAGAGAGGCGTTTAAAACAAATTGTTTGTAAGGAACACTTACCTAATAATATGGAAATGTAAAAAAGTCGGATAAGAGATGCTAATGCATCTTTAACAATGCAAGAAACCCGCAACAGTTACAAGAAGCTACAACTTAGAATCGAGTTGTGTAATGAGAAGGGTGGTGGGTTAATCGAATCGTTAAATATATTGGTCATTCTTTTTTTCGATTAAAGGACACACTGAATTAATATTGAAAATTTGATTACAAAATTATTCATTAAGCACACATTCCTTTGTAATTTTTGCGCAAAATTATTAAATCTTTTTTCCTTTGTTTTTATTTTGTGAACACGCTGTATTAATAGTGAAGGGTTGATTGCAGATTTGTTCGTTGTAAATCAAGCACAAATTTTTATTCCTTTGGCATTTTTGTGTAAAACTAAACACAAAATTTTAACTAAAAATTATTATTAATTTTATTAAATACATAAATAAAAAGTTTACCTCGAGTAGGATTTGAACCTACGACCTGTACTTTGCTAGAGTACCGCGCTAACCAACTTATTCGTTCATAACAAAAACTTATAATAACAAAATTTTAACGTTTTCGTTTTAACGTAATATACGTAAAATTGCGGGTGAAACCAACTTACTCAAATCTGGGTGACCATTATTTTGAGTTTCTTACATTTTTTCTTAATAAAATTTTTTGATATCTCTTACATAAAGGGCAGTTTACCTAACAATATTTTACATATCTACTTACCACAGATGGACCCTAAACACGAATACATTTCTTATTCGGTAGCAACTAATTTTTATACCAGCATACATAAACCCCATATGCTGTTTATTGAAATAAAAATGTTTTGTTATTTTGCCCTCTTGCAAACTCAATTCGGAGAGTGTATATGTATATCTGTATGTTTGTATTTAACTTTTCAAGAATTTAGTTGTGTTCCCTTTGTCAAGATGAAATTTGAAATTGTATCAATATGTAGTACCGTACGTATTAAACACAAGTCCAAAAATGTTTTCATATATATATATATATATATATATATATATATATATATATATATAAATTACCCAGTAACATAGGTGCTAGGCTTCTGAGTAGTAGGTTTTAAGTCCGAATTCGAATCAAATTCGATTCAAGCGCGGAAAAAGACGTTTTAAGGATTAAGTCAACTTAAGACAAAAGCATACTCTGCTTCCGAAACGTCGCGGTATCAAAATAAAACCAGTGGAAACAGATTTATCTGCTTCTGCTTTATGAAATGAGTGGTATTCCGGTGTTGCCAAAAAGTATTTTTGGCATACCCTTATTAATTTGTAATTGTTAGGCAAGTCAAAATGAATGTAATTCCTTATCTTCAATTGAGTCGTCTTCGTCTTAAACGCTTATCTGCTGACCATCGAGTACAATTTAATTATGGCCGAATACACATTGAAGGTTACTCACCTATGCCATTAATACAATATTCAACTTACCTGTTACGTAGGTCATAATAAGTGCTCATAATAGCATAGTTACGATTTCATTATATCATAGTTACGTAATACGCGGGTGTGTGTGGCAAGTGCAGATTTGTTTTGCTGTAACCAAGAGTAAAATAGTCACTGACTTGTTTTGCCGTAACCCAAGGACACAACCTACCGAATATTATTAATCATGCCATTTTTGGAATAAGCCTTATATTTAATACGGATGTTAAGGTAGTTACATGGAACTCCGATGTTGCTACGAAATATCCTCGTTAATTATGACTCTTAAATAAATATATCTATAGGTGTTAGAGTCATTTTTCGAAAGAGATTTAAGAAATAACAAAATTATACCTCCATTTCTTCATCCACAGCATCATTGCTGAACGCTTCCTTTCTTAACGGAGTTTGTAAACAAAACCAAATTTAAGTTTTGTGATATTTTCGCGACCCTGCGCCCATCTTTGTTCATAAGGGAGAGACCTCTCAAAATAATATTAACATCTATTTATACCACATTACCCTACATGTTGCTATATTTTCTTGCACCAATTTATAAAATCGTTTCCATGGAACACATTTTCACTTAATTATCGCTAAATATTCACCCACAAAAAAAAATTGATATAATCCACAACAAAGCAGTGTAACTTATGACAATTTAATTAAAGCAAGTATTCGTGTAAAATACCTGAGTGAAAACGGACATTTTCTTACGGTTACATTTATTTGCCTTTGGTACTTGAAAAATATTGTTGATTACCACGCCATACGACCTTAACATCTTAAAACATAATAAAGGTGGATCATTGACAAAACAATGTAATGAACGAGTGTCAACAGTTAATAATATGAAACTTAAACCTGAAGCAATTATATGGTTTTAACTTGGCACGGTAGAGGTTGCGTCGTTAGTGCTGTTTTCATGAACCAGACTACAAGCAACTGAACTTTTTAAAAAGAAATATTACATGCAAAGTAGTAATGCTTACTAAAGGTCAATCTGTGTTCATTTGGACTCACTGATCTAACTTATGGTATGACAGTTAAGAAAGTAAAGTGAAGTGAAGGACAATAGTGTGCGGTCATACGGAAAAAAACGTCTATGCTCACATTTTGAAACAATTTACAGAAGGTAGCACAAAAATTTAGTAGAAAGAAAGCCAAAAAAGGCAATGTCTTACCCTGCTGATTGTTGACACTGTCAATGATGAACTTTTAGAACAATATTTCTCAAAATTTTTTTGTTACTATTTATGTAAATAACTGGGCAAAAACTGATTTAAAAGCAGATTGTAGCCAGTAATGTGTAACGATCTGTTAGAAATAATAATGAAACTACTTTGTGAAGTGATCTTTACGTTACGTTTGTGGATCAAGGTCTGCGTCTCGATTATTTATAAGGAATATAAAAAATGTCCCACGATAATTATTATTATGAATATGTATCATACACATACACATTGATAAAAAGTGTAATATGTAATTACAAAAACAAGTAGGTAAAAGATAAATTGTATGTATATCATAGGTGTGTGTCTAATTTCTTGGGAATTATTAATCTGTTACCTCCCACGAGGTTGTTTATCCGGCTACTATTTTAAATACCTTTAGAAAAAATGGTGTATTCAAACGGGAAGGTCCCAGGAAAATAATGCATTTGTTTGAAATTTTTCTTACATTTAAATTTTTACCTTCTAACCTACATATACATATGTAGATAGAGAAGGTTATGCAATCGCCTTTTTTTCAATATCGCTAAATCGACTTATTAGCTCATTTTTTGGTCAAATTTTCGCCAAGATCGGGCATTATGTCTTGATGTGTGTCTGTGTCTGTGTCTGTGTCTGTGCCTGAGTCTGTGTCTGTATCTGTGTATGTGCCTGTGTCTGTGTCTGTGTCTGTGTCTGTGTCTGTGTCTGTGTCTGTGTCTGTGTCTGTGTCTGTGTCTGTGTCTGTGTCTGTGCCTGTGTCTGTGCCTGTGTCTGTGTCTGTGTCTGTGTCTGTGTCTGTGTCTGTGTCTGTGTCTGTGCCTGTGCCTATGTCTGTGCCTGGGACCGGGTCCGGGTCCGTGTCCGTGTCCGCGCGCGTGCGTGCGTGCGCGTGTGCGTGTGCGTGTACGTGTGCGTGTGCGTGTGCGTGTGCGTGTGCGTGTGCGTGTGCGTGTGCGTGTGCGTGTGCGTGTGCGTGTGCGTGTGCGTGTGCGTGTGCGTGTGCGTGTGCGTGTGCGTGTGCGTGTGCGTGTGCGTGTGCGTGTGCGTGTGTGTGTGTGTGTATCTGTATCTGTCTTGTCTGTGCCTGTGCCTGTGTCTTTGTCTGTGCCTGTGCCTGTGTCTGTGTCTCTGTGTGTATTTCATATATATATATATATATATATATATATATATATATATATATATATATATCTATATACAGTGATAGTCAAAAGTCCCCTACCCCCTAGTATCTTTTGAACGGTTTTAATTATACTAATGAAATTTGGAGGGTGTATATAAACGGATATGAGAATATCAACTAGTCATGACAAGTGACGTAATAGTCATATATGACATCACAGGGCCACAGTGACCACTAATTTTAAATAGTACCTTATGGCAAGTGACATCTCGTTTGAAAGGTATTAAAATTACCTATTCAGTAATACTAATTTTGTTAGGGTTTAGGTTGATTTTGATAGAAAAATTAAATAAATAGTAAAATTATAGTTTGGCGTTTAATTAGTCCGATTCGATTCGACTCAAGCGCGGAAAATACCTTTTAAGGATTAAGTCAAATTAAGGCAAAAGCATACTCTGCATCCGAAACGTCGCGGTATCAAAATAAAAACAGTGGAAGCAGATTTATCTGCTTCTGCTGTATGAAATGAGATGTTCTTAGTTTGTTCTAGTTTGTACAATATTTTAAAATTAGCATATCGTTCACAAAAGTTCTGACTCATGCATTTTATTGTTAAGTCTGCAGTAAGATATGTTCCGTTTAGTGGATGAGATCTTCTATAATGAAATGGCTTTGGGTTATATGAAATTATTTGTTTAATTACTACGTTACGATTTTATGTCAAGATATATGGGATTGTCTGCTATCCTGAGAAGAAGCCAGTTTTCTGTTCCCATGATCATCTTTAAATAATTTTAGTAAACAATTAATTAAAGTAGAGCTGTGGTATCCCGGTGTTGCCAAAAAGTATTTTTGGCATACCTATATTAATTTTTAATCGTTAGGCAAGTCAAAATGGATGTAATTCCTTACCTTCAATTGAGTCGTCTACATCTTAAACGCTTATCTGCTGACCATCGAGTACAATTTAATTATGGCCAAATACCACATTGAAGGTTACTCACCTATGCCATTAACACAATATTCAACTTACCTGTTACGTAGGTCATAGTAAGTGCTCATAATAGCATAGTTACGATTTCATTATATCATAGTTACATAATACGCGGGTGTGCGTGGAAAGTGCAGATTTGTTTTGCTGTAACCAAGAGTAAAATAGTCACTGACTTGTTTTGCCGTAACCCAAGGACACAACCTACCGAATATTATTAATCATGCCATGTTTCGATAAAGCCTTATATTTAATACGGATGTTAAGGTAGTCACATGAATCTCCGATGTTGCTACGAAATGTCCTCGTTACTTATGACCATCTTAAATAATGTGTTAAAGTCATTTTTCGAAAGAGATTTAAGAAGTAACAAAATTATACCTCCATTTCTTCATCCACAGCATCATTGCGGAACGCTTCCTTTCTTAACGGAGTTTTCAAACAAAACCAAATTTAAGTTTTGTGATATTTTCGCGACCCTGCGCTCATCTTTGTTCATAAAGGAGAATTTAGATCGGAGAGACCTCTCAAAATTAGGTTAAAATTTATTTAGTACCACATTACACTACATGTTGCTATGTTTTCTTGCACCAACTTTAAAATCGTTTCCCTGGAACACATTTTCGCTTAATTATCGCTAAATATTCACCCAAAAGAAAAAAACTTGATATAGACCACAAGCAAAGCAGTGTAACTTGTGGAAATTTAATTGGAGCAAGTATTCGTGTAAAATACCTGAGTGAAAACGGAAGTCTTCTTAAACCTGAAGCGATTACATGGTTTTGACTTGGCACGGCATAGGTTGCGTCGTTAGTGCTGTTTTCATGAACCAGACTACACGCAACTGAACTTTTTAAATAGAAATACTACATACAAAGTAGTAATGCTTACTAAAGGTCAATCTGTGTACATTTGGACTCACTTATCTAACTTATGGTATGACAGTTAAGAAAGTTAAGTGAAGTGCAGAACAATAGTGTGCGGTCATACGGAAAAAAATGGCTATGATCACATTTTGAAATAATTTACAGAAGGTAGCACAAAAATTTAGTAGAAAGAAAGCCAAAAAAGGCAATGTCTTACCCTGCTGATTGTTGACACTGTCAATGATGAACTTTTAGAACAATATTTCTCAAAATTTTTGTTACTATTTATATAAATAACTGGGCAAAAACTGATTTAAAAGCAGATTGTAGCCAGTAATATGTAACGATCTGCAAGAAATAATAATGAAACTACTTTCTGAAGTGATCTTTACGATACGTTTATGGATCATGGTCTGCATCTCGATTATTTATAAGGAATATAAAAAATGTCCCACGATAATTATTATTATGAATATGTATCAAACACATACACCTTGATAAAAAGTGTAATATGTAATTAGAAAAACAAGTAGGTAAAAGATAAATTGTATGTATATCATAGATGTGTGCCTAATTTCTTGGGATTATTAATCCGTTACCTCCCACGAGGTTATTTATCCGGCTACTTTTTTAAATACCTTTAGAAAAAAATGGTGTATTCAAACGGGAAGGTCCCAGGAAAATAATGCATTTGTTTGAAATTTTTCTTACATTTAAATTTTTACCTTCTAACCTACATATACATATGTAGATAGAGAAGGTTATGCAATTGTCTTTCCTTCAATATCGCTAAATCGACTTATTAGCTCATTTTTTTGGCCAAATTTTCGACAAGATCGGCCATCATATCTTGATGTGTGTCTGTGTCTATGCCTGTGTCTGAGTCTGTGTCTGTGTCTGTGTCTGTGTCTGTGTCTGTGTCTGTGTCTGTGTCTGTGTCTGTGTCTGTGTCTGTGTCTGTGTCTGTGTCTGTGTCTGTGTCTGTGTCTGTGTCTGTGTCTGTGTCTGTGTCTGTGTCTGTGTCTGTGTCTGTGTCTGTGACTGCGTCTGTGCCAGTGTCTGTGTCTGTGTCTATGTCTGTGTCTGTGCCTGTGTGTGTGTGTGTGTGTGTGTGTGTGTGCGTGCGTGCGTGTCCGTGTCCGTGTCCGTGTCCGTGTCCGTGTCCGTGTCCGTGTCCGTGTCCGTGTCCGTGTCCGTGTCCGTGTCTGTGTCTGTCTGTGTCTGTGTCTGTGTCTGTGTCTGTGTCTGTGTCTGTGTCTGTGTCTGTGTCTGTGTCTGTGACTGCGTCTGTGCCAGTGTCTGTGTCTGTGTCTATGTCTGTGTCTGTGCCTGTGTGTGTGTGTGTGTGTGTGTGCGTGCGTGCCCGTGTCCGTGTCCGTGTCCGTGTCCGTGTCCGTGTCCGTGTCCGTGTCCGTGTCCGTGTCCGTGTCCGTGTCCGTGTCCGTGTCCGTGTCCGTGTCCGTGTCTGAGTCTGTGTCTGTGTCTCTGCCTGTGTTTCTGCCTTTGCCTGTGTCTGTGTCTGTGACTGTGCCTGTGTCTGCGTCTGCGTCTGCGTCTGCGTCTGCGTCTGCGTCTGCGTCTGCGTCTGCGTCTGCGTCTGCGTCTGCGTCTGCGTCTGCGTCTGCGTCTGAGTCTGCGTCTGCGTCTGAGTCTGCGTCTGCGTCTGCGTCTGCGTCTGCGTCTGCGTCTGCGTCTGCGTCTGCGTCTGCGTCTGCGTCTGCGTCTGCGTCTGCGTGCTGCGTCTGCGTCTGCGTCTGCGTCTGCGTCTGCGTCTGCGTCTGCGTCTGCGTCTGCGTCTGCGTCTGCGTCTGCGTCTGCGTCTGCGTCTGCGTCTGCGTCTGCGTCTGCGTCTGCGTCTGCGTCTGCGTCTGCGTCTGCGTCTGCGTCTGTGTCTGGGTCTGTGTCTGTGTCTGTGTCTGACACAGACAGACAGCATAATTTGAGACAGCCACTTACGAAATCGAAAATATTATCTGGAAAGTTAGAAACATTCAGGTATGTGTTGACAACGCTTAAGTACACCTTGAAGGGAACACTTGGAAACAGATTAACTATGGCAAACGAGAGAAGCAGATAATTCTGTTCAGCTTTAAGATGTAGTAATTTATTAGATAACTCAATGGAGTTATTGACAGAAAAGGGAAACTGTAAGTCTAAACAAATTTGATACTAGTGTGTTGGTGAACGAGACAATAGGTCACAAAGGATAATCATCTTTATGTATTTATGGCAAGGCAAAACAATTTTTTTTTAACTCTAATCCGGGCAACTGGGGTCCAACGGACCCACGCGGTGTTACAAATGGGCATATCTCGATTATTATTTAATTTTTGACAAAATGCCGGTATGGTTTCCATGGAAATAGTATTAATTAAGTTTTCCGTTTGTCAAAAGTGGGAAACTTGATCTACTTTTCAATAAATAATTATTGTTATATAAAACTTACGTAACCGGGCAATGTGAGTCCAATGGACCCTCGCGTGGTGGTTACAATTGATGCACCTCATGTATATAATATTTTCATAATTGATTACATATTTATCAGAATAATTAGCGCATTTGAGAGTTACTTTGTTTTCAAGGCTAATTGTTATGAAAAATGCAATTAGTATGGAATTTTTGTAGAGTAATCTAAGTCATTTGGCAGTTAGATAATGTTCAAGTTAGTCTTTTGTCATTACCCACTTATGGATTATGAGTAATTTGCTATTAGTGGTGAATTTAGAATATCTATTTGTAATTGTATTTTATTCAAGAATTTGGATTTTATTTTCAAAGAATGTAAGTAGTCTGGAATGTTGGTAATTGGCAAAGATAAAAGTTTTAGTTGAATAGTAATTACCTTGGAATTTATTTAGTATCCTTTCCTTGCTTGTATATATATATATATATATATATATATATATATATATATATATATGTATATATATATATATATATATATATATATATATATATATATATATATATATATCCAGTCATTTAATACTAGGGAACTATTCGTATTTTTGTAAACGAAGCGCAAGTAATGCAAGGACAACAAAGGCAATGTTGTGAAAAATGCTATAAAAATGTTTGTAATCAACATTCTGTCACTGCTACTATTATCTGTAATAACTGCAATAAATAGTTTTCTTTTATATAATAATGTTTATGTAAGCTTAATTTGTAAATATATTCCAGTAATAACTACTTAGTACAAGAGAGTAATGAAAAAGGTATCTAAAGAAGGTGGGTCCATCGGACCCACACTGTCCGGTTGCGTTGCTAAAAATACTTGTCCGGATAAGAGTTAATGTCGGGTGTTTGGAGATTTTAACATCGCTAAGAATAAGTCATTTGTCAAAATTAAAAAATTTAAAATGGCGGATCAAAAATGGAAAATTATCTATTTTAAAAACCGATATGACTCAAATTCAGGTATCCTGAGTTTTGAAGCTATTTAGTTACATATATTGTAAAGTTATTTTGACGTATAATGTATAAGCAGTATTTTGATAACGTACGTAACGTATTTTGAAAGTAAATGAAGTGAGTTTGCACGAAAAATAAATTTTATTTTTGTGTATGCAGAATGTAAGTTGGTGTAAATGATACGCCACTAGAGTTTAATGAAGCATTAGTTATCACATTAAAGAATATTTGAATATTGTAAAAAGATTTTCATTTTGAAAGCATTAAGTTTGGTTGAGAAATAATGTTTTGGCTAAATTGTTACTGGGACAGCACTGGTAAGAGACTACTGGTTTTGTTACTGTATATAAAAGAATTTGTATTAAAGGAATGGTTGTGGACGTATAAGTGAGTGAGTTTATGATATACTGATATTGTATTAACGTGCAGTAAGGAATATGTATGCATATTTTTGTTTGTAGAAATTTTGTAACATTGTGCAATAGGAAAATTTGATGCATGTTCAAGAATGAAGTTGTTAGAACGTGATTGGTTTGCCTCAATTGTGCGGAAATAGAGATCGTCCACACGAAATATTTGCACAGAAGGTTGGAATATGATCTGGAGAATAAACAGAGTGAATGTAATTGCAATTAATGGTTTTTTCGGAGAGTTTTCAGTGAATTTAAAAGTAAATTCAAGATGGCTGCGTTCTTCTTACTTTTCATTTGCGTTGGGTCCATACGGACTTCCACTCGGCAAATAAACGTACGAAATACACGATTGTGATAGGTGAATTTTGATGTTAGCGCGAATATATTGTGACATTTTAGTAATATGGCGGGCAGAAGGTATATAAGCGAGTGCCGAATTAAAGTTGCTAGTCAGTCAGAATCGATGGGTGAAGGTTAAGTAAATATCGCGCGCGCGTTGTTTTGAGGGGATCATTAGAATGGTTCAGGATTTTTTTAATGAAATTGTAGCTTTATTAACCCGCTTATAAAGCGGCAGCAATAATTCAAAGGGGGATAATCATATATATATATATATATATATATATATATCCATTCAAAAATAAATAGTTTCAGGGTGGGTTAAAGAATATAGTGATTTTTTTCATGAAATTTAGAAAGTGCGAAAGCAGATTTGAAAATAACACAGCAAATTTTCTGTTGCTAGTGTCCAGTAGTAGAGCGTGCGATGATAATAATATAAGGAAATCCTAAAAGTTCGGTTCGATAATAACATCAAATCAATTGTACAAAGCAAATAAGAGTTTTAATATATTTAAGTGGAAGTAAACATTCTTCATTGTGTTAAACGTTTTGAAGGGCAAACATTAAAGCATAATATGATGTTATGTTAAACCAATTGAGTGAACGATAGACACTGCGTTCGCGAGTTTTACAGTCGAGTACATTAACGAATACGGCTATCTTCTGTGTAGTGTGCAAAGTGTGTGCCAATTTAAAAAAGATTACTAAAAGCAGACCATATGGACCACACTATACTTACGGATAAAGGATTAATTAAAGTAATGTATAAGAATTAGTTTTAGGTTTTGTTTAACAGTACGATTATCTTTTAGGTTCGTTTTTGCTTGTTGCGTTAATCATTGTTCGTTGTGAGTAAAAGACGTAATTGAACTTTAGCCATTTCAATGTGTTTAGTATTAAGAATTTGTGGGAATTTTTAGGATTGATTTTCGTGGTGTTTTCTTTAAGCCACGTATTTGTACATATTTACAAATGAAAATTTGTCAATATATATCCACTATTTAATTTATTTTGTTGTTTATTTGTGACAGCTGAGATAAAATTTTTAGAACCCATGAATTTACCTAACGGGTTACATTATTGATAATTGAAATTAATCTTTGTTTATTTTGAGTTTAATGATCGATTTGAAATTTCGTGATAAGTCAGATCGATTACAAAACTTTAGCTTAACTACTTTGAACTATTTTACAGTCAATCAGGTGCAAAACACTACTGACCGAATACATTTATTAAGCATAAATTACAGATTTGAAGTATTAAAATTTAAACGTATTGATGAATGTCTAAATACAATTTTTAATGATAAAGTATTAATAAAATATAAAGATATTATTTATGATGAAAGCACTGACGGTTCCATTTAAGTGTAAGGTGTTTCAAAGTACCTTTCCATCATTTTACTACTCATATCGACCCCACCAATTTCCACTGTAGGTGGCTTGGCAACTCGCTTACTCTGGTAAGCCCACACGACGCCTAGTGTGATCTGAACGTGTAATAATGTGAGAAAGCATTATGGCAGATAATTTGGCAGCGGTTTTAACCACAGGTTGGATGTTGTTTATAACATGGTTATTAAATTTACTCGAAGGTAGATTAATTTTCTTAAGTTTGTTAGAGCAAATAGCCCTTATATCCTGTATTTCCAAAAGCTGAAAATTGTGACCTCCAAATCTAGTTTAAGAAGGTCTAAAACTGATCAAGATCATTAGGATTGTGTTTTAACCATTAAGTGCCTTCGTACTAAATTGAACAGGACTCAAGTTAATAACTCTTTTTGAAGGTTGTTAGTGTTACGATCACCTTGTTAATTACAATTGTTTTTGTTCTGATTATGGTATTTCATACGAAGGAGATTGTTGATTTTTGATTTAAGCTTGTGGAAAAGAACAGACCCGAAGACTTCATCTTTAACAATTGTTCGCAGAATAATCTTCCACGATGTTTTCTTAAGTTGAGCTCCTGGATCGAACTCGGTCGGTCGGCAGGAAATTTACTTAAGTTGGGATTTTATTGAAAATATCCCGTCATCAATAACGACTGATTGCTTGAATGCTTGAACGTGCTTGAATTAATTACCGGATATTTCTTCTCGTTCACGAATGTTTTGAGGAAATTATCCCTCGTATTCTACTCGGGATAATTTTCAAGACATTCGTGACTAGAAAAAATTTCCGGAAATAATCCAAGCTCTAGGGAGATTACAGGTGATAATCCACATATACATGTCAATAGTAAATTTAATGTATTTAATGTATTTTGTACATGAAACATGAAATTTTTTTTAACAGAAGAAATACTCCTCGTATTTGTTTCTAGACTTAACGAAGGTATTTGACTGTGTATCTCACAACATACTTCTCACTAAATTAAAGACTTTTATTTTGATGCCAATAGCTTAAGGTTAATAAGTTCATACCTAAATGACAGATATCAGATTGTAAATCTAGTATGTTGCCTATCAAAATTGGTGTCGCGCAAGGGGGATGAGACCTCTCACAGTTCGCCCCCGGATATTTCGCCTCCAGACTTTTCGCCCCTCGTGACACTTCGCCCCTGTGACATTTAGCCCCTAAATGTTGATTACAATTTTTGCATGTTTGTTTAGGCTTCTGCTAGATTAATTTCGACACCAATATTGACTAAAGTAATTAGAAAGTGGACCTATATAGTTGATAATATTCCAATATTATTATCTATACAATTGCGAAGTATAATATTTAATTATGATAATAGCATTATGCTTAAGGGACCATTAATTTCCAGTACCAACATCTATTAATGATCTATTAATAAGTGATTATCTTAATGATTAGCACATGTGTACTGTGCAATTATAATAATAATAATTATGATAATAATAGCAAATATTATAGATTATGTAAAGGAATCGTCAACAATTTTGCAATTTAGTTTATAACTGTTTGAAACAAATAAATAAATCTTTTATAAACTGTGTTTATTATTCGATTAGCTATAATAATAACCTAATATCACAATTCATCATCACACCTAATAATATATAATAAAATACAATATACAATGAGAAACTATAAATATGCTAAAAATTCAAGGTAACATTGAGGGGCGAAGTGTCCCCGGGGAAGATCTGTCCGGAAGCTAATTGCGGGGGGCGAACTGTCAGGGCGCAAACGTCCTAAAACCCAAGCAAGGTAGTGAGTAGTAATACGGAGCCAGTTCTGGCTCAGTTCAAGATCACTCGCCCTCATGTCTGGTATATGGACCACATAGAGGATTTACTGTATAAGCGTAAGTGTGCGAGTGAGAGAGAATGTGTGAATAAGAGAGAGATAGAGCATGTGTGAAAGTCAAGGCCACACCCCACTCAAGGTCAAACTGGTGGCATGATTTTTGGCGCGTGCGAAATCTACAAACAGAAATGTCATTTTACAATTCTTAGAAATCTTCAAGATCAAAAGAGATTATTGAGCTGGCAGGCATATTACATTTCTTAGCAATATAAAGATAAATGCAGATAAGGTTGTTCTCTATGTATTATATTACATATTCTTAGACATTTCAAAATAGAAATGTCATTATTTTACTATTCTTAGCAATCTTCAAAGTCAAAAGAGATTATTGAGTCCGCAAGCATATTACATTTCTTAGAAACACAAGAAGAAGAAGGTTGTTGTCTATGCTAATATAAAGATACATGCAGATAAGGTTGTTGTCTATGCTAATAAGTTGGTGAAGGTTAAATGGTTGTTGTATTGGCTAAATGAGGGTGTATCATATCACAATTCTTAGAAATTTAACAATAGAATTAGTTCAAGAATTGTTTTTCAAGGTTAGTTGTTGCAGAGTTATTATAAAAGGTTTCTTTGGGTGTGTACGATTCAGTAAACTTAGCATAAATGACGAAACAAGTACGTACAATGCGAAGAGAAAAAGTAGTAAGTGCAGACGAGAGAAAGAAGCGACTACATGAATTGTTGAAGAAAATAAAGGAATTAAAACTCGATTTAAAGTATTTTAAGATGAAAAGAATAATGATTGGGCTTCGGGTTAGCAAGTGAGGCATGTGGACGAGGCGGAGGACAGATAAAAGAAGTATCGTAATCCATATTCAGTGACCTAGTGCTATAGGTAGCTTAAAAATTTTAATTTTAAATGCGGACAAAGACTCATTTATTTTAATGATTTTAAGCAGATTTGTATTATAGTAAGTGGATTGATAGTCATCCGCTAATTTTGATATGTTACAAATAATGAGTGTTGATGAAAAAATACAGCTGAAGCATTCATGTTTAAAAAAAAAAAATCGATTGGGAATTGCTAAATTACTCAAGAACGCGCGTACTTTAAATGCATAAGTAAGATATTTAGCATTCTGTGTAGTTATTCTTAGCGCTTTCTCGCGCATGACAAGGTTACTTATACAACGCAGCAAACTTATATATTGACTTTGAATAATGCAAAAGAAATCGTAAGCTTTGACTAAAAAATTTCAATGTACTAGAACTCGTTTTATGTTAAAATTAACTTTAATCACATCGATATAGTTTTTCATATTAAAATTGGTTAACATTCACAAAGTCAATGATCAACATTTTTATATCTTCTTAGTGATCTCAAAACAATATGCATAACTCTAAAAAACACATTGTTTATATGAACGTATTCACTATTAAATAAAATGACAAACATCTATACCTTGTTCACAAATAAATGTCCAATTTTAATAATCTATAATCCGTTCATCATGTCTAATAGGAAAACATATTTCACGTTTATGCAATGATTTCATTGTTATCATTTAAAAATTATGTAATTTATACATGATAAAAAAACGGAAACGTTGTTACATAATGTTTGAAATGTCTGCACTGTTTACACATAAAAATTCGACATATATAAAATTATATGTATGGAAAAATATTATCGCGGGTCTGACTTATAATAAGTAAAACAAAGACAGTACAATCAGTTCACGTGCTAAGTGAGATAGAATACACAATAAACTAAAAGCGTTGATGCGATACATGCGTCAATCACACATTTAATTGCTACTGTCAACGTGAATTCAAAATCAGTGTTTTTACAAGTTCGACACAATATTCATGTATTCCACTGACGAAAAAATTATTAAGTGGTATTATTCAGAAACCACTGCACAAGAAATAATGGGCAGGTTTGCTTTTTCCTTTGAAAACAGGCCAATTCCATCAGAAAGTACGATTATGCGCACTATTTCTAAATTTGAAAGATGTGGATGTTTAAATAATTGTAGAAAATGCAGTAGCATTGATGGTAATGATGGTCAGCATCCTGTTCGTAACTTAAGCGAAGAGCGCGAAATTTCAGTGTGTAGTTTAGCAGAAACTAATTTCCCGTGCAATAGTACAAAAATTGCTGAAGGTATGGACATTTAACCAAGAACAGTTCGCAATATCTTGAAAAGGAATAAATACCATTGCTATAAATTGCAAACTACACAAGACATTTTTCCAGAAGATCATCAAAAGTGTATGGAATTTTGCGAAGATATGATGAATCGGGCTAATGAAAATGAAAGATTTATGGAAAATATTTTGTTTACCGACGAGTGTTCTTTTAACTTACATGGCCATCACAATCCGCGTGCCGCTGTTGGTTACTCTCGGGAAAACAAACACATTAGTATTGCTTACCGGACAGAATACCCCAAAAAGTTAATGTGTGTGCAGGAATTTGAGTCAATTCCATAATTGGTCCATTTATTATGCACGAAAACTTGAATGTGGACAAATATTACGAACTGTTGAGAAACCAGCTGTTCAACTCCTCAATATAAATTTTGATGACATTTGGTATCAAGAAGATGGCTGTCCTCCTCATACTGCAATAAGAGTTCAACAGTTCTTGGAAAATACGTTCCCTAACCGTATTATAAGTGGAAAAGGTACTATTAAATATCCTCCTTGCTCACCTAATATGGCGCTGAACGATTTCATTGTTTGGGGATACGTATCCCAGCAAATTTATGGGCACAGGCAACCTTATAGTTAAACCTTAAACTTATGTTATACTACCAATGTAAATGTTAATGTTGTTTATAGCTCTCGTAAGTTTCTTCTTTATTCTTCGTACTAGTAGTTATTGAACTATGTCATAAATTCACAATTACAATAAAATTCTGTTTCAGGTATTATCATTTAATGTTTAAGTGTAAAGTATTTACTTAATAGTGTCAAAGAACACGCGACTTTTCAACATCATCTTAATTGCTTTGGTTTCGTTAGAAATGTTGAAGCTAGATTGAAGGAACATCGGTAAGGTTATGTCTCTCTCACATTCATATAATGCTTATTGGGTTTCTTTTTAGCGTATTATAAGTCAGACCCGCAATAATGTTTTTCCATATCCATATATTATCTTTATGCTTTAAATTCATTTAATATCTTTTAGAGGTTAATTTTGTTTCAAATGAAAATTTTAACACTTGAGCTTTTATTCACTTATAACTTCACACTGTTCTTTATATACGTGGTAGGGACATTTAATGATAAATAGTAATAAAGTATAAAAAAAATATTTATTAAAACAATTACAAAACTACTTAGTAACTAGTTGTAAACTGACTTAAATGTCTAAACTATCTAATATTTTATGGCATTTTGCGTGTTTGAAATGTGTTTGTAATGCTTTTTCGCGCAATATTTAAGTTGTCAGCTTCCGCCAACGCACTCGTTAATTGTTAAACTTGTGATAAAATGTGTTTCAGCCACCTAGCACTTTTTATTTTGAACTCTTGGAGGTCTGTCGGATCCTGAGTGTGGAGGGTCGGATGTTAAGATTGGGGTGGTCGAATTAAATTCAAATTTTTTCCTGCATATTGAAGAAGTATAGGTGGCTGCTGTGGTGAAGTTGCAACTGTGGTTATAGGCGTGATGCTACAAAATAATTGGTTTGGTGAATAATATATTTATCAATTAAATCACTAGATAAAGCAATAAATTAAGCAAGGAATACTTACTTCTCAAAGAACCTTGGAAAATCGCTGTCCTCTACATCACTGCCTCGTATCGAAATCATTTATATTTTTGTCCAAAGGTACCGGTTCTTTTAGTATTGGCCCCCGCACTAAAACATCTTGTAGTAGGTTTGTTTTCTTGTGGAGTGGTAGTTTTGATCGTTTGTCGTTTGACGCCATTTTTTATTGTATGCAACGACTGAATGTTGAACTAAAATTTCAAGAGCATATACATTTAAATCTGTTAACGTGTACAAAACTTCTAACAAGTCGACGTTGTTAGTATTGACCAGTGCAAGTAAAAAGGTGATGAATCCAACATAATCTAGACATGAGAAAATATTTCATATGATGTCAGCAAACGTCCTGTAAAGATGGTAAAGAAAGTGCAATGTCTGAAGCTCTTGCAAAGTAATCTAAAGTATGTGAAAGTATTCCGCAATCATAAGTAGCAGACGTGGGAAAGTATTTCTTGTGATATCAGCAACAGATATTCTCAGTAAAATAATAAATAAATCTCAATGTATGCGTCTGTCTGAAACTTTTGCAACATAATCTAAAGCGTGTGAAAGTATTCCGCAATCATAAGTAGCAGACGTGGGAAAGTATTTCCTGTGATATCAGCAATAGATATTCTCAGTAAAGATAATAAAAAAAGTGCATTGTATGCTCCTGTTTGAAACTCTTGCAACGTAATCTACTGCATGTGAAAGTATTCCGCAATCGTAAGTAGCAGACGTGGGAAAGTATTTCTTGTGGTATCAGAAATAGATATTCTCAGTAAAGATAATAAAGAAATTGCAATGTATGAGTCTGTCTGAAACTCTTTCAACGTAATCTAAACCGTGCGAAATTTCACAATCATAAGTAGTAGACGTCGGAAAGTATATCTTGTGATAGCAGCAATAGATATTCCCAGTAAAGGTAATAAAGAAAGTGCAATGTGTGCGTCTGTCTAAAACTCTTGCAACAACAAGTTATAACAAGTTTGACTTGACTATATAACTATATAAGCAGATAAAGAGCAATTTTATACCGTAACCGAACTGGTA
Organism: Vesta saturnalis; assembly: GCA_036346205.1. Taxonomy (NCBI): domain Eukaryota; kingdom Metazoa; phylum Arthropoda; class Insecta; order Coleoptera; family Lampyridae; genus Vesta; species Vesta saturnalis. The sequence goes on from JARFJB010000762.1 coordinate 2,830,975, forward strand.
ACGTAGTGGTGACACGACCTGCTTAGCATTAGGGAGATAATGGGTTCGATTCCCGTTACCGTCTACCTTGTATGAGGTTTTTTCAGGGGGTTTTCCTCATACACATGTAGTGACATGATCACTGCGTATATGCACACCATGTGCGACTGCTTAGGCGAATACCGGGGTAGTATTTCCCCGTCAGAACCCGAACTCCGTCCCTTCCGATTTTATCCTGTTTATACCCAAATGAAAATTTGCTTAAGCTCGAAACCAATTTATCATTGTTAAAGTGTTATCTTGTGAGACTTAAACGGTTAAAGAATGCTTCGAAGAAAATAGCAGTGGAATTGTCACTAAAAAACGTACACGCAAATTAGGTTGGTACTCAATAGATTCATGCTTTAATGGTAGATTACTTACGGAAATTATAGTCAATATCATTCAATTCGCTTCCCCGTTAAACTAGATGATGTAAAAAAATTCGAAAATTTAAACAACCTGTCCATTAATTTTTGTTGGATTCAGGGGAAAGGTATATTACCATTTGTATTAAGTGGAAATCAAAATAATTCCAGGAAACCTATAAATATTTTAGTACTTTCGGTTAATTCTCATTCCATAGGTTCTATTGCTGATGCTATTAATACAAAAAATAATACTGTTTATCATTTCACGTAGACTAAAAATACGTCAGCTCTTTTCTAAACAACTATTGAATAGGGAGCACAAGGAATTTATTTGTTATCGATGTTTGAACCATTTTTCTTAAGATCATCTTCTACAAAAACACATAGCTTACTGTCGTCAACTTAATCAATGCTCTGCCAGGCTGCCTAACGAAGCAGTTCAAAAATTCCGCATTCCAGGAAAATCACCGTTTGTGATTTATGCGGATTTAGAAAGTATTTTAGAAAATTGCACTAACTTAACATACCTTGGGAATAATACTCTATTTCATTCCGAACATATACCCTTCAGCATTGCTTACAACTTGAAGTGTTCATACAATGATTCTTTATCCCGATTTAGGCTTTATAGAGGAAATGATTGCATTAAATGGTTTGTTAAGGAGCCACAAAGTATCGCACATTGGGCCACCGAAATAATCAATAAGATAATTCCTATGGATACTTTTACTCCCAGTCACGTTGTTCACTTTGAACGCACCTCGATTTGTCACATTTGCGGAAACCCATTTACTGATTATGATATAAACGTTAGAGGCCGTAACCATTTTGTCGAGCATCATATCAAAATTGTAACCTAAACTATAGACTCCCACATTCTACCAGTTGTTTCATAATTTATAAGGTTACGACTCCCATTTCATAATTAGGGAATTTGCTACTGTTCCCGGTTCGATTTCACTGCTGCCCTTAAACAAAGAAAGTAATAGAAAAAAAACATAGCTCCACTTTCCGTGGTTATGGGCGATGATGATAGCAAGGGTTTAACTATTTGTGTATACCTTTGCTGCGGCTTCCTCGAATCTGTCCACTTACATCATAATCTCGTCTGCAACATTCGTGCCTTCTAGTAATTCTTTGTATCTTTTCAATTTACTAGATTTAAATTGGTTTCATCAACAAGCAGATCATATAAACCTGTCGTCCCTTTATACGTGACACCTTTAATAATCATATCCTTTCCTGTAATTGTGACGGGTGTATTACCAACTGTCCATTTGTCTGTATTGAAATCATAGTGGACATCATAGGTATGACCAATAGCACCTTCAGGATCCCTCATAATACATTCAACGTATAAACGAGACAATTCATTGTACTGCTCGAGAAATTCTTCTGAGATGGGTTCATTACCGATAGTAGTAGAATCATCTGCGATACTAAGAGGTTCTTCTTCTTACTCAGTATTAATCTCTCCCACGACAGATGTATCTAAGGAAGATGGTGTACGAAGATTTGGAGGAGGATTTATTTGAAAAAACGGAAGCTCCGCTAGTGGGCTAGTAGCACCTTTTTGTTGCATCACCTAATGAAGTGAAGCCTGAAGTCATTTGAGGTTGAGCTAGCAGGCAAGTGGGGATAGTAGCGTGCTTTCTTGCAAATATGAAAAGGGGTGGTTTTTTGGGTTTAACAACAATGAGCTCCTTTCTAGGTGTTTTAATTTTTTTATCAGGATCGATTTTATTTACTAATTCAATTAGAGGTTCAATTAGGGGTTTATAAGCATTTTCAAATATTCTTTCATTATCAATTCGAGCAGTTTGAAGACTGTTGTACATCTGCTGTATTATTTTATGAGCCTGAATAATTTCTCGCTTTAATATCATCTCCTTACTATCCATTTTAGGAAAACGAGTCAGTAACTACTAAACTATCGAAAGCAGTTTAAGGTATTATATAGTGTGAGGCAAAGTGGGTTCACTGAATAGATACCAATTTATCCTGAACTGATAGCTGTTTACACTAAACAGATAGCTGTTAACACTTAAACGGATCAGTAAATACTGAAATTATATATTGACCAAACCTTTTTGTATAGCGACCATTATTGACTTCAGCATCTTTGTTTATGGCAATGAAACCAAACTGATCTGCCCAATATTTTGAACACATTTCCCGAAACAATTTCATGCTTATGGTGGGGCTTACATGATTCTCATACACATGTTTTAGCTTTAATTCATCTTGCTCAAATAATATAATTATATTCGCATTATCATGAATTAATTGCTTTGGAATTTTACTGTAAGTTTGACCCAAATAGAAACAGCTAATATCATTATGTCCACTCATAGAAAAACGTGCAGTTTTGTTATTTTGCTTTTCATCGAAGATAAAAATAGAGTTTGATTTTGCACAATTAGGATCAATCACATCGTGATTATCACTGATCGTAAAGTAACCTATATCCTTCATTGGAAGTAAGAGATCATGTAAAAGTTTGTACTTAGATTCAATGACTTAGAGTATACGTATACATGTTTAAATTTCAAACTATTTTTCTCAGTAAGCATTGTGTTTGTTTTACCGCAATGGTGGGACCGCATATAATACCACGTATACTATTAGGAAGTAAATCGCCATGTTTTACAGTGCTAGACCTTTCCTCATCAATGTCATGATTTTGAATTGAAATTTTTTGTTTCTGAGCATCTACTTTCATGTTTGGTGGATGAAATAAAAGTAAAATAATAATTACAAAATTTTTATTTATATACTAGACACACAGAGTGTATATTTTTTCACTTCTCTAGTGAATGGGCTTTACTGCACAATAGCATAGTGGAGAATAAGACCATAGACAACGATTTCATGAAAGGTGTTAGAGATTCCATTTCCAATTTGATGTCTATTGTTTAGCTTTTAAGGACTCATTTTGTTTAGAGTAGTCCATTACAAATACTGGACATGATCTGAATTCGGAGTAGTTGAATAATGTGTCTGTATCATCCTCACCATAGTAATCACATCGGAGTTTCAAAAAATCGCAATAGGCAGGTATGTATTGGTTAGCACTGAAATACATTGCTTCATGTGGATAATACTCAGAATTCAGATGTACTTTAAGGTTTCTAATGTTAATGTGATCAAAATGTCCTGCCCTTGGTAACTTTGTGCACCTTTTACCTTGTTGGAATACAACGTGGTTTTTTCAGTTGTGTTGACGTTTTTACTGGCCAAATGTCTGAGGTTGCCTGTTTTAAAGCAGGTAATTCATATAACTCCCATTGACATTGAAATGGAACAGTAATAATAGAATTCTTATATACATTCCTTCAAACAAGTTAAGTTTCGCAGCATAACCGAGTGTTAAGTTAATTTTATTTAGGGTTATTTCCGCATCAACGTCACCATAGTAGCAGTTTGTATCGCTTCTAGACCGAATTAAAATCGACTCTTGACGCATATTTACGATTACTTGACGATAATCCTCCATTATTCCAAATATGTGGTTCAATGGTATGCACACTGTAAATGATTTTTCTCCATCTTGCTCATCGAATTCTACTTGTAATGGTTCCTCATTCTTTGGTGACCACTCCAAATGGCTTAGTGCTTTGTTCTTGCTTGCCGTATAAGAAATATATCCCTTTAGTGTAGATGTTATGCCTGGATTTGGGTAAACGTCCACTTATAACGAACTTCTTCGAAAAGAAAGTTGGGGACATTATTGGTTAAGTTGCATGATTTTCTTTCATCTTCTTTTTTGAGCTGAAGCTTACCTACTGTGTACAGAAAACTAGGTAGCCGTAAGTAGATCTTGACTTTGAATTAAGATGCATTTCTCCGGAAGGTCCATATTTAGAAGATCCATACGGCCGATAAGTGTGAATATCTGGTTTAATTACAGTATCATCAAAACGTCGCTGAGAACTATTAAACCGATTGATGTTAAAAAGTATTTCTTTGCAGATGTTAACCGCAATGAAGGTTGATGACTAATCAACGAATTACGTAGGGATGCTGTCTTTTATATGAATTTTTGAAAGATGGAATTGATCCTTGATTAATTTTCAGACCCACGTTTCTTTAGTTCTAGGAGTGCTGTGAATGGTTCACTTTCACTTTCAAGGTCTATTAATTCGTCCCTTTGATTAGTCAAATTGATTTTTATATTACCAATTATCTCGATGTTTACTTCTAAATATTGAGTACTGCTGGGAGTTTTATCTAGACAATAACCTGGTGGGATTGTAACGTCAATCTCACATAATACTTTTGCAGGTTTTCCGTTTAAATAAGATTCCTTTGTAATGTTGCACTCTACGTGTAGATTAGTGTGTTTAGCTATTTGGATGTCCAACGCGGATATATGTAAAATATTTGGTTCAATTATTTTAGACCCAAACCCTAGCATGCGACTAATGCTATTTTCTTTAGTAAAATCAATCTCAAATGCACTGTTTATCTCACATTTAAGTGTATTGTTGTTTGCTGTAATGCTAAACTTTTCTGTGGGTTCTTTGCATTATTGCTAATCTCATCTAACTCATATGTACCGTGCGGAATATTAATTACTCGCAAATGAGATGAATTTGTTTTAAAATAAAATCTATCGTTGCCAGTATAAATGTTTCTAATGCTGTTGCAACCGTAAAATCCAATCAATCCGATAACCTATTTCTCCCTCAAACCTAGTTCTATCGGTGGATAGAAGTTGTGGCTAGCTGTGTTACCAACACCTTCTAAATTGAATGTTATGAACATAACTATTGTTTTTCGTAAATGCAATGAATTTTCACCATCGCTTAACGATTTTTTTCTTCTGATTGGATAGACGTTTGCACCCCATTCATAATTTTCTCTTTGATTTTAAGGTGATACCGACTACTAAACTACTACTAAGATTCGTTCACCTAATGTTGCGTCTGATGATTTAAAGCATCCCCAAGTTTTTTTTAAATAAAATTTTAACTGCCTTTTGTCTACATTCTAAATCTCGGTAATCTCTGTAACTGATAACATGAAGTTTGCACTGGTCATCTAGTTGATTAATACCGGGGTCATCGCGTGCGAGTGGTTTCTCTGACTTTGTACCAGGACCACAATACTGGTAGCCAGATAAATGCAATTCAAACGGAAGCTTATTAATTAGGGTATTCACTAAACTACCACCTGCACTCTTTCGCTTCTTACCTAACATTGTTTACCTAGATGGATAAGGCCATGCCTAGATCGAGATCATACAAAAACAAATCATAGTTATTAATATATTTCTTTATTTAGTAAATGTTATATATCAGATAAGCAGGGCGATAATACAATATTTGTTATGCGAATTAATGTTATACTTAGAATTTATAACATCTTCAATGTATTTATAAATGCCATCATCCTCATCATTACTACCATGGGAATCTTTCTTACGAAAACGACGGTAGTCAACAACTTGTTGTATGAACCTTTCATGAAAACACATATTGTAAGATTTAGGAAATTACAATCTATAGCTTATTATATCTTTTAAATTGAATAGTTCTTCTACATTATGAGCATTGAATGTGCAAGAACAGCAGTTGAAGTTTTCTATCATAGCAGTTTTCAAAATTCTGTCATATCCTTTAATCAATTCCCAATTGTAATAAATACCAAGATTGCTAGATAGAGATTCATAATGTTGATCATAGATTATATCTTCTTCTTAGTTTACACTTGACCAATAAATTTTGTTTTCAATTTCTTGGGATCGAAAAAATTGTATTTCTGCATATGAATTCCATCTTATAAGTTCATTCCATTCCTTCATGTCTAATATCACATTATTACTTTGATCACAGTTGTCACACCCCATACTCACTACTGATACAAGGTTGAGGTGTGTACTGTATCCAATTTCAATATGATTTGCATGATGAGTATTGTTCGATAGTTTATAATAAGCACAATCGATTAAGCATTCATTAGCTGCTTGTTTATACACTTCATCCTTATCTAGAAATGATGATGACCAGTCGGTGTTAGGAGAAAAATAATCTTCATCTTGTTTTTCTTTACTACTACCATCAATATTTTGGCAGCACCAACAGCACAAAATACTACAACTATGTAGGGTATCCATATATAACGGTGAACTTCTGAGTTTTGATCGTTCCAGAAATGATTTTATTTCTGTTTGCTTTACAACGACTTTACGTGCTCGCACTACGACTAAACACTGTTTAAGAAATGATTCTTGTTAAAGCATATTTACATATGGGTGGGGTTGTAGCACTATTGAAAACAAAATGTTATGTTTATTGTTTTTCCGGCTACACCCAAACTACTTATGAGCACATCCTTCATGTTTAGCAGCGTTTTAAACTCTTCAATTCATTTAAAATTATCCGTTTCCATCACTATACGTTTACCATGCTTAGTATCAGTTACTGCCACATTAATCACTTTATACTTTTTGGATAGGTCTATATAAAAAAAATGTGTCCTTGAGTACCTACCACAATATGTTTAAATACCCCTACTTTTAACTATTTGACCATTTGACCTCGATCTACTTATTAGCATATTACAACAACCTTCTTCTATTTCTAAGAAATGTAATATGCCTGCTGGGTCAATAATCCCTTTTGACCTTGAAGATCTGTAATAATTGTAAACTGATGGCATTTCTATTTTTAGATTTGACACGCAACCCCACCTTGACCTTCAATGGGGGTATGGCGTTGACCTTCACACTCACATATTCTCTCTCTTTCACTCGCACGCTCACGCTTATACATGTAAATTCTTTATGTGGTCAATATACCACGCATGAGAGCGAGTGGCCTAGAACTGAACCAGAACCGGCTCCGTATTACTACTGTAGTATCTTCGGACCGTTGCTTATTTAATCTGTACTAATAACTGTTACTTAATAATACTCATGAATTATTTTTTGCAGATGACACCAGCTTGTCCATTGACAACGACTCTCTTGAGTAGATTATCAATAAAAAAAGTGAAATAACGTCCAATGCTAGCCGTTAATGAACTATCACTAAACGGGGATAAATTGCAAAGCATCATTTTTTTTGGTATGCGATTCTCTCCTTTCTTATGCGATATTATTGGTAGACATCGGCTCTTCAAATTACAAAGAAAGGCCTTACGTATAGTGCCAAACATTGGATATCGTGAGAATGTTAAAAATACTTTTATTATACTGAAAGTTTAACCCTTTCAGTCACAGCGTCCCGCATAAGGGACATCAGTTTATATTGGGCTAGATATGGTCGTGGAGTTCGTTTAGCTTGTCCTGCTGGAGGGACACCATATGCATTAAGTAGGAATATTGGCGCCATCTACTTTTAAGTAGGAAAATTTTTAGCGATATTACAGTCTACCTGAATTTATCATAAGAGTCACACGTGCATTTATTTACGTTGTTTAGTGAATGGTAACATTGTTAATTTTATAAACAAAAGTGAACTATAGTGATTAGTGGTAAGTAAAGCAATTATACTTCATACCTAAATATAAAACTTTCCGGTTTATTATCGTATAGAGGAGAAATAAGGGCCCTAATTTAATGTCCCTTGAAAGGGACAAACGTACTGCGTGGACCTAAATTCCATGTTTTACGAAGAAGTATTGCATCCCTTTTGCAACTTTTTTTACGTGGATAACGTTGATATATGGCTTACTCTACAGATCATGTCGCGAAGATTTCTAAGAGATGAAGAACTGTTTGAAATTTTAGATAATGATGATGACTCGGACGTTCCTTTCTTATCTGATGATGAAGAGGATGGGTGGAACGAAGAATCGCTGCAAGCTACTGAAGATGAGGAAGCCATTTATTTAAATAATATTTCAACCGAGAAAGCCGAAGAACCGCATATACAAGATGACGAGGACAATAACGATATTATGGAAAATTTAAAAGAAAATACGTCGAATGATAATAATAGAGCAGATAAGCAATTGAAAGAAGAAATAAAAAAATTTTCTCAAGACCACGAATTAACCGTGAAAAATAAAGTAAAATGGATGGATGGCATCCATTATGAAACGAAACCAATTGTTTGGCACTACCAAGACCCTTTAAATGTTATAGATTTACCACCACCAATGGAATTTTTTAAAAAATACATTCCTGATCAAATTTTTAAAGAAATGGCAGAAATGACAAATTTATACGCCACTCAAAAGACAGTGGCTAGATTCGCTCCAACAACGGACCAAGAAATAAACAAATTTTTCGGTATCCACATTATAATGGGAAATTTACAAATTCCTCGTGTAAGAATGTACTGGAATAGTTGACGTTACTTCACGTGAAGACGAAAATAAAGACCGTTTATGGAAGGTACGTAGGTTGTATGACTCAATAAGACAACGATGTTTTGAATTACCTTTAGAAACGTACCTTTGTGTTGATGAGCAAATGGTACCTTTCAAAAGCCGCCTGAACATAAAGCAATATGTCAGTAACAAACCCAAGAAATGGGGCGTGAAGATTTTCGTGTTAGCGGGACAAAGTGGTCTCATTTACGACTTTATAATATATCAGGGACCCACTACGGAAATAAATCCAATATATAGCAATTTTGGTTTAGGAGCTGAAGTAGTCATGCAACTTTCTGACAGAATACGAAAAAGCAATCATGGATTATTTTTTGATAATTATTTTAGTGCCTATCATCTTTTTCAATTTCTGCAATCAAAACTTATATATGCAGTTGGGACAGCCAGACTGAATCGCTTTTTTCAACCAAAATTACCTACAGATAAGGAAATGAAGAAATCAGGGCGGGGGTCTTCAGCGATCTCTCTCAGCAAAGATAGAATAGTTGTAACTAAATGGTACGATAACAAGGCGATAACAGCCTCCAACTTCGTAGGTATCGGTACAACTGATAATTGTAGATGGTGGGATAAGAAAAAAAAATGTTACGTGGACGTCACAAAATCAGAAGCAATTAGATACTACAACAGTAGCATGGGCCGAGTAGATAAGTTAGATTTCCTGTTGAGTATCTATCGTTCTTATGTCAAATCCAGGAAATGGACAGTTAGAATGATCACGCATGCGATTGACCTTGCATTAGTAAATTCTTGGATTGAATATAAAGACAGGGCTACAACACCTGGGGTTCAAAAGAAAAATATATTGGATTTGCTCACTTTTCGGCAAGAAGTTGCTGAACATCTTACTCTATACAAAGCTCTTCCTAAACATGGCCGACCATCAAGCGATAATTCGCCAACTGTTTCGCCCGAAAAGAAGTTCCACGAGATAAGACCACATACAGTATCTAGGTATGATGGTTACAATAATTTTCCCGAATATGATAATAAACCAGATAATTCCCGCTGCAAGATGGAGAATTGTAAGCTGAAGACTCACATTTTCTGCTCTAAATGTAATGTGCATTTGTGCGTTATGAAGAACAGAAATTGTTTTCTGGAATTTCACACCAAAAAATAAGACAGTGAATATTCTAATTGTTTAATTTTATTTTATTTTAGTTTTATAAAACAACGTTCCATTATTACTTAATAAATTGTTCTTTAGTGTATAAAAGTATTTTACTCCACCTAGTCACCTTGTCCCTCCCAAGGGACATGCTGCAAAAATAAAGGGAAGGGGGTACCAATTTAATTCAACTTTTGAAATGTTACTAAGGTGCCAATTAACCATTGCACACGTTTTTAGAATTTTTTTTCAACAACAAGTATAAGTGTGACTGAAAGGGTTAAACTGTTCCATATGAATTTATTTATCAATATTTAATATATGGCAAAAAAAATTCTAATTTGTTTGTACAGCACAATGATGTGCATAGTAGATCTCAGAATGACCAAATTTTTTAACGTATTCGTGATTTATCTTTAAATCAATTTAATTTAATTATCAAGAACCATTTATTAAATGATGCATTTTACAATTTAGATTACTTTCAATCTGATGTTATGTAGGACACTAATAAGTACATATGTATAAATATTGTATAAATGCAACATTTTATTTTTCAAAAAAAGAAATAATGTTTGGTACCCTTAAGTGATGCCTGACAAATAGTTAGCCTTAGTGAATTGCTTTTACGTTTAGAGTTTGATGCTTCACAGAAGAACATGCATGGTGCAAAGGGTATTTAATAATTTAGTCGGTAAACGAGTACTTTTGATTCTTGCGGCTTGTTATTTGGAAGTCGTTCAGAATTTGATAGTGAATGAATTGGATACTTTAGTTACTATTGATTCTTTGAAATAATGTTAAAATTTATTTTCAGGTTGTTCCAAAGATGAAATTGAAAACATGTTTAACAAGTGTGAACCAACTTGTCCATCAAACACTCACATTCGCCCATTTCTTGTTCAAATTAAAAAATGCATTTGTAAGGATGGATTAGTAAGACATAAAAATGGAACTTGCGTTTCATTAGATCGTTGTGATAAAGGTACGTACGTTAAGTAATAACCTCAGTAGTACTTTTAACTGATAACTCGTAGTGTGTGGAAAAAATGAAGAATTATCATATTGCACAAATCCAACTTGTAGAAGAACTTGCCAAAATCGTCAAATAGCATTAAAATGTGCAAATTTGTGTGAAAAAGCTTGCGTTTGCAAATCAGGATTTATATGGGACGAAATTAGTAAAGATTGCATACTTGAACGAGATTGTCCCATAGGTATTTTTAAGATTTATAATCACCAATAATAACTTTCTTCTCTGTAGACTGCAACGAAAACGAAATTTATCAAGAATGCAGTGATGTACTGTGCAGAATCACTTGTAAAAACTATGGAATGTCAGTGATTTGTCCACAAATGTGCACACCAGGATGTTCTTGTAAACCAGATTTCGTGTGGGATGACTACAGTAAAAAATGCATTCATAAAAATCTATGCTCAAGAGGTTAAATATTAAAATGCAATGCTTTCATAAATTATGTTTTATTTTAGATTGTGGTACAAATCAAGTGTGGTCTTATTGCATTAATTCCTGCAGAGAAACTTGTCAAGATAGCGGTCCTAAATTTTGCACCTTAGAATGTAAAAGTGGCTGCACTTGTCGCGATGGATATTTATGGGACGAATACATACAAGAATGTGTTCCTAGATGGCAGTGCTCGAAAGGTAAAGTTTCAGATTATAAATTCACAATACTGTATAATAGATTTTAGTTTGTGGCAAACATCAGGAGTGGTGTGACTATATTGCCGAAGACCTACCGACTTGTCAAAGTCTATTTCGTCCAACGTACAATCATTATTCACCAACATTTGTTGCTTTTAAACCTGGATGCGTGTGTGAAAGTGGATATTTACTCGATGAGCAAACAAACAAATGCATTTCGTTGGATGACTGCCTTAATGGAAAATACACAACAACAACAATATTGGCAACACCTGAAAGAAGCACAACCTTACTGTATTCTACTTCATCTCCAGTAACAACACATAGCTCAATTACGACAAACACAATTAGTATAAAACCGATTACTACTACTAAAATCACATTAGAAACTTCTACATTAGGTAAAGCTACGGAGAGGATAAAGCCAAGCGTAATAACAACTAAAATGGATAAGACCAGCACCGTTCCATCAAGTATAAGCACTGCAAAACTATACCTAAGCAGATTAAGATATATGTAAGCTCTAGGATGTGCTTTATACCTACATGTATTTGAAATTATTTTCAGAGAATATAAACTAATAAAGGTAATTAAAAAATTCATATCTAATTTACTGCACGGCATTACTTACAGCATTTCATTAAAATGAATGTAAAGGGTGTTATTTGTATTTTTTGCTAAAATTCTTTAATGTGTAGGCGCAAATGTTAACGATCGACGTAAGATTTCCAAATAAAATTCTAAAGTTTAGTAGAGATTTAAAAATTCAAATGATAGGATTCGATATCTACCACAAACCGCTATAAGAGTGGATACTAAGTGGATTTAGAATTTCCGTTATTATGTTTATCCTCATTTATATAAATATTTTGCTTGTCTTAAATATTTATTTATTTTTAGAACATAATTTTGTACTTTATATTTTTTATTGTGCAAAAAGTATTACTGGTTTGATTTTAAAAACATTTACGCAATGTACATCGAAAATAAAATGTTCAATTACGAATTGAGTTATAGAGTGACTTCTTTATTTGCAAAAAGAGCAAACTTATGAACGAAACTAGAATACATTTTATTTTGTGATTTCTTTAACAATTTGGAGATTCTTATAATTATTTTCTTAAACAGTACTACAGTTTTTTTTTAAATTAATGTCTGAATGGAAGATTGATAATAAGATCGGAAGTCGTGAGAAGTAATCACTTTGAGTTTTCCTTATACAGACAGCTTTTAAATCCTCTACAAATCCAGATGTAGCTCAGATTACGTGTCTATGAAAGAATGCGACTGAGGTTATATACTTGTAGGTATACCTCTATTTTTCCTTTCTTTTTAATTCCATAATCAAACGATTTTTTTCTGTTACAACTTTTGCAATAAATACGTCATACTTTTGTAAAAACATTATTTTTTATACCAAATGTTACAGTGTAATATTGACATTATCGGTTAAATTTGTTTTCGATATATACTCTGTTCCATCTTATATTACATTAGTGCAAGCCATGATAATTTTTTTTTCTGTAGTGGTATTCCCATTTGCCAAAATGATAAAAGGTCAATTTGCAGTCGTCCTGTCAAGAGTAATCGTGCTGCGTTGTCTACTTAAGTAAAGTATATGCTGACCAAGTCTCATATTGAATAGTAATCATATAGTGCCGATTCTGGCTCACTTTTGTCAGGAAATTTAAATTTCCAGCTCAGTTCAAGGTCAGTAGGCCTCTGGCGGTGAGAAATCTAAAAATCGAATTTTCGAGGTCAAAGTATATTGACCTGCAGGGGTACCATTTAACAATTCTTCGAAATCTAAAAATAGAATCAGTCCGTGGAAACAATTTTCAAGGTCAAAGTTTATTCGCCTACAGTGGTATCATATTACCTAAAACCTAAAAATAGAATCAGTTCGTGGTCACAATAAAAATGACACGTTGTTGACTATGCTAAAAGGTTAAATTGAGTCAACCTCTTGAAGGTCAAAATTTATTGGTATCGTATTACAATATTCTTAGTAATCTAAAAAAATAAAATCTTGGAAACAAGAAGAATGAGAGGTTGTTGTCTATGCTAAAAAGTACGTCAAGGTTAAATGGTTCTTGTATTGGCTAAATTGAGCCAAGCTCTTCAAGGTGAAAATTTATTAGTATCATATTACAAAAGTTAGAAATCTAAAAACAGAATAGAAACAAGAAGATGATTTTAAAATTAAGTCTTATTTTGAAATTGTTTCACATCTGAATGAATTTCGAAGAAATATTCCGATTTTTATTTTTTAAAACATATTTCACCTATATGAAAATGTAAACTTTCACCATTAACACTCATAATAAAATACTTATCTTTTTTGGGGTTTTTTAATGGTGTACTTTAAATTATATAATCTAAACGTTTCGATAACACTTACAGTTATCTTCGTCAGTAGTAATGTTTTTTAAAAATTTTAAAAATAAAAAGATGACAAACCAGAACACTCTCTACGACGTTTTATAATATTTAATTTTTATGACCTAGTTATTCTTTTCGTCAACGACGTGCTTTACTTGATCTTAAACGCAATGAAAGTATTATAATATTAAAATCAGATAAAGGTAATGCAACTGTTATATTAAATATGAACGATTATAAGTTATAACACTAAGATAGAACAATTGTTGGGACCAGAAACTTATCGTGAAGATCCAACAAAAAAGTTTCTTTTAAAAACTAAAGAGCTGATTAAATTATCATCTATTCCTGAAGAAATAAAAAAGAAACTACCTAACTCTGAAGCTATTTCACCAAAACTATATGGTTTACCAAAAATTCATAAACCTAATATTCCTTTAAGGCCTATTGTTAATGCAATTGGTTCTCCTACATATAACCTTGCAAAACATCTTACATTGTTATTACAACCTCATATAGGAAAAACACCCCATTAGATTAAAAATTCTGCCGACTTTGTTGAAAAAATGCATAGTTTCAAAATTGAAGAGGGTGATATAATGGTTAGTTTTGATGTTGTTTCACTTTTTACAAAAGTACGTCTAAAAGAAACTATTGAATACATTGATCATCTTTTTCCAAAGGACATAACCATTCTTTTTCAGCACTGTCTTACTACAACTTATTTTCAGTGGAATAGTAAATTTTATGAACAGATTGAAGGTGTAGCAATGGGTAGTCCCCTTAGTCCTGTTACAGCTAATTTTTATATGGAAAAATTTGAAACATTAACGTTACAAAATACACCTAAGAAACCTTCAGTTTGGTATAGATATGTAGATGACACATTTGTTATTTGGAGACATGGAGAAGAAGCACTGCATGAGTTTTTGGTTTTTATAAATGGTATACATCCTAGTATTCAGTTTACCATGGAAAAAGAAACTAATGGATGTTTACCATTTCTTGACTTATTAATATCTAAAAATAATAATTCACTATCTTTTAAGGTTTACAGAAAGCCGACACACACTGATAGATACCTTCATAAATTATCCAACCACCATCCACGTCAAAAAATTAGTGTAATTAAATCCTTAATAGATCGAGCAAAACGAATTTGTGACCCTGAATTTTTGAATGATGAATATAAATATTTAAGAAAATCCTTACAAGATAATGGATATTCACTTACAGATATTAATAATGTTATTACACCGTCTAGGCGTAACCTTAAGGAAAAACCAGTTCTTAATGTTGGTACTGCTTTTCTTCCTTTTATAGCTAATGTTACAAATAGAATTGAAAAAATCCTAATCAAATATGGCATTAGGACTATTTTCAATCCTACAAGAAAAATTAAGGAACATTTAAGATCACCTAAAGATGTGTCAAACCCTTTGTCATCTTCCGGAGTGTATAGGTTATCGTGTTCATGTGGAAAAGTATACATCGGGACCACAAAACGTAGCTTTGATACAAGACGCAAAGAACATATGAGATTTTGTAGATTGGGTCAACCAGAGAAGTCTGCTGTGGCTGACCATGCCCTGAATAATCTAAATCATGACATTCAATTTGACAATAAGGAAATATTGTCAAGACAAACTCATTATTATGTTCGTTTGCAACGTGAAGCTATTGAAATATATAAACACCCGAATAATTTTAATAGACAAGAAGAAAATCTCCATTTAAATAGGTTTTGGCATATTATAATTGAAAAAAAAGCATAATGATACGTCTTAATTTTGATTATAATTTTAACTTTTGGTATGTCTAGGTTTTTTGCTGTGTTTTTCCTAGACCTTGAAGCAAATGCTTTACCAATTATATGTTAAATTACCACAGCACTATAATTTAACATAAGTAGTTGAAATTAAATTAAAATTAAAAATTTCAAAGAACGTTCTGCACTTTGCTTTTCAATTCTTGATAAAGAATTATTGATAAAGATATCTCTTTGTTAGATTTAACTGGGTTATTTTATTTGATGTAATGTTTGGATTTGTGAATGCTTCTATCATTTTAAAATTGAAGTTTTTCACAACTTTACACTTACATCATAACTCGATTAAATTTTGTTAAATGTGTTTCTTGGCTGACAAATTTCATTGTTAGCTTTCGTCGTAGAGAGTGTTCTGGTTTGTCATCTTTGAGGCAGTTTAGTAACATTTAATTTTTATGACCTAGTTATTCTTTACTAAAATTTTATAGTTGGCTTTATGTTTCTCAAACTGTTATATTAATAGCAGGCTTATGTTTATGTTTTAATTTTTCAAGTTTGGCAAAATTGTTTACTACATCTTTAACAATTTTTAAAAAACATTACTACTGACGAAGATAACTGTAAGTGTTATCGAAACGTTTAGATTGTATAATTTAAAGTACACTATTAAAAAACCCCAAAAAAGATATGTATTTATGTTTCACCTAAGTTAAAAGATCGGAAAAACTTTTAAATTCTATAAATTGGGTAATTCGAATTCTATGGCAGTGATGATTATGACATTAATAAAGGCATTGATGTCATATACAGAAAGTATAATAATGAATAAATTGGGCAATTCAGGTTCAATTGGGCTGGTTGAAATGCTAAAATACTCTTTTTGTGTTATACTACTTAATTCATGGACCTGTGTGAAATTTCAGACATGTAATACACATTTTTTGCGACCTTTAATTTTTTACTTTAAAATTGTTTGCCTGGGTAAAGTATAATTTAAGGTGTTTTTACAGGGAAATTTTATTTAGAAATTGTATTTCACTTCTGAACGAATTTCGAAGAACTATTCTGATTATTTTCTAAAAGGTATTTCCATCATCTAAGTTGAAAGTTTGGAAAATCGTTTAGATTCTATAAATTTGGTAATTCGAGTTCAATCGGGCTGGTTGAGGAGTTGAAATACCCGTTATGGTATGCGGAAACAAAATTTGTGTATTGTTGCCTGGATTATTGTTGTTTTTCTGCTTTTCGTAGGACTTTTTTCATATTTTGTATTTCTGTTAGGTGAAGTATAATTCAAAGTGATTTTACAGTGAAATTGTATTTAGAAATTCTGTTATACTACTTAATTTGTGGACCTGTGACAAATTTAAGATATGTAATTAAATAGTATATTAAAGTATAAGTGGATAAAAAGGCCTTTAAAACAAGCGCAGCCGAAGTGCTCGAAATAGAGTAAGTGTTTTGAAGACCAGTTATCCACGAATTTTTTTTATTGGTGCACCTTGAAATCATAAATACTAGTATTATTACTACAAAAAATGGAAATAAGAACGGATAATGTAAAATATGTAAATAAAAATTAATATATCCAACAATACTAACTGTAATTTCTATTTTCATTTATAAAATTAAAAGTGTTAAATAATGTTTAAATAAAGGTTTTGAATTTGTTAGTAATATTTTATTTGACGTTACAAGGTACTCCTGTCAGATCAATAACCAAAAAAAATGTCATTTAAACTTCACGTTTCTTGAGTTGTCGATGTTGTCATGGTAACTTTAAAAAACGCGGGTTTTTGAAAGTGGTTACGCCTCGGCTAGAAAAGAGCGGCCTTAGACCAAGAAATGTGTAAACAGGGCACTAGTTGCGAAAACTACTATTTGCGACCGTGGGACTTAAATATTTAGTTTAAAATTTTCTATTCTACTTAATTAATGGGCCTGTGTGGAATTTCAGATATGTAATGTAAATTTTTGTTGTGGCCTTGGACATTTTTTCTGTCTAGATAAAGTATAATTCACAGTGAATTTACATGAATTTACAGGAAAATTTTATTTAGAAATTGCATTTCACATCTGAATGAATTTCGAAGGAATATTTCGATCGCTATTTTTTTAAAAACATATTTAAGAGTTCGGAAAATCTTTTAAATTCCATAAATTGGGTAATTCGAATTCACATACCACTGTATGTTTAATGGTAATTTTGTATTATCGTCCTGCTTATCTAATGTATAGCATTTACTAAGTAGGTATTATAATAAAGAAATATTCATAACTAATTCGTTTTCTCGTTTTGTCTCGATTTAAGTGCAAACTCCTTGCTTTATCGATCCAGGTAAACAATAATGTCTACTTTTTTAGCATTTTTTGGTTTCCTGCACATGTGGTAAAAATAATTTCGCGCCTAAAATGTTATCAGTTATTAGGAAACCACCAGTTTCCGAGAAACGGATTCCTGTTTCTTGGCCTGTTTTTGATCTGTGTTTGGTCAGATTGCTGTTTCTTAGGAAAATGGTACTACGTTTTATAAACCATAATCAGTTTTTAGGAAATGAGCAACAATTTTTTTAGAAATCAGCTACATCACCCAAACGCTAAATATCCAGATTCTGGCGGCGAAGGTGCTTCATCGATATTACAATAGTTATAATAGTGCATAAAAGAAAAAAAGAACAAAATTATTAATAGGTATTGATACTGATCTTGTGGCAATGGTATCAAACTAAAGTCTATAACAAGCTACAAACCAAATTTTATAATTCTATAAATTGGATAATTCAGGTTCAATTGGGCTGGTTGAGATGCTGAAATACTCGCTGTGGTATGCAGAAACAAAACTAATATTGCGTGGGGTTATAGTTGTTTTTTTTTGCTATGCCTCGGACTTAATTTTTTTTCATATTTTGTGTTTCTGTTAGGTAAACTATAATTCAAAGTGAATTTACAGTAAAATTTCATTTACAAATTGTGTTATACTACTATTTAATTTATATCCAGATCCCGACGGCGAAGATGCTCCATTGATATTGCAATAGTTCAGATTTCTATCCTGCTTCACGGAATTCAGATCAGACTTCATCCGCATTTCAGTAATGTTTTAAATTATGCAAATTGAAATAACTAATTTAAATTAATTTGAAAAAATTAAAAAATCTCTCAATAAATTTGTATTGCGTAAAAGATAATAAGTTGTACCCTTTGTATTCACCAAATCGGCAAGGCGAGAGAGAACCCATAAATAATTTAATACTTTTTTATAACGATAATCGTGTCGGCTTTATTTTCAAAACAGCTACAACTTTTTATCTTTTACGCAATACGAATTTATTTAACTGTTTCAAGGTTTTCTAAATCAGTTATTTTAATAAATTAAACCATAATTTAAAACTTTACTGAAATGAAGTTCGATCTGATTTCCGTGAAGCGGAACATAAAGCTACAGTCAATATCAATGAAGCTCCTTCGTCCCCAAGATCTGGATATTTAGCTTTTGCGTGATGTAGTTGTATTACATGTCTGAAATTCGACACAGGTCCATGAATGAAGTAGTAGTATAACACAATTTCTCTATAAAATTTTACTGTAAAATCACTTTGAATTATACTTTACCTAACAGAAATACAAAACACCAAAATATTTTTAATCCGAAGCAAAACAAAAAAAAAAACAACGATAACCTTACGCAATAATATTCAAATTCTGTTCTATACCACAGCGAATACTTCGACACCTCAACCTGCTCAATTGAAACTGAATTACCCAATGTATATAATTTAAAAGTTTAAAAACTTTTAACTGAGATGATGCAAATACTTTTAAAAAATAAAAATCGAAATATTTCTTCCAAGTTCATTCAGATCTGTAAATGATAGCTGTTTTGAAAATAAAGCCGACATGTTTTTAATCCACTTAAAGAGATGATAAGTTTCATCACCGTTAAAAAGCACTGTCGCTTTGCTTATTTAGTCAATACAAAAGATACAACTTTTTTATCTTTTACGCAATACAAATTTATAGAGATTATTAGTTTCCAAAATTTTTTTAAATCAGTTATTTTAATGGGGAACTCAATTGAATCATAATTTAAAACGTTACTGAAACGAGGATAGCTACAAGTTCGATCTGAGGTCCGTGAAGCAGGGCATACAGCTGAAACAGTGGCTCACAAAGAACAACAATCATTGTTACTTTTTACATTAACAGCACCTTTATTGAGTGCAATCAAGCTAGGTACTTTAATATGCATTCCACCTGTTAGAGGAAAAGCCCATCCTGAATATTTTTTCGCAAAATTCGCCCAATTTGGTTTGTATCTTGTTATACACATTAGTTTGACACCATTTCCACAAAATTAGTGCCGTCAATAATTTACACACTACTATTACTGTTGTAATATGGATGAAGCACTTTCGCCGCCAGGATCTGGATATTTAGCTTTTGGAGATGTAGCTAATTCCTAAAGAATAGGTACTGATTTCCTTAAAACTGATACCGGTTTATAAAAATTAGTACCAGCTCCCCCAAAAAACAGCTCAAAACAGATCAAAAACAGGCCAAACAACAGGAATCCGTTGTCGGAAAGAGGTGGTTGTTTTCTAAAGAACTGGTGGTGGTGGTTTTCTAATAACTGATAACAGTTTAGGCGCCAAATTGTTGTTTCCATATGTGCAGGAAAGTGTGAAGCCAAAAAAAATGCGTGGGTGTGTGTGTATGCGTTCCTGCGTGCGTGCGTATGTGAGTGCGTGCGTGAGATCGAGCGTGCGTGCGCGCGCGGTTTCATCGGTAGGTACTGATAGTAGATTGGAAGCGCAATCGTCGATTAAAGGTATTGGTTGTTCTAGTTACTCTACTTGAACGGTTTGTCCTTACCCGTTTTACATCATAGATTACCGTTACACTTACGTTAACCACGCAGTAATTGTTTGCTTCTTGTTGTTACCATGTTGGTCACATTAACAAAGGTAAGTAAAGTAGTATTAATTAAAATTAATATGATAGTATTACTATTAGTAGATTATTGAGTTAATTGGCCGTCACATATTGCTTCTCTTCTGATGTAGACACTATATTTATTTACATTAAAAAAAATGGATAAGTGGTTGTTAAGGAAGCCTAAGCACTATATTGATTCTACTTTTTTTCCTTTAATTCGGTAGTAAATGTACGAGTTACACGCTTTGAACATTGTACATATGTGACAATATTCTATGCAGTATTCTAATAATCAATCGCCTTCATCAAATCTGTCTAACCAGTGTCCATATTTGTCCAACAATCAACGTGAAAGTGAGATTGAATTAGAACCTGAGTCACTTGAATCAGATTAGGAGGAAAGTATTGCACCAAAAGAAAAACACTCAAAAAATCTTAACGGAACTGTGAGTTTGTTAATTTATTTACAATCAAAAATAGATTTGTCTCTATATAATGGACGAAACTAGTGATAATGCAACGATCTAGAAGTGTGATTTGATAGTAATCTACGTTTGTGAAAAGTAAAACAGGGTAGTTACAATTTTTTTCTCATATAGCGGAAATGAGTGCATGTAAAGCAGAGGATCTTCATCAAGCTCGCAAATCTGCCGTAACAGTAAAAATTCAATATTTGGAAACTTGACACTGGTAATGTTATATTAGGTGCACATAATTCTGTGTTAACACTATTGTACACTCTGTACAATATCATAACATAAGCTCACCCTTTGGTAGGACTTTCTCAACACAGCAAACTTTTTAAGAAAATCAGCAATTTTTTAGGATAAACATACAAAAAATACTCTCCGCAGGTAACACAAGATGCTTGTCGCTCAAAGCTTGTGCTGACAGGTCCTTGGAGCGATATGTTGCGCTTGAGACGTATTTAGTGCTCCTATGTATGGAAGACCCCTCAAAAACAAATGAAGATATATATATATATATATATATATATATATATATATATATATATATATGTACATATATTTACATATATTTATATAGATAAGTGTAAGTATTCCAACAAATAAATGAATGAGCGTATAGGTCACCATTGGGTTTATAGGTATTGACAACCCCAATAGGAGGCGTTCGTGGCCAAATATTTACAAATCTCTATTTATGGCCCAATTAAGTTTATATTCGGAATATGTATTATTTTGGGCGACATAAATTATTGCACAAAACCCATTTTATTGGTAAGTGCATAAATCCCAATTGAAGGACAAGATCTGCGAGTCGGATAGTTATAACTATAATGTAAAATACAATACTACGAACGTTTCATCTTCAGCCAATGATTTAGAAACATCCAGTGGTGTACATTGCACTAAAATCATAGAATACTTTATATGAGACTTCTTTAGAAATGCCGATGATTGCTGATCTTCTGTTTCATAATTATAACAGAAAACACATTCTCTAACAATACCGTACAAATTTGATATCTATGACACAAATATACAGGGATGCATCAAACTTTATACTACAATTTATACCGTATACAATTTTTTAAACCTCTATTTCGAATTATACAAAGTGCTGAAAAGAAAAGGCCATTTTCAGCACTTTTTATTCAAATAATTATACTAAAGTTAAAAACTATCAGATATTCAACATGCCTCCTCTGTGACCAATATCGTTCAGATTGTTTTTGAAATTTTTCAGTTATTGACTCAAGCGTCTGTATTTGAGGGCCTAAGATACACTTCAGGATTCAATGTATGCCGATGAGAGGAATTCTTAACATACATGTTATTCAAAAATCTAATAAATCTCATTGTAGACATTAATGTAAAGGTTTGGCATTACAACAAAAAAGTGGGGAACAATAACTATATTTATAAATAAGCATCTACGATGCTTCTCAGAATGAAGATGAGTTTTATTTAATCTAATCAAAGCTGCGTTAAAATCCGAAACATATGTACTTATCGCTTTCCGACTCCTTTCAACACAGTTATGTAATTTAATCTAAAATAGAGTAACATTGGTTGTATTGTCTTTTTCCTTTTGTACCAACTACAAAATAGCTACCTTGTGTTACATGGGAGACCTCTGATTGTCAACTATCCTCCTTATTGTGGTTGTAGCTCTGCTAGTTTGCGTGTACTATTTGGTTTTATTTTAATTACCACAATATCTCTTGAATTTTAGCTTTGTGCTTTCGTTTGTCATGTATGCTTTTGTATATCCGTTGGTCTTATTCAACTTGATTTTATATACCTCATGTAACAGGTGGAAACGGGAGGTATGATCAAGGAAGCAAATTAGCTTTTGTGAATCAAGGCAATTATGCAACTTATCATCCTTCAAGGGTAGTTTTAGTAGTTGAAAGTTCAAAATATTGTAAAATATCATGTTGGGTGTCAAATTAAGCAGCTTTTTACAACCAAAATGAGTTTCATTACTGAATTTACGAATTCAATTAAGAAAAGTGCCAAGGAGTAGGAAATAGATTGAAATGAGAATTATTGGGTTCCTTGAGACCTATAGCAAAAGCATGTTAGAGATCTTTGAAGTTCAAATTAAACATGATTTCAGCAGTATGTTTAGAAGGCGTTTGAAAACCAACATCAGAGGGTTGAAATTCAACATCCAGGTCAGACTGCTATACCTAGAAACTTCATCCCGTTGCGAAGCACGGGTATCTTGCTAGTAATAATTAATGAGACGTGTTCGAAAAACGCACGGACCCGTCGATTTTGTTTCTTTGTTCAAAATTTTTTTTGCACATAAATTGGTATACAGAGTGCTCCAATAACAACCAGTATCAACTGTATTTTCTTAAATGTCGCGCCCTGTCTATTATGACATTTATTTTCCGGAAAATTCTAGACATATTTCATGCGGTGTCCTATTCCAATCCTCAACTGTTTCTGAATTATTTAAATTTGTACGGATTGCATTTTCTCACCTTTACTTATTTAGTTCTATACTTTTCGAAAATAAGACATTGAAAAATATACAAATCCTTTATAAATACAATATTAGTAATACCTTAGTAGTTGTTAAGTAATCTGATTCTCAGTGAATGTCAAATTTAAGTAATGTACTATACTATAATAAAAGAAAAAGTTGATGTCGGCACAGCTGTTATTGGAACACCCTATATAAAATAATTTAAACAAAAAAACAAAATTGACTGGTCCGAGCGTTTTTCGAACACGTGCCCATTTAACTATTATTAAATTTCAACATTACTTTTGGGATGCACGGTATATTATTATAGTACATGTTAAGATAAAGGTGGTTGAAAGTTAATGCCTTGAAATGATTTGTCACTTTTACAAAATATAAAAAGAACGCTAAATAATATTCCTTTATCGTTCAACTACGCAAAGTTTGAAATAGAATCCCACAATTAAGGTACTTAAGCAAAAAGATGTATCTGAAGTTGCAACTTTTCTTCATGTTGATTAAATGTAGGTATAGATGTCACTCTTAGGGTTTCAGTCTCTGTTTTCCCTTTTTAACTAAACAGCAAACATGCACCACCGCACTTTTGTTTGTGGCAATTTATTTCTTATTTAACTCGATATTTTTACTTTAGGATTAGAAATGTTTTTTATTCACTTCCTTCGCAACGAAACATTTCGGTCTAACACGTTCCTTACCACTAGACCATATAATTACCGTCATGTCAACATCAAAACCTCTTTTAGGCCAACTGCTGCAGGAAGATGAACTGATTTCATTTTCAAGAAATCACTTGGAACAAGGAGTAGTTTTTACTACGAAAAGTAAAAAATAATTAATAACAATGACCAACGGGATTGAAGCAAACCCTATATCTATCGTAATTAAAAATTATTATTAATTTTATTAAAAACATAAATAAAAAGTTTACTTCCAGTAGGATTTGAACCTACGACCTGTACTTTGCTAGAGTACCGCGCTAACCAACTGCGCCATCGAGATGCAAATTTTGCCTTTATGTATGTAGAACTGAATTATTATCTATCGTATTTATCCGTTTTCTATGTAGATGATGACTGTCGATTTTTTGTTAACCAAAAACTTTACTAAACAAACGCAAATTAAAATATGAAACTAGGCTTATATCACAATTCAATAGCTCCTATAATTTTTATTATACTTTAAATGCCGATCCCAAACATTTTTTCAACTCAAAATCATTGGTCTGGTATTTTTAAATCCAATTTTAACCAATAGGTTAATATATATATATATATATATATATATATATATATATATATATATATATATATATATATATAACGTATTGGTTAAAATTAGATTTCTAAAAAATCCATAAAATTTAGTAGAAGTAGTAAAATTATACCATTTACTAATTAAAGTTGCATATACATCAAGCAGTGATAGTCCTGGAAGATTGGTGCACCTAACTTCATTGTGCTGTCAACCGCATGGAGAAATGTAATGTGTGTTCATAAATAACGGCTTATAAAGTGCGCAGGCAAGTCAGACTCAAATTGCCGAAACAGACGGTAGTACTCAGTGCACAAAGTTGTTGCTGCTACCTGGTGGTCGCCTAGAGGTAAAGTAAGTGAATTAATTAATGAACTTATAAGAAAATAGCTATCCTTACCTCGTTTTGGGTTTGGATCGGGGTGTTCATTACTGAAACGCTAAATTGGTGAAACGTTAGTAATGGAGAAGGGTAGTGTCCATTACTAAACACGTCATTTTCAATAATGGAATTCCATTGAAAAGTATCTAGATAAATGTTTTAAGATGCTACTTGATGGTTCTTTTTTAATTTTTTATAAATATCAAAAGAAAAAATAAAAAAACACGATGATGCGAACTTGCAGAATGCAACCTATCTGGACAGGTTCCTCTTCAACGCAAAATGGGACACAAGACTGAATTATCAGTTGAAAAAAAAGAAGTATTGGTCAACTGGATACTTGCAATGGCTCACAAAGGTTTCCCAGTGCACAAAGGGAAAAACCTCGCCATTACTGTTCAGAGAATCTTGAAGGAATCTATCAGAGAGACACAGTACTTCTCGAAGGAAGGACTACCTGGTCGCTCTTGGTTTGAAATCTTCTTTAAGAGGGATACTTCTATCAAGCAGAAGAACACTGTATCTGTCAGTAAAGCTAAGACCGCTGCGAGTCAAGACAGGCTGGAGAATTGGTTAGACGAAATAAGTGGTTATCTGGAAGAAGCTGGAATGAAGGATGTATTTGAGGAGCGAACTTACAGTAATGACGACTTTCTCAGCGGACGGCAAATATGTGTCGCCAATGATTTTTTCATATAAAAAGATGCCGAAAGTAATTGTTGAGTCAGTTCCAAGTAACTGGAGACTGGGCAGATCTGGTTCTAGCTGGATAAAATCGGAAGTATTTTTTGAATATATTTCAAATCACTTCATACCTTATTTGAGAAACGAGAATATAACCTGACCAGTCATTTTTTTATGGGTGCTCTCACATGATCAAGCAAGTAAGCGAATTATGTGATGAACATGGGATAATTATCATTGGGTTATTTCTAAATGCAGCCCACATAATTTAACCTGCTGATGTAGCCGTATCTAAACCTTTAAAATCAGCTGCCCGAACTTCGAAATTCGAAACGTAACGAAATTTACGTTTGGCAAGATTTTGTGTACTGCGTTTCAAATTTATGCAACGCCAAAATGGGTTCAGGAAATGTGGGTTGTATCCATTTGATAAAAGAAATGTCGATTACAGCAAACGCATTCCAAACAGAAATGCTGCGTCAACCCAGAAAAGTGAAGAGCATAATTTGAACTAGATGGTTCTTTCAAAGTTTGTTGAAGTAATCCACATACACGAAATTATTGAATTCCGCGAATCATTCTTTCACAAGAGAGAGTGAACTGGAAACATTAAATCTACAAATCTATATAAAGCTTGGGTTCAATTAAAGAAAAACTGTAATGAAGAACTTTTGAAACACGTTCAGTTCATCAAAAACAGTGGAAGAAAATGAAGAACCACTCAAACCAGCTATACAGAGCAATAATATATACAATACCCCTATTTTATTACAGCAAGAGTCAGAAGAGGAAATCTCAGAAGTGAATGAAGAAATGGCTATCGAGAATGGTCCTTCTTGCTTTTGGCAATTACCAATGACGAAAACTATTCACGAGAAAAAAGTGACTGAGGGATATAAAGTCTCATCGCCATTCAAGAAGTGTCTGATTTTCCCGATAACACCTGAGAAAAAAACTCCAAAACGAAAAAGGACCATATTTCCAGCGGTGGTTTCAAGTGGCAAATACAGAGAGTTTTACGACATGGAGCAGTTAAAGGTCAACAAAACACATACAAGGAAACGCAAACTTCAACCTGAGACACATGATGTCACGAGCTCATCTGAATCGGATGAAGATATACAGTATGAAAATGAAGACCTGGATTTATCAGAACCAGAAAATCTTGATCTTCGAGTGGGAAAATACGTAATCGTAGAATATGGCGATCAGAATTATCCTGGTAAGTGTGTGTGCGTTTTGTGACAATTTCATTTTATAATTTGACATCATATAATGATTACAGGAATAATATTAAAAGTTGATGATGAAGGAGCTGAAATTAAATCGATGGGCAAGTGTGGGATCGACTGGAAGTGGTCTGTGAAAGATGATATTATCTACTATTTTAAGGACTCGCCAACATTCAAGAGCCTCGTGCCAAAAATACAAGAGAGGAGTTTCATGTCTCTGAGATGGTTAAATATGAATGAAAGTACTCCCTGCCTATGGTGTCCATTACTGATTCATACCATGTCCATTACCTATTTATATGTGTCCATTACTGGTACAGATGCACAATTTTGCAAAAAAAAATGCAATGCGATAAAAATGTGAGCTCTACATATTTTCATTGTTTCGTTATGTTAGTGAATTTTAGAATCAAATAGCGTTTTATCCAATAAAAATTGATCAATCACAGACCCCAATAGGCCTGTTCAAAGTTACAAATTTCTACCGAGTGTCCATTACTAGAGCAGTTACCATATATATATATATATATATATATATATATATATATATATATATATATATATATATATATATATATATATATATATATATATATATATATATATATATGACATTTATCAAATTCTCAAATAACTCATTTACCTTACGATTTTGTATTTAAATACTGACCTTTCTTAATCTTTTTACGTAAATTTAAAAGATTTTTCTCCAAACACCTAAATAAGACTCTAGATTGTGATAGTATTTCGCACCAAAAGTGATTGATTTCGGGGTTCTTCGGTGTCTCCAAGGCAACTGTACAAAAAGTAATTTGACCTTCACTAAACATTGCATGTTCATCACAAACAATGTTTTAAGTCATAAATACACACATCACAAAAGTCTAGGGATATTTTTTTTTAATAAAAAACTATCAAGTATTTTGGTTTTTTTGAAGTGGTTTGCATATAGTAAATTAGCACAATGCTTTTAAAATATTCTAAATTAAAATTGTTAAAAAAACAAAAGAAAACAGTCTCAAAAAGCTTTAATGAAGTTTATTAGCAAAAAGTTGATTTTATGTAATCACAAGAAATTGAAGTGTCATCACTTAAAATATACATTAATTAAATTTAATAAAGAGTATTGCCTCCTCTTTGATTTAAAACGGCTCTGCATCTTCTAGGCATTGATAAAATTAAATTATCTATTGCATCTTGTGGTAACTGTTGCCAGTGTCTTACAAGGGCATCACGAAGCTGGATCTGAGTATGAATTTCGTCCAATTCACTTTCAATGCTTCTTCCCAACATGTCCCACACGTGTTCAATAACGTTTAAGTCTGGGGACTGGGCAGGCCATGGTAAAACAGAAATGTTTTCGTTTACCAGCCACTCGGTAACAGCACCTGCAACGTGTGGGGTGGCATTATCATGCATCAGCATGAACTCAGGTCCAACAGCACCTGCGAATGGAAGCACTATAGGCCGCAGTACCCTATTCAAATACCCATCGGCATTTAAAAATCTTTCTAGAAAAACGAGATCTGTTTTTCCGCCAATGCAGATACCACCCCACATCATTACGGTACCTTCTTTGTAAGAATGGACCTCCTGAACACATCTGAGCCTTTCTAAGTTACCAGGTCGTCTCCACACTCTAAGTCTTCGACTGTCAGGGTGTATTCCAAACCGAGAACAAAACTCTAGACCACTGGTCCTCTGTCCACAGAATATGCTCTGCAGCCCATTCTACTCTGCGTGCTCGATTACCATGCCGAATTGGTGGAGCTCTTATTGGACG
Organism: Vesta saturnalis; assembly: GCA_036346205.1. Lineage (NCBI taxonomy): Eukaryota > Metazoa > Arthropoda > Insecta > Coleoptera > Lampyridae > Vesta > Vesta saturnalis. The sequence goes on from JARFJB010000762.1 coordinate 2,859,864, forward strand.
TCGGGCATGGAGAACAGCTTAATGCAATCGATTTCTGATTGTTTGAGAATATACAGTTACATTACGAGTGGTCCGAAGCAGTGAAGTCAATTGTTTAGCCGTAGTTGTTGGACGTCGTCTAGCTTCCAATGTTAAGTAGTGATCTTGAACTGCGGTAGTAACGCGTCCACGACCTGGATGTTGTTCACTAGGATCTGCGGATGTCCTATATCTACGCCATAATCTGCTAATAACACTTTGAGAGGTGTTTAAAGTTGCTGCAACATCCACTTGCCTTGGACCAGCTTCGAGCATACCTACAGCTCTGTTCATTTCAGCTAAATTTAAATGTCGTCGTTGTTGATTATCTTCCATAATAACAGCGCCAATAAAACTTAAATCACCCCAAAATAAACTTAAATTAACTGCAAATAATAATTAAACGATTCCCTAACAACACTGGAATTGCTTCACTTTCAGTTGAATTAACAATAAAGCATTTGCATTTGTTTGTTTGTTTTTTAAACAATTGCTATCGCTAATCGAAAGACTAGCACTAACATACTTGATCACTGACATAGGTATTTGTTAACAAAATTCATTGAAATATATTTTAAAAAATATATCCCTAGACTTTTGTGATGTGTGTAGGTATTGATATTCAATATAATATTGCTTTTTATTTTCGTTTTAAGAAAGTTTAGGTTTATTTAAATGTTTTGAGTAAATACCTTCTATGAACAGAAATCAACATTTGCTGTCTATATTCACGTTTATTTCATTAACATCTGTCACATTTAAATCACATTTAATGGGGTAAAATTCAATGAATAGCATAAAAAACCCCCCTTAGGAATGAAACTCCTATGCTCAAGGTGAAACATTATTAAATACCTCGTTGATCAGACACTTGGCGCTAGTGTTTTAATTTGTAATTTGGCGGTAAAAAACTATAAAATTGACAATTATAAAAAAATCAACTTTATAGCCTTTGCAAATACTACCTACATCGAAACAGCTGTAATTAAATAAAAAGAAATAAAAACTACCATTAATGTGGTGATACAAAAGAGGTTAAGTATATTCTGTGGTGATACCATATTACAATGGTGAGACTTGAGGAATATTTCCTAACGTTATTTAACTTAATTTGATCTACGAAACTGTAAAAATTATAAAAACATAAATCACTTCATACAATTTATTATCTGAATACATTTTGTGTAACATAGGAACAGCAACTCAACTAGTGGCGAGTTTATTAAACGTGATACTTAACTGTACTAGTTTTTAACTTCTCTGATGTTTACAAAGTAATTGTTTCACAAATGTCGTCACTATTTGGAAGTTACATGTTTGTAATGGTTTAAAATGTATACATAAATCACATATAATAGAGTTCTTGTATAGTAAAATAATATATATTAATTCTACATCGCAAAATCACCTTACACCTTCAAGGTGTTACGATTACAAATTTAAAATGAGCAATAATAAATGTAATAAAAATTATTACTAATTTTATTAAATACATAAATAAAAAGTTTACCTCGAGTAAGATTTATTGTTATTTGTTGTGATTTATTGTTCTACACATAAACCTAAAGCAATACTAACGAAACTTCACTAACAATACAACTAACACTAACTAGGTAATGCAGTATTTTTATACACCATACTACACTGTATACAACAACAAAACAAATTTCAGTTTGTTAAAACACCAAAAACGCAGAAACGACAAAATCACGCAAAACTAATTAAATTTAGGCTATCCTGACGCATAGAAATCTATACGATGACGTTAAAAATGTTTCCGCGTCTTTTCAGGAAGACCTCGTAAATCTCGAACGGATCTAAAACTATGGTATCAAAAACATTAGCGCCAAGTGTCTGATCCACAAACTATTAATAATTTTTAACCTTGAGCGTACGACTTTCGTTTCTAAAAGTTTTTTTTTCTATGATGAATATTAATCAAAAACTACACGGTACGTTTTCTTTTTCACTAAAAAGTAGAATAATACTCATTTTGTATAAAATAGCATTGTGTGATACAAAATATGAGATATAAAAATGGCTGGAGAAAAACTTTTATGTTTTATTCGTACAAAAAATGCAATTTCGGGACTCGGAGCTTTCTACCTCGTCCCGAACATTGATATTTTTTGTACTAATGAAACAAATAACTATTCTCTTCAATTTGTCACACGTTTCTAACGGTATTTGTACTTTTAATTTTCATGCCGAATAACGACTGAGATTGCTTTTTTATTCCAAAAACGCATTAAATAATTTAACCCTTTATAGGTTACTGGTCGATATTTTCACAATCTTAAAAAAAAATTCCTAAACCGATACTGGCTCAATATTGCACCGGATACCTAATATGTATGTCTCTAGTCGGTTAATGGTCAAATATGATACCACTTGTTGCTCCACTGCTAGAAGTACCTTAACTGGTTGAAATTACAACCAGCGTTCGTTACAAGTAATCTATATCGACGCACGTGCTTAGAGTTTGTTACAGTGAAAGTGCTTTTTCATATAAAAGAACTGATTTCACTTTCCTATAAATATATAGGTAAGTACCATAAAACATCAAAAAGTTTCACATGGTAATTATATTTTGCATGCGCTTTTGCGGAAATGTGATATTTGAATTATATATTGCCTAACCTCAATATTCAACAAATGGTACATACATAGGTTGAGATTTATATTATTTCTGCCATTTCGTCGGCTCATGAGGTTTCATACTTTTGTTTTTGTTTTTACTTTGTATAGTGTTCTTAGTATTCTTATTTTAGGTTGAATATGGAATCTAAAGGCAAAATAAATTTGAAAGAACTATCGAGTGCAGATCCCAATGATGTTTTTAACGTTTTGGATGGCATATCAGAACAGGCAATCGATTCTGATATAGGCGGAGATTTGAACGCTGACGACAATGTTCCTAGTTCACGTCCTTCTGTAGTATCTGCATCTACATCAGAGAGAAGAAAGGGAACCGAAATAAATAATAATTCAGACTTCGACAGCGACGATTCGTTGGTTGACCCAGACTATCTACCCTCAAATAACGAAAAGCATATTAGTAGACGACTCTCTTTGTAAATTTCTTTGCTTTACAATAACTAAAATGGTGTATTTTAATTTACCTCGTTCTAGCTCAAATCGGGTCTTGTCTTAACAAGACGGGGGTGGTTCGTATTTTGGTGCTTAACACTGTACACCAAACTAAATGAAATAAATTAACAACAAAAAAATCTTCTCAGGTTACCCGAGATGTCCTTCCTGGTAGCGCTCGTTTTGGTTGGTCCCCCGTGGACGGTAGTGGTGATTATTGACTCCTGATCTGTTTCTGTGGAAATATAAATTATTGTGGTTCAATTGCTAGTATGTTACGAGCCAAAAATCCTAATAATGACGATTTAATTTGATTTATTACGATCATTCAGGCCGGCCCTGTAAACGGTGGCGTGGTATTTATCAGGTGACGTTGTGTAATATTCTACATATTACATAATCAGGGGCCAACGATCGCGTTGGTGTTTGTAAGCAGGTCAAAGAGAAAATCCATAATTTAAAGTAACCTTGGTGTGCATGACTATTCTTATATGTGATTTGGCTATCAGACTGACTGGATGTGAACTCGGTACTTGGAATGCTTCACAAAGGACAGGTTAATATTTACACGTTTCTAAATGCAAATTGTGCGTACGCGTTTGATTATTTACTCTAACTAATCAAGATGGTCTCAGGATTTCTTAATTAATTGAGAAAGTATTTACAGTAATGAATATCTAACATTTAATTATTCCCAGAAATAAGACGCATTAATTCTTTATTATTAGAAACGTTTGTTGTTGTTAAACGCGTATAACTTTCTTATAAGCGAACCTTATTCTACCTATTAAATACAGGGAAAACGCAGTTTATCACGAACTAATCTACGTTAGTTATTATTAAAAATTGCTTCTCTTATTAATTGTTGTAAAAGAATCAATCTGAGACGAGTTTACACGACCTTTTAGGACTGCGTGAAGTAAATTAAACAATTCTGAGAATTGTTTCCGACGGAATGTAGGTGTCTTAAGTACACGATTATTCTCGGTATTAAGATGTGAGAATTTACACGTAATTTATTCTGAGGCTGGTAAATTAGTCAGGCCTTCGGGAACAAAATAGTGGAGAGTTTTTCCGTTGCGAAAAAACATACTCGCGATACAGGAATGTTTATCTTACCGGATTTCTTTTATTAAGAAATATTATTAGAAGAATATCTAACAAATTTACAGGCGATTTGCGAGACGCTGGAGCACGTTTTATGTAATTTATTACTAAAACGCACCACGGGTTCGTCTTTATTTAACTGGGGGATCACGCGGGTGATCTCTAAGAATACGGCTTCTGGTATTGAGACTATCTCCAGGTTAAGGCGTCGCTTGTTTGTATTGCTAATTTTCCTCAGGGTCTGGTGTATTGTATGTGTAATATATGTTTAATGGAGAGCCCTTTATAAGATTCTGGGTCCAGCCCGTCGACTGCTGTATAAAGGTATCTCCTGGGGAGCGGTAGAATTAGAGCGAGTACCCTTCTTGCCGCTGGAGTAAATGGAAGATGACTACAGGGCGTTAACTCGTAGTACAACGTCCTGGTTTGTGTGTATATGTGCAGAAGGTGACTTGATGCTTTACAGCCTATCGTGACTTCTAGTGTGTGTATGCTGACAGAAGGTGACTTCAGGCTTTACAGCCTGTCATGACTTCTAGTGGGTGTACTGGAACGGTGAAATAACTTCCCAGCTCTGCAGCCCGTCGTTTCTGTAGGTGTCTGGTGTAACGTTTAAGAAAAGTGGTGCAATAAAACTTACGTGCTGTTAACCTTAGCGTATCTCAACCAGCAGTTTGATTGTATAACGCTGATTTACCGGTGACGGCGGCGAAGCAACGCGACGAAAGATACACGACGGTTCAGGATGAACGGATGTGGCAATCGACAGGTCGGCGACGTCCACAACGAAACTAACTACGGCAGGCGCGCGGATCTCGGTTCTAGATTCTAGATGCTGGAGACGCGAGAGTAGCAGAGTGGCGGAGCAGAATGGAGTAGAAGAGCGCGCAGAGAGTAGTATCGAGTAGCGGAGCGCAATATCGCCCAATCTTTTGTAATGGGTTTTAATTTTATGCAACTTTATCTACCTTGGTTACTGTAGGGCAATTAAAAAAATAATTAATTACAAAAATTTTAGTAAAGTTAAGCTGGATCTTTACATCTTTACCTTCTGATGAACACTACCCCTTACAGGAAAGCCCACCTTCCAGCCCACCACCAGTATCAGATCAATTCACTGAATACCATTGGACAAAGTCTCCACACTTTCTTCATATTTTTGAAGCATTATCTTTTGTCGAAGCTTCTGGCCCAGAACTAACAACAAGGGGGTCCCCGGTTGACATTTTTCTGGAAATATTTGGAGAGGATCTTTTGCTTCTAATCGTCACCAAATCAAACCGTTATGCTTAAAAAAAGGGGATAACATTAAACTTATCGCTGAATGAGCTAAAGGCATTTATTGGTATGCTAGTTAGTATGGGATTAAATCATCTGCCAAGTTTACGTTTATATTGGTCGACAGGCAATAATTTTCATTCAACGAGAATATCTAGCATCATGTCTCTACAAAGATTCTTAAAAATTTTACGGTATTTACATATCAATAATAACCAGGATATGCCTAAAAAAGGAGAGCCAATCTTTGACAAATTGTACAAGGTGAAACCATTGATTTCCTATTTGAAGGACAGTTTCCACAGGGCATACCACCCAAGCAGAAATTTAGCCGCAGATGAAAGCATGATTGCTTTGAAAGGCAGGATCCATCTAAAACAATATATGCCAAAGAAGCCTATAAAAAGGGGCATAAAAGAATGGGCTATAGCATGCTCTGTATGTGCTTACTTGCTCAATTTCTCTGTGTATGAAGGCAAAAAGGATAGTGATTAAGAAGGTCCTCTAGGAGAAACAACTGTGCTCGAGCTGACCCAGCCTTTTGTAGGCAAGTACTATTGCGTGTACTTCGATAATTTCTTCACTAGCTTTTCATTGCTTTCGAAGCTTCTTGATCGCAAACTATTTGGTTGTGGAACTATAAGACCTAATAGAAAACAATTTCCTGCTGATGAACTGGTACCTGACAAAAATTTACAAACTGGTGAGTTCGACAGTGTTGCTACTAGTAATATTACTGTAGATAAATGGAAAGATAGAGGAAAAAATGTGTACTTGTTGCTAGTACCATCCATCGTGTAAAAGAAAAATCGACAGTTCAACGCATGACTAAGGAAGGAGTAAATATCACAATTGAACGTCCAAAGATGGTTGATGATTATACCCGAAACATGGGTGGAGTTGATCTTTTTGACCAACTTCATTCCTGTTACAGTATTGCTTGGAAGTCTCGCAGATGGTGGCTGAAATTTTGGTACTACTTTATTGATGCCAGTATTGTCAACTCGTACATTATTTACGAGACTTCAGATTTGAAAAATCAGCCCCGAGTCAAGCCTGAAACACATCTGAAGTTTAGAAGCATTCTCGCAAATCAGCTCGTGGGTGAATTTTCGTCAAGAAAAAAACAAGGTTCCTGGTTGGTAGTAGGAAAAAATAAATGAAAGAACTAGAGGGTAGACCGGTTACTATCGAAAATACTATTCGACTATCAAATGTAGGTGATCACTTACCAACAAATACCACATCAAGAAGGTGTGCTAGGTGTAGCACTGAAAAGAAGCCTAAACAATCAAGCGTAGCTTCCACTAAATGTTAAGTGGCACTGTGCATATCGTGTTTCGCCCCTTTCCACAACAAATAGGTACATAATTTTTTTTCTGTTTTGTATTCAGTATGTTTATGACATTACGTCTTGAATAAATAAATAAATATTTGTTTCTGACCAGGAAGTATTTATTACTACTCACTCTACTATTCCTACTTTTATTATTACTCTGTTGCTACTTAAAAAATCCACACTGTATAGCAGATGTATAAAGAAGTGGTGTGAATATCGACCAGTATTTATAGCGTACATTTGTTTGTCTACATGGATACTGGTTGAAAAAATGACCAGCTAAAAAAATTGACTCAATTATTTAATTTTTTTTATTGAATAATATATGCTGTCTCTCTGGTTTAGATAACAGTATTTTAAGCTTTAAATATTTCAAATTTATTTTGTAGTAATCTGTCCTATAATGGGTTAAACTGTTCGTTAACATGCATACACTACTCATTCTAAATTAAAATTTCATAATGTATTGGTTTAATTGGTGCTTTACGTTTTCGCAGTGACGTATCACGAACTTTTCTTCTTAGGCTAGTCAAATTAGGAATAAAAAGGACAGTTAGCGGAAATTTTAGGTACAATCCTAATCACAGTTATTCTTTGTTTTTTTGGATCGCTGAACACGAATCTGAGGTTTGCTGACAGATATTATGCCCGGAACGTTTTGCGAAAAGCGTCCAAATTTGGTTAATTTTTTTAGGGTTTTGGGTTAAATCTCGGTAATTATGCGTTTTTTTTCGAAAAGACCACGCTTTGCAAAATTGAAGTAAACTATATTTACAACATTATTATAATTATTATAAGTTTTACATACTATAATTCATTATACGACCAACTGTTACGCCGCTAGACCGCTCTAAAGAATGGCCAGAATTTCCAAAAATATAAAAAAACGCTGAATTCTGCCGTGTTACATCAAGTTTCCATGGAAACGACTCATGTTACGATAATTTTGACTTTATGATAATAAACGTAATGAAACACATAAATAAACAAACTAGTATGGAAGCTGATCACAAGCCTCACCTGAAAGAAATATCTGTCTAAAACCAAATCGGAAAAAAATTGGAGATAAAAAGAGCCAACGTAGAATTACTTATAGTTATACTTAAATTAAAACTACTTGATACATACAGAAACAGTATAATAACATGTACAAGAAGTCGTTTTGATAAAGGTAATAATCTCACGAAAGGTATAGGTTGGTTAGTAGAATCATGTAAGACAATCTCTTCAGGTTGAAGATCGGCATTCCATCCGCCCTTTTGTAGGTGGATCAGAGGATATATGCAGCTGTCTTCCTCCTCCTCCTATGCTGCTAAGGCTTCCTCAATAGTAGAAAACTGAAGCTCAAGTTCCTCTTGCAGATCCAAATCTTCAGCCTCGTCCACTTGTTGATCAAGGGCCACCGATACGTTGTTGCATAATCTGTGAACGCAGTCTATGCGTAGATCAGTAAATATTAGCCCCGTCTTTATACAGCTGCAGTTTTGTGCACAGGTTTTGGTGCACTTGCATGTTACCCACCTAAGCAGTCAAACGGCAGTAATTAGCGTTTTTGAGTTTTGAGAATTCTGGCCATTCTTTGTGCGCCCTAGCGACATAACGGATGTTCGTAGAAAGAATGATTATATATGAAACTTACAGTAAATTTTATCTACTTTAACGCTAAGTATGGCCGTTTCAAAAAAACGCATAATTGAGATTTAGACAAAAACCTAAAAATTTACCAAATTTGGACATTTCTTGCAAAAATAATATTCCGGGCATAACATCTGTCAGAAAACCTCAGAATCGTATTCAGCGACCCCAAAAACATAAAGAATAAATGTGATTAGGACTGTACCTAAACTTTCCGCTAACTTTACTAATCTGTCTGGGCTATATGTACGAGCAGTCCACACATCTAAACTATAGCTCTCTGTTCCTGTCAATCGACCGTTATAGTGGCTATCAGATATAGGGCAGGGCGTACGAAAATTAGATGATAACAAGCAGAAATTACTTATTTATTTAATTGTAGAAACATGTCGAATCCTTCTTTATTTAATTTTGTAATTAAATTTATGTTATAACAAAATAAATTTAGCAAGTTTGACATGGAGGCATAATACAAGTTTTTATTTGTGCTCCTTTTCACCAATTTCACATTCACCAGAAATGCAATGTCTTCATCTAGTCATTCCTCACATTCCACATGTTCCAGAACAAGAACTCCACTTATTCCATCGATCCCAGTCTTTTACTTCCTTTTCTGCACATTTTGACTTTATTGTAGACTGCTTTTATTCAAATTAATAAAATCTTCATAAGCATTATCATAGTTTTTGTAATGCCCTCTTTCAGTTTCGTGTTCTTTGCTACGATTGGAAATTGAAGGGAAAAATAACTTACTAGCCTTATTTTGTTAGAATGCGCCGGGGTAGTATCTAGAGCATGAAACTATTAATTAAAAATTGTTATTAATCTTATTAAGTACACAAATAAAAAATTTTCAACTTATTCTTTCATAACAAAAACTTATAATAATAGTAGACTTAAATACCAAAAAAAATATTTTTGACTGAACGTCATTATGACATTATTAATAGGTATCTTCAACAGCGGAAAATGGAACTGTATAAAATCATTAGATTTTCTTCTAATAATTGTCATGTGAAGCTTTATATATTAATTCGAATAACTACAATATCTAGACAATGCTTGCAATTATTCGCATTATTCATTTAGTTTAGGTGCAATAGCAAAGACTGTTCTGTACCATGAAACTTATATCGTAATAAACTTTACGTGTGCTTGAATACACGATAACTGTATTAAAATTGTATTTAAACCCAATATTACTTATAAAGTACAGTATATGATTAATACAATAAACATACACACTTTCAACAAAATTTGCAATAGCTTACTTTTGATTGAAATGGAAAAAATGTGAGACAAAACCTTTGCAGACGGTTGCGTGTGATGTGTGCGTGTGTGCCTGTGTGCGTGTGAGCGAGTGTGCGCGTGAGTGTGTGCGTGTGTGCTTGTGTGCGTGTGTGTGTGCGTGTGTGCGTGTGTGCGTGTGTGCGTGTGTGCGTGTGTGCGTGTGTGCGTGTGCGTATGTGCGTGTGTGCGTATGTGCGTGTGTGGTGTGCGTGTGCGTGTGTGCGTGTGCGTGTGTGCGTGTGTGCGTGTGTGCGTGTGTGCGTGTGTGCGTATGTGATGTGAGCGTGTGAGCGTGCGGTGTGTGTGTACGTCTGTCGTTGCTTGTGCGTGTGCGTATTGCGTGCGTATGTACGTATGCGTATGTTCGTGTACGTGTCGTGTGTCGTGTGCGTGTGTGCGTATGTCGTACGTGTGTGCGTGTGTGCGTGTGTGCGTGTGTGCGATGTCGTATGCTGTGTGCTACGTGCTGTGCGTGTGCGTGTGTGCGTGTGGCGTCTGCGGTGTGCGTGTGCGCGTGTGCGTGTGCGAGTGTGCGTATGCGTGTGCGTGTGTGCGTGTGTGCGTGTGTGCGTGTGTGCGTGTGCGCGCGTTGCGTGTGCGTGTGTGCGTGTGTGCATGGCGCGTTGCGTGTGTGCGTGTGTGCGTGTGCGTGTGTGCGTATGTGCGTGTGTCGTTGCGCATCTGCGTGTATGCGTTGCGCTGTGTGCGTATGCGTATGCGTATGTGCGTATGCGTGTGTGCGTGTGTGCGTGTACGTGCGTCGTGTGCGTTGTCGTGTACTGTACGTATGCATGTGCGTATGCGTTGCGTGTGTGCGTTGTGCGTGTGTACGTGTGCGTGTGTGCGTTGTATGTACGTATGTGCTGTGTGCGTATGTACGTGTGCGTGTGCGTATGTACGTGTGTGCGTGTGTGCGTGTGCGTGTGTGCAGTGTGTGCGTGTGTGCGTGTGTGCGTGTGTGCGTGGCGTGTGTGTGCGTCTGTGCGTATGTGCGTGTGTGCGTGTGCGTATGTGCGTGTCGTATGTACGTGTACGTTGTCGTTGCGTGTGTCGTTGTACGTTGTGCGTGGTGTCTTGTGCGTGTGCGTGTGGCGTGGTTGCGTGTGCTTGCGTGTGCGTGTCGTGTGGTGTGTGCGTTGTGGCGTTGCGTTGGTGCGTTGCGGGTGCGTGTGCGGTTGCGTTGTGCGTGGTTGCGTGTGTGGGTTGTGCGGTGTGCGTTGGTGGCGTGTGCGTGTGCGGTGTGCGTGTGTGCGTGTGGCGTTGTCGTGTGTGCGTGTGGGGGGTTGCGTGTGTGCGTGTGGCGTGTGTCGCGTTGCGTTGCGTGTGCGGTGGGTGTGCGTGTGTCGTGTTGGGGTCGTGTCGTTGTCGTTGTGCGTTGTGTCGTGTGCGTTGTGCGGTGTCGTTGTCGTTGTGGTGTGCGTGTGCTGTTGGTTGCGTGTCGTTGCGGGTTTCCAGGGGCCGGTTGCATTGTTTGGAGGATCTTTTGCTTCTAATCGTCACAAATCAAACCGTTATGCTAAAAGGGGATAACATTAAACTTATCGCTGAATGAGCTAAAGGCATTTATTGGTATGCTAGTTATTATGGGATTAAATCATCTGCCAAGTTTACGTTTATATTGGTCGACAGGCAATAATTTTCATTCAACGAGAATTAGCATATGTCTCTACAAAGTGTTAAATTTTGCGTTTCATATATATACCAGGTTCCTAAAAGGACGTAGCCAATCGTTTGAATGTACAGTGAAACCTTGTTCGTATTTGACGGAAGTTTACGAGGGTCCGTGCGTAATGTTAGCAGATAGTGCTTGTGAAAGTGTCGTGTGTCGTCTAAAAATATATGATGAGCCTATAAAAGGGTAAAGTGGGTATGCATGTTGCGTATGTGCTTATGCATTCTGTGTATGAAGGCAAAGGATGTGATTAGCAGGCTCTGCGAACGATGTGCGTGGCTGACCCGCCTTTGGGCAGTGTGTGCGTTGTGCGTTGTCTTGTGCGTTGTGCGGTTCGTTGTCGCAACTATTTGGTTGTGCTATAAGCGCAATAGAAAACAATTTGCTGTATGCAATGGTACCGTACAATTTCAATGGCGTGTTGACGTGTCCTGTAATATGTACTGTGATAAATGCGAATGTAGGTAAAATTGTCTTGTGCGTCCCCATGTGTAAAAGATAATGTACGTTAACGATGTAAGGAAGGGTAATATACAATTGTACGTAAGTGTGTGTGTTTACCTGAACATGGGGGAGTTGTCGTTTGCCAATTATGCGTGTACGTGTGCTGGAGTCGAGAGGTGGCTGAAATTTGGTTACTTTATTGTGCGTATTGTCGTATGTACTTATTGGACGTAGATTGAAAAATAGCCCGGTAAGCCTGAAACATCGAATGTACGTAAGTTCGTTGCATGTCGTGTGGTGAATTTGCAGAAAAAAGTTCCTGGTTGGTAGTAGGAAAAAATAATGTAAGAATGTAGGGTGCCGTTCTATGAAATACTTCGAGTGCAAATGTGCGTAATTTACCACAAATGCCCTAGAAGTGTGCTGTGTGCTAAAAGGCCTAACATCGCGTGCTTCACATGTGTGTGCTGTGCGTTGTGTTGCCTTCACAAATATGTACTGTGTCTGTTGCGTATTCGTATGTTTTGCGTATGTAGCGTGTGAATAAATAAATAAAATTGTTTGCGAAGTTGCGTTTACGTTGCTCTTGCTCTTTTAGTATTGCGTGTGTGCGTGTTTAAAAATCCGCTGTTGCGATGTAGAGTGTGTGATATGACGTTTTGCGCTTGTTGTCTACGTGGTACTGTTGAAAAAATGCCAGTAAAAATGTCAATTGTAATTTTGTGTATGTGCGTTGTCTGGTTTGATGTACGTATGTTAACTTAAATGTTCAATTTTTGTCGTATTGTCCTTAAGGTAAACTGTATGTAATGTACATCGTAGTAACGTATGTGCATGTATTGGTTTAATTGGTCTTTACGTTGCGTGCTATACGAATTTGCTATGTGCTGTAAATAGTAAAGTGCGTTGGGAAATTTGGTACATCTAATGCGTTTGTTGTTTGTTGGATCGTGAACGATCTGAGTTATGTGACATATGTACGACGTTTTGCAGTAATTTGGTATTTGTAGGTTTGGTTAATTCGTAATTGCGTTTTCGTAAAAGCACGCTTGTGCAATTGAATAAACTATATTAACTTATTGTAAGCGTATGTACGTTCGTAGCTATATCGTATGCCAATGTCGTTGTAGCCGTGCTAAAAGGCGTGTCCAAAATATGCAAATGCTGAATTCTGCCGTGTTACATCAAGTTTCCATGGAAACGACTCATGTTACGATAATTTTGACTTTATGATAATAAACGTAATGAAACACATAAATAAACAAACTAGTATGGAAGCTGATCACAAGCCTCACCTGAAAGAAATATCTGTCTAAAACCAAATCGGAAAAAAATTGGAGATAAAAAGAGCCAACGTAGAATTACTTATAGTTATACTTAAATTAAAACTACTTGATACATACAGAAACAGTATAATAACATGTACAAGAAGTCGTTTTGATAAAGGTAATAATCTCACGAAAGGTATAGGTTGGTTAGTAGAATCATGTAAGACAATCTCTTCAGGTTGAAGATCGGCATTCCATCCGCCCCTTTTTTGTAGGTGGATCAGAGAGGATATATGCAGCTGCTTCTTCCTCCTCCTCCTATGCTGCTAAGGCTTCCTCAATAGTAGAAAACTGAAGCTCAAGTTCCTCTTGCAGATCCAAATCTTCAGCCTCGTCCACTTGTTGATCAAGGGCCACCGATACGTTGTTGCATAATCTGTGAACGCAGTCTATGCGTAGATCAGTAAATATTAGCCCCGTCTTTATACAGCTGCAGTTTTGTGCACAGGTTTTGGTGCACTTGCATGTTACCCACCTAAGCAGTCAAACGGCAGTAATTAGCGTTTTTTTTGAGTTTTGAGAATTCTGGCCATTCTTTAGTGCGCCCTAGCGACATAACGGATGTTCGTAGAAAGAATGATTATATATGAAACTTACAGTAAATTTTATCTACTTTAACGCTAAGTATGGCCGTTTCAAAAAAAACGCATAATTGCAGAGATTTAGACAAAAAACCTAAAAAATTTACCAAATTTGGACATTTCTTGCAAAAAATAATATTCCGGGCATAACATCTGTCAGAAAACCTCAGAATCGTATTCAGCGACCCCAAAAACATAAAGAATAAATGTGATTAGGACTGTACCTAAACTTTCCGCTAACTTTACTAATCTGTCTGGGCTATATGTACGAGCAGTCCACACATCTAAACTATAGCTCTCTGTTCCCTGTCAATCGACCGTTATAGTGGCTATCAGATATAGGGCAGGGCGTACGAAAATTAGATGATAACAAGCTTAAGAAATTACTTATTTATTTAATTGTAGAAACATGTCGAATCCTTCTTTATTTAATTTTTGTAATTAAATTTATGTTATAACAAAATAAATTTAGCAAGTTTGACATGGAGGCATAATACAAGTTTTTATTTGTGCTCCTTTTCACCAATTTCACATTCACCAGAAATGCAATGTCTTCATCTAGTCATTCCTCACATTCCACATGTTCCAGAACAAGAACTCCACTTATTCCATCGATCCCAGTCTTTTACTTCCTTTTCTGCACATTTTGACTTTATTGTAGACTGCTTTTATTCAAATTAATAAAATCTTCATAAGCATTATCATAGTTTTTGTAATGCCCTCTTTCAGTTTCGTGTTCTTTGCTACGATTGGAAATTGAAGGGAAAAATAACTTACTAGCCTTATTTTGTTAGAATGCGCCGGGGTAGTATCTAGAGCATGAAACTATTAATTAAAATTGTTATTAATCTTATTAAGTACACAAATAAAAATTTTCAACTTATTCTTTCATAACAAAACTTATAATAATAGTAGACTTAAATACCAAAAAATATTTTGACTGAACGTCATTATGACATTATTAATAGGTATCTTCAACAGCGGAAAATGGAACTGTATAAAATCATTAGATTTTCTTCTAATAATTGTCATGTGAAGCTTTATATATTAATTCGAATAACTACAATATCTACACAATGCTTGCAATTATTCGCATTATTCATTTAGTTTAGGTGCAATAGCAAAGACTGTTCTGTACCATGAAACTTATATCGTAATAAACTTTACGTGTGCTTGAATACACGATAACTGTATTAAAATTGTATTTAAACCCAATATTACTTATAAAGTACAGTATATGATTAATACAATAAACATACACACTTTCAACAAAATTTGCAATAGCTTACTTTTGATTGAAATGGAAAAAATGTGAGACAAAACCTTTGCAGACGGTTGCGTGTGATGTGTGCGTG